>VZRI01011363.1:1112-65748 GCA_013397515.1 Upupa epops
AATTATATACAGTGGACAGGAATTCAGAGATTTATGCATTCTGTACAAAACTGGTAGTTATCTGATCAACTGTGATACAAAAGACTAAGACAAACCTTATTAAACAATATTCTGATTATCTGTATGTCAGAGTCTATCTGGAAAGAGCAACTTCCCAAGGGAATTCTATCATCTTCTGGCAATACGATATTTAGAACTAGATGGTAATACCCGTAAACACATTTCTATGACCTAATAAGGGCGGATTCCACCAAAACATAATTGGAACAGAAGAAAACACTACAAAAACATCCCAAAAATTCTGCTTATATAAATTCCTTATGTCAAGAAATAATGTCTACACAGAAACCTGAAAGGTTTCTAAAGGCCTAAAAAATGTAAACTAAATCTCAACGATGTTGAAAATATACCCTAGAAATTTTTTTCTATGCATTGAAGTCTTGAAATGACTGTAGTTCTGCCAGCAGCAAAAGTACAAGAGATATTTCAGAAAAGCCAAAAAAAAAAACAAACCAAAATTTAAGCTGTGCCAAGCACCTATGGTCACAAGGATGCTAAGTGTAAGTGTGCATCCTTTGATTAGGAGATAATGTGAATGATGAGGGGGGGAATCAAGACAGTATGTTACAATCACAAGATAAACTTGAATCTTCTGCTACAGTTTTTCTTAGAGTACCATAGGTAAAGCCACCTCTAGGATCTCTAACTGGGATCAGAGATCATCACCCTCTGGAGACAAAGATGCCTGAAGTAGCAAGGTGGCTGATTTCAGCAGCAGTATCTTCAGCTTTCACTGACTTTCCAGATTCGTTACCACCAGTCCAGTGGCAGATGATGGGCTCTCTGCACAAAGGTTGTTCTCATGCCTACAGGGTGAACCATTGCTCCTCCCTGATTTGAGATGAGCAGTTTGGTTCTGAAGGGTAACCACTAGCCACACAGGCCTGCCTCTGTCAGAAGCAACAAACAGCAGTCTCGGTGAATAAATAACTTTTTGACTTCTTAGCTGAAAAAAAATTATGTAATCTACTTTGAAATATACTTTTCAGCTCATAATTAACAACTTCTTTCATAAGCTGCCTCCCATCCCACCCAACTAGGAAGTAAAAACATTCTAATTTGGGCAACTGAGCAAAACAGATGAGGTAACCCATCAAAACTGTGGTGGTCCCAAAGACAAGATGTGTAACTTTAAACCCTCTGACTGGGGAAAATTTCTGAAATAGCAGCGCCTGAGAGAACACCAAGAGGACAATGGTGTAGAGAAACAACCCTGGAACAAGCAACTGGATGAACTCAAAAGATGAATACAAAAAAGTTTCAAGAGAAGCAACAGCCAACAGTCATGACGCAACATAAGCAGGGTGTGGACAGATAAACTGGCAAGCAAAAGAAAAAGGGGGTTTGGTCTGGGTGAAGCATTACTAGATCAGCTTTGGCTGTGCAACATGCAGTATGACACCTTATACACTGTGACAGTTACAAGTCACGCACATAGAAAAGAGTCCAGAGTACTGCAATACTGTATATTTATTATAAGCTTTTTGGTGCTGAGTCCTCTCCCCTGCATTCCCATTACTTCTTCAGGAATTAGCAGAGAGCTGTCTTCCACCAGGGTCTGAGAACATAACACATTACTCTATTATATAAGGCTGACACAGACGACCCCAGCAAAGTAACCATCATCCGCTAATAGTGCGCAAACTACACTGCATTCATGGACACACCTTCTAGCAAGTTTCTACCTTCTTTTCCATAGTATGCCTTAATCAACTAGTTGCTTGGACAATACATGAAGTAGAAGGACAAATCTCCTCAAGTCACTTTCTGTTCTCAAGATCATTTTAGTCTGTAATGACTCATTTCTGTCCTCACTATCCTGGGAAATCCTTTTTCCCAGATTTAAGCAGATACTGTCTACAATTTGAGGGCAGGAGTAGTAAAATATCTCCCACTTCTGTGAAGCTCTTTTCTGTTTCTAAGTCTATGATATTCTATATTGTAAAATAACAGTGCTCCTTTCAGTAACAGATTCTCAGAGCTGAGTCTTCTGGCATTTGACCAACAGATCAAGATAATAACTGGAAGATGTCACTGTTTTTTGCAGACCTTACCTTTACTTTGCTTGTCATGTGACTCTGTGAGAAATTGACTGATGCGGTCTGAAGGAATTGCAAAAGAAATTCCAGCTGTGACCTTCAAGGTATTAATCCCAATCACTTCACCATCCTGTTGAAAGACAGTACCCAATTAAATCTCTCCTAAATGACAGGTTTCAGCTCACTGCCCAACATTTCATGTTGAAAGCCAGTGCAAAAATTTTAGGGTTGTAACCATTTAAAAAGTAAACATTACTTATAAGGGAGGATCTGGCTCTGATTCACAATCCCTTTTGCCTTAACTGTGATAATCAGAGAGATTACAGTTTGTTTATCCAGACCTGTCCCACCACTTGGGAAGAGATTCCCTCTGCTGAGCAGGTAGTGGATTTCATTACTTCTATGAAAACCACAATTCACCGGCCTGCAATATGTGTGCTAATTCAAAACAATCAGTTTTAAGATCAGTTGTGCTAATTACCTAGGTCCCACCTTTGTCATGGAAATCGGGTTTCATGGCATGAACAAGTGCTGTGTAAAATTTCCTCCACTGTATGGAGAAATGCTTTTCAATGACATATCAACTGAGATCCAATTTGCATTGTTTGTATTAGCTTAAGGGTATCTGCCTACCACTAGCTTGAATAAATGGAAGCTGGTATGAGCCAGAAATCTTCTCCAGAAATGTTCTTCCCTTTATTTCAAACTAGCTCTTGAAATAAATGAAGTCATTTGGACTTACCAGATTAACTAGAGGTCCTCCAGAGTTGCCATACTGTAAAAATGACAAACAGTAAATTGATGCTTCACTATAGGAAATGTCATTTTCATGTCAAACAGTATTTTGCTTGAAACTAAAAGAAACAGGGCAGCTCATTTCTTAAGCAGAATTGAAGGACACAATACAGGAGGTAATTATTATTGGTAGGTCTTACCCCACCTGTTCACAACTCTTTCAACAGCCACAAGCCTTAAGTTACCACTCCAAACAGCTGGACACTACATTTAAGAAGAATTAAACTAAATAGTTAAAATGAGTATTTACATTCTTCTAAAGACCATCAGGACAAGGTTTTGAAATAATTAATTGCTATTTGGAGTAATATTTCAGTCAGGTGCAGGTACAGTTCTTTAGTAGTTTTATTCACCACTGTGGTTTTGAACATCGTCAGTCTCTCTTATTCTCTACTCGAGAACACCACAGTGCTTCACATGATTAATCACAATGTATTGCTATGAGGTAGGTAATACATAAGGATTGATTTAGTAACCACAGGCATACAGCTCTCGTTAGGGAGGGCACGTAGCAGCTCTGAGCAGCCCAAAATTGCCTAATACCTAATGGCCTTCACAGAAAGCATCCAGCAGGACTACAAGAAATGAGAGTTGGAGAAGCTTCTTGTCCATCTCCATTTTGGCTCAACAAGTTCATTTTTGAGCAAGAGCAGAGTTTTCAAGTACATCTATTGTACAGCCAAGAGCAGCAAATTACCACTCAAAAGAAACAGCTTTAAGCAATGCATTACAGCAACATGAGCCACATAAACTGTTTACAATTTGATAGCACTGAGCAAACCTTACATATTCTAAGAATAATAAAACAGACAATAAAGTTTTTGTAACAGCTTCAGAGACCAACTTTAAACAGAGATCAGTTTCTTATATTGCATCTTTCCAGTGATCAGAGGCTACACACTTGATTTTTATGTCTGATGGACACGAAGGAACCAAGATAATGATTTTCCAGTCTTTCTCAGCACATAATCTTTCATTCAGTTGTCCTCTGCTTGAAGAATATGATAAAGAATGAACTTCAGCACATGCAGAATAGTTCCATTTAGGAACATGTGGCCATTTTCTCCTGCCCCATTCTAGCATTCTCAGAAGGCAGCTGTATGCACATTCCTGCAGTGAAGTCTTGGCTGGACCACAGGAATGCTCTGAGTAGATCAGCTCTTAAACTCCTCCCATTCTCAGGAGAAAACTAGTGCATTAACTAAGCACAAAGCATAGGGAATGTCAGCGACAGTCTTTGTATTTTGTGGTACAGCAGAAGGCAAAGCAATTAAAATATATTGGAAGTTTCCTTAGTTCCTCTGCTATCAATATTCCATTTGGTCTGACATGCTCCACTATCCTTGTATAAACCTGCTCATTAGCTTTGGGAGCAGCGAATGCTCAAGTATATAAAAGTCTGATCTTGAGGAACACATAAGTCAGGAATCACGTGTTCTAATCATGTCTCTGTGTGCTCCAAGTAACCCATTTCACATATTGTTTCCCATTCTTCTTACAGAACTGAAGAGAGTAATTCCAATATCTTAGGAGGTTCAGCTCCTGGATCATATAGAAGCTTGCTGAAAAAGCTAACTTTTATGTCCTATCTTAGCACAAAAAGTAATTATCCTCTTATTCCCCCCATACAACTCACATCAAGAAGTCTGTGATGCTAAGTATTGTGAAGTGCTTTTAACACTGAGGTCCAGCAAATAAATCCTGAAAAATAAGTTTCCTTTCGATGCATAACAGATTTAAGCTGTAAATTTTCCAGCTATATTATACCTCAGATATGCACCCAGTTATCTTTCTAGAATCAGTACAAGTCATATACATACCCAAGGACTTTACTCAAGTTCTTGGACCTCTCTAGGCTGCAATGAAGGCACATTATTTTCACGTGTTTCTATATAACATACAGTGCTAGACCCCTTAATTTCAAACTGTATCTCAAACTTTACAGTATTTTACACCTATATTATTACCTGGAATATGCAATGTGAAAAGGGGAAAACAAGTACAATTACAAAGAAAACAATCCTCTCCTTAAGTTATTATCTGAGTGTCATTAAATCAAAGCTTATACTATCATCTTGACTGCTCCATCTGGTTTTAATGCATGGAGATGAAAAGAAGCTTTGGCACTATTCTACAGCTTGCCTGGCCAGATCAGCTGAACAAGCAGAAAAAGAAATGCACTGATTTACTGCTGGTCTATGCAACCATGCGTTACTGCACAAGAACTACAGAATGAGAAGGGTCTGTTACATGTAAAATCTTCTTAGCCTCAAAGAGGGCTGTTTCATTAATCATACATTTCACGTCATTAATTCCCGAACAGAACTTGCAGCTGTTGCATTTTTTTTTCAAATAAAAGAGCCAAACTACAATTTTCAAAGCTGCTTCTCTTTACTGAATTCATCTTTCAGAGCACACACCTCCCTGCTGAATAGGTTAGGATTGCAAGGTCCCAGGGGCTGCAAAGCTCAGCTCCTTACATGCCTAGTACTTACATTGATAATAGCATCTGTCTGAATGTAATCCATATCAGAGTCCCGCAGGCCAAGTTCTTTGCCATCTCTCTGAGCAGTGCTGACAATACCTGTTGTCACAGTGTTCTGTAAGGCAAAAGGACTTCCAATTGCCACCACAAATTCTCCAGGCCTCAGATCAGCAGAATGTCCCAGTAACAATACTGGTAGCTTTTTCTTAAATAAACACAGAAAGAAAGAAATAGGCATTAGTTTATACTGGAAAATATATCCCAAATTTACAGCAAATAGAATTAGTATACTGCAGGATATTAATTTTTTCTACATGCCTTCAGAAACAAGCTGTTAGCAGCAGTACCTTCCAATTTCATACAGAAAGACAGTAATTTCATTCTAAAATAACAACATTTTCCAGGTATGTTATTTCAGTATATTGTTTTCCCCAGAGGAATCCCTAAGGAATCTCTAAATATATATACTATCCAATCAGTGTGTACTAAATTAAACCAAAATAAGGTTCTTAAATTAATGCATTCATTTGCTGATGCCACTCACCTTAGGGTGAATCTTTATAGTTGCAATGTCAGATTTCTTGTCAATGTCTTTGATGGTTGCTTCATAGGTATCTCCATTCTGCAGCTGCACTTTCAATTGCTGTCTCCCTGATATAGCATTGGTGCTTGATACCACGTGGGCATTGGTCACAATTAAACCAGAGTCAGACATAATAAACCCAGATCCACTGGAAAGTGGGACATTTCGACCAAAAAGAGGGTGCCTGTACAGAAAGCAAGTCGTTATAACTCATAAGGGAAGCATAACTTAACATTATAAATCATTTACATCTTCCACTCTGAGAAATAACAAAGCTATAGATTACTATGTTACAATCTTTAAAAAATTAAAAGAAACAAAAAATTAAATTACAAAGGATCCTTTGCTTAAAATTGCAGCCACTTTTAGTCATCCAGAAAGACAGCAACCAAAGTTTTAAAACAATGTGTGGGGTTTTTAATTGCATCTTTATAGGCTTCCTTGTGAAGAGGCTAGGTGACAAGAAGGAAAGGAGGAGCCCATGCAATCCTAACCATTACTGCATCTGTACATGAAGAAAGTGACAACAGAAAAATCAACTGATAAATGACCTGATCCTCTAACAGTAAAAAGGAAAGAAGACTGAACCTTGCACCTGGACAGAGGAGTAAGTGAAGAATTATAGACTTATTTAGATTGACCTTTAAGAGCATAGAGTCCAAAGTGACAACTTGGAGAATCATGAAGACCAAGTGGAGACTGGCAGAAAAACACATGTCTAAAAGGACAGAGAATGTGAAAGAAAAGAAAAAAAAACAACACTAACAGCCAGTAAAACTTAGTGAGAAACAGCATTTGCTGCAATAGAGATATTTAGAAGGCTTTATAAACTGTTTAAAGCATTATGACTTCATGAACGACTGCTGTAATGACCCTAGATTTGTTAGGACTGCAAATGCCTAGGCAGCAGAAGATGAGATAAGGCCCACAAATCCTTCTTTCTTTCAAGATGTGGTCCTTATTAGGAAATTGTTTGAAAGTTTTGAGCTATTCAGCAATAAAGAATTGGAGCCAATCCCAGACAGTATCACAATATCACAATTAGCACCCAGCAGACTGCTGGACAAACATTTACTTATAGGGGAAGAACAAACAACAGTAACTACATATGCAAAGATCTTAAACACATAATGTTCTCTGACTCACAATATGTGTAGACCCAAGTCTCACAAAATCTCATTATCTTGATTTTGCATATTAAAATGCCTAAACAAATTTTCCAAGCAATTTTTAAATCTATGCAAAATTAGAGTACTCAGAAAGGTATTCAGGTACTGGAATACATACAGCATTTGCAGTAATCTGTTCTGAGAGCAGGTCAGTTTGAGCACTTGCTTTAACTTGCTACCTGAGCTCTAGCTTAAGTACACTGAATATTGGTATGTTCTGGTCAGCAAATTTAGTACAATTTTTTTCCTATCAAAAATAATTTCTGTGTTCAGATAGCGTGTGGACCAGACACATGTTATCCTATGCCTTAATTTTGTCCCTGCTAAAATAAAATCACCTCTCATTGAAAGCAGAGTAAGCAAAAATGAGCTGGGTTTCCAGCTAACTTCAGAACTTATTTGTTGGTTTTTTTTTAAAATCAAGATAACAATCAATCCAACAAGCAACACATTTTAATGAAGGCTGAATAGACCTCCAAAGATGATACATATTGTCAGCCATAAAAGTAACTAAAATGCAGTATAACACAGATCTACTAAACAGGAACAAAATGCACAAATGGGTATTTCTCTGGACAAATGAGTGTGCTGTAGTATTTCAGAGCATTTTGTGAGCTTTGAGAATTCAAATTGGAAGTTACAGTACAGTAAAACCTTTTTAGTTCTTTGTTCAGCAATTCACTTATAACATAAAGAATTGTTAGCGTTACCTGAGGAAGAGTTCAATGTGCACAACTGCAGGTGCAATCTTTTCCACCACATCTGCTATGAAGTTGAATTTGTATCTTGGGCTGCTGGACTGTAGATGACCTATACTAGCAGAAAGAATTGGATATGTTAATTAGACAACACCCATTTTTATCAAGTAGGTGATATAAATAAGCTTGGAATTGCTCTGTTTCTCCTACTGAGGTACTTCCCAAACAGGCATTGGAAAAGGAATCAAAGAAATTAGGATTGTTCTAAACTTATCCAGCATTTTACTTGATCCTGAGAAAATTAAACATCAGAATCACTTGGCTTTAAGTTTTTTTTATTTTCTTGGAAGTTTACAAGCCTTGCCTGGACTATTTTTTCAGGACAACTACTTATTATGTAAAATGTACATGGTCATAGGATAAAACAAGTTTGAAGGACCTCAGTAAGTCTCTAATTTAACTCCTGTCTCAAAGCTGGGGTGACTACAAAGGCAGATCAGGCTCTTCAAAGGCTCTGTCTAGTTGACTCTTGCAGACCTCCAATGATGGAGACTCCAGAAACTGTGCAACCTGTCCCACTGTTTCACTGTTCTCCATCCAGTCAGAATTTCTCTTGTTGAGACTCATGTTTCAACTCCTGCCTATTGTCTCTTATCCTCCCACTAAACTAAAGAGCCTGTCCCCATCTTGCTGATAACTTCCTCATGGGTACAGGAAAGGTTGCTCTTAGGTCCTCCTGAAACTCTTTCTTGTCAAGGCTGAACAGCTCCCTCAGCTTCTTATGGAAGAGATGTTCAATCCCCAAACACCTTCAAGACCTTCTGATCACACACTACTTTCTCAATACCTTTCTTGTATTGAGAGGTCCAAAATTGGGATACAATAACCTGGTCTAACAAGTGCTGAGTAATATAACTGTAGCATTTGGAAACCACATTCAGAACACAAGTTAGGATTGTTTTTAAGTAGACACAGGAAACCTGCTGTAAATTACAGCCTTTGCACCTAAAAAGTTTTGCAAATTCCTATTTAAGCTGTCAGAAGCAAAAAAAGGTGTCTCATGTATTGATTCTATCCTTTGAATGAATTTACCAGATAATGGGTGACAGAGAACTAATTATACTTCCTATATTGTGAGAGCTTTCAGAGTCTAAAAAGACTACAAAGTCAGAAAGCAAGAGACCTTATATTACGTAAGTATCGAAAAGACCTGAAGCAAAGACAGGCACTTATAGAATGGAACCAATACTGATACCAAGGAAGAAAGCATTGAAAAAACAACAGGTCAAGACATTTACACACTTCTATATAGAGTTCTTTTTCCTATTACTGGATGTAGGATTTATTTCTGAGGGAAAGAAACCATGCTTACAAGCTGAATTTATATGATACAATATAAACAGAAGGAACAACCTTGCAGGACTAGATTTGGATTTGGTCTTTTATGTGCATTCCCATGCACTCTGAAAAATCCCACCAACCAAGTGAATGTGCTTTATTAAGTATTTAAAGAGACACTGCAAACAGGAATTGCCCAGGTCAGTCAAAGGTAAACACAACACTGTTATATATTATTGCTTACCAGACCACTAAAAGGTTGATCTCATCTCCCAAGCAACTTGCCTGATTATGCAGTATATATCCTTTGAAGTCTACTAACACGATTTGGAACCCATGTACACGCAGCAGTGTTCACAGACAGCACATAATGTCACATCTACCTAAACAGAAATAACTAAGCATCTAGGAAACACAGTTAGCTAGACCTTCAGCTAATGAGCTAGCATAAAACAGGTGGAAAAAGCATAGTGAATGCAGGCTTTGAGTTGATGTAAATCAGTGTAGCTCTATGTGAGTCAGGGCAACTAAATCGCTTTGCATTTGCTGAGTGCTCAGTTCTGCATGTGCCAAATTGTCGCACGGTAGCCAAAAGCACAGGAGGATGCCTGCCGAAGAACTTGGTTTTGCATCACTCTTGATCAGCTACCAAAGGAAAAACATCAAGGGAGACAGTTGCTTTACAGGTAAGATTTGAAGCAAAAATTCTGAAAGAGGAATACAGGTGAATACAAACGTAGAACAAAACACCAAGCAAATACAATGCAGCAATTCAGAGAGGAGGCTCTAAAACTGAAGCAAAGCTTGTGGTCTTTCCAAGCCATACTGAAAGCATTTCTCAATCTGAGCAGAAGTACAGAACTCAAACCTGAAGGTGAATCCAAAGTCTGCACTATGTGTTAAAGGGAAATGTAAATAAAAAATGTACAGACTACAGGCATGCAGACTTTGTAAAAAGTAACTGAATATCTGCTGGCCCAATTAGAGAAGAGCTGTTCTTATATTATCTGGTGGTGACTACATATTCATGAAAACTGACTTACAAAGAAGGCTTCATAGAAAGTGGTCCCCCGTAAACAATTCTTCACAAGCTGTGAGTGATGAGAATATCTAAATACATTACATGACAAGCCAGCAGCTAGTGTCTACCATAAATAAAGCATGTGTTTCTGTTCTCGCACCTCTCCCTCCATACTTCTGCAGTCTTGCAGAGCTTCGCACAGCTCTCAGACCTCTGCTGGACTGTCAACGTAAAAGCTCTGAGTTTACAGCAGTTTTGTGTATTTTGACCTATTGACCTACTGGGATTTACTGCACTTTTTTTCAAAGGTCTCTCAATACCATCCATTATTTTCCATGTCATTACTGCATGTTCAAAATCATCTCACACTAGCCGAAGCTAATTTCTTCTGGCAACAAGCTGTAACTTAATCCAATTAGCTATCTGTTGTCTAACCAAGATTATCAACAATGCTGCAACTTGACTGTACCTCAAGCAGAAACACATTTATAATGTATGAATCATTACCAGTCTACAATTCTTAATCAAAAGAACTAGATTTTCCTGATCTGCTTCACAGCCACAAATCAATCAGGTTTTTAGTAGATCTCCTATCCTGTAATTTCAATTAAGTGATTAGTTCTTTAGAAGCTCTCCAGCTTTCTCTCAGAGAACACTTAAAATCCAGATTTAGATGTAAGTGCACAAACTGGAGTTAAAAGATGTTCAGTGTATTTTGCAAAATACTATCTTTTGTGTCTGATTCTATGAGCACCAACTGCATTTGATTTACATAGCTGAGTGCCTGTCAGGTAGGAGCATCCATTTTATCATCTTTAAACTTTTCCAGGGTAGTATTATCATTTACAGGCTATGAGTTCATATAACTCATATTTATTTACTTTCTTGCTGAGAAAATAGACTCAATTCAATCTCATTAACACTAGTGCAAATCTGTAACAGCTACAAAAAATTTGTAGTGTTAACCTAGTATAAAGAGAACTGGAAAGAAAATCAGAAGAAATAAACTGTCATAATCCCACTGAACACACTACTGCTAGACAAACTTAGGTTTGCAAAAGACTGACTCTCCATAGAATCAAATCAAATTACATTCAAAGCTTTTTAAAAAAGACAATACATTGTCTTAAACCCCACATCTTGAGATTCATTACAAATTTGTGAGCCTGGGAAACTCATTCTTTTAAGGCTGTTCTCCCATTCCCCTTTTAAAACCATGTTCAGAAGAGATCTATGTGTTCAACAAAATTGTTGTGTTTAAGGGAGCACTGCAACCTGGCAGTTCCGATCACCAGGGATAAACACTGTCCCTACTGTGCTTTCATGGAAATAAATGAAAGACAAATAGGAGATTATAATATCTCTGCTTAATAAACAGAAACATCTGCTGGAAACATAGGTTCATGGGCAGCTTTTCTGATGAATTCAGCATTAAGATCAAGTTGCATAGCTGTGCACTGACCATAAAGCCTTGGTGAGTATAATGCCACATTATGGGTCAGGCAACTTGTTTACACAATTGATGTCTACCATGCACAGATGAAAACAATGTGGTGGACCAACACCAAAGTGGCTTTTTTGTGCAGTGCAGCAATTACAATGGCCAGAGACAGACTAGCACAATCCTTCCAGCACAGACACCTCAGTACCCAGCTGATTTCAAAAGTTTGTTACTCCTCCTTCACAGGTGACTCCCAATAGGGACATGCAATGAGAACAATTCTTCTTTATTAGAAAATCTATGCAAAGCAGTGAGGTGCTATACTCTAAATTGCACACCAGACACAGTCAATATTCATCCTCACCTATAGGAACTTAAACCAAACTCAGACATAAGGAAAACAATTAGCAAAAGGAATGTGTCTGAAGTTTGCATTTCTAGCCAATGCCCTACAGTGCATTTCCCTAAATAGAGCTGCAATCAGCTATAAGGCTTTCTTGACAATAATACCAATAGAAGACTGGTATCTACAACTGAGTGATCCACCAAGTAGACGAGGGGAAGGCTGTGGATGTTGTCTAACTAGACTTCAGCAAAGCCTTTCACACGCTTTCCCACAGCATCCTTCTGGAAAAGCTCGCAGCCTATGGCTTGGATGAGTGCATCCTCCGCTGAGTTAAAAACTAGCTGGATGACCAGGCACAGAGTGATTGTGAATGATGCCACATCCAGTTGGTGTTCAGTGACCAGTGGTGTCTCTCAGGGATCAGAGCTGGGCCCCAGTTCTATTCAACATCTTTATTGATGACCTGCATGATGTAATCAAATTTACCCTCAGTAAATTTGCAGACAACACCAAGTTGGGGAGGAGGGAGTGCTGATCTGTTGGATGGGAGAGAGACACTGCAGAGAGATCCGGACAGGCTGGGTCAATGGATAGAGGCCAACAAGGTGAGGTTTAACAAGGCCAAGTGCAGAGCCTTACATTTCAGCCACAATAACCCCCAGAACTACAGACTGGGGGATGAGTGGCTGGAGAGCAGCCTGGTAAATGGGGATTTGTGAGTACTGTTTGACAACCAGCTGAACATGAGCCAGCAGTGTGCCCAGGTGACACAAAAGGCCAATGGTATCCTGGCTTGTATCAAGAATTGTGTGGCCAGCACAACTAGGGACATGATTCTCCTGCTGTACAGTGGGTCCAGATGAGAGTAATGAGGCTGTTGAAGGGACTAGAGGAAAGCTCTTCTGAAGAAAGGCTGAGGGAGCTGGGGTTGTTAGACCTGGAAAAGAAGAGACTCAGGGGGAACCTTATCACTCTCTCTGACTACCTGGAGGTCAGGCTTTTCTCCCAGGCAACCAGTGATAAGACGAGAGGGCAGGGCCTGAAGCTGCACCAGGGGAGGATTAGGCTGGATGTTAGGAAGCACTTCCTCATGGAAAGGGTGATCAGACACTGGAATGGACTGCCCAGGGAAGTGCTGGAGTCACCATCCTTGGAGATGTTTAAGAAAACACTAGACGTGACACTTAGTGCCTTGGTCTAAGCTGTGGTGATATTATGTCATAGGCTGAATTTGGTCTTTTCCAGCCTCAGCAATTCTGTGACTCTGTGATCTTTTACTGAGACAGTTTCTCAGAAAAGCTCAGTTGGTGCTCTGCCTTCAAGGTAATGTAGAGAGACATTCCATCTGTGCAATGTCTCTGCTCATGCATCACCCATATTTCAAACACCTATCTTAAACTGAACGTTAAGGCTCATAGCAGATACATAAGGCTAACCATATAAATAATAGCTTTTGGGGAGCAGAAACATTGAAGAACATCAGTGATAGAGTTCCCATACTTCCATACAGCGCACCCCTTTCAGTACACTGCATCTAGAACCTGCAGTGTGGTATGCTGTTCTTCACAATAGCCCGGAACTTCAGCAAAACAACTGTATTTTCAATTTTGCCAATTTTGGAATTATCACTCCTGGCTACCTCTTTCCTCCCTTCCTTATTGCACCTTTTATGCTCCTTTACTACTCCTTTCTCACGCATCCTCATTCTCCATACTTCTGGCAGTAGGAAACCACAGCTAAGTCTTCTCAGCCTATCACAGCCAGAATCTAACAGCACCAACACAAGCAACTGGAAATGGACAGGACTAGACACTTCAAGAGCTGCTCCCTTGGGTCACTGCATGTTCTGAAAATGGCTTAAGTCATTCTGTGCAAAGCTACTGTTATCCAAGATAGTTTTAACAAACGGATGGTTAAGTAAAACTGGATTTACTTCATAACTAGCCTAGCCCTTCAAACTCTGAGTCATCTGAGGCCAGATTTCTTTCGAGAACAGCAAAAAGAGAAACACAACAGTAATTTTAAACTGTCGACTTTCCAAAACCTCTCATTACAGCCACTGCACGTTATTGTTAAAAAAACAAAACAAAATACAACATAATTGAGTTCTATTCCTGACTTAACCACCAACTCAGTCTGACCTTGGGCAAGACACTTGGTTTCTTTGAGATTTAGTTTATGCAGCTGTAGAGCTGAAGGAAAAAAAAATAAATTAAAACTTAATAGAGAATCACATGCTTGATCTAAGATGAGGTTTTCTAGGACAAAAAATAAAACCAAAATAAAGTGAACACTAAAATAGTTGTTTGGAAAAAAATGTTACCTCACAGCTCAACATTCCTAAGCCTATTAACAGTAGATTCAGGAGGAAAATGTTATATATTCTGCTCATTGTTTCATGAGCAGGATATATGAAAAGTCCCCTACTCACAGAATGGTTATAGCAGTAGCCTTTGTCCCCTCTGGCCCTTTCCAGCAATTTCTGACAAGTTGGTTATTTGTGAATAAACAGGGTGCTTAGTGTTTCACCTGACATAATGGAAACATTAACATCTAATTTAGATCTCAATTATACATATGGCTAGGCTTTCTAGTAACACCAAGGAAGGTAACAGAAACAAACCCTTATAAATAATGCTTCAGTAAGTGTGTGAAAATGTATCAGCAGCATTAACACTTCCATAAAGTCAGCTATTTTAATACTGAAAAGTTGAAGTGATTACTAGACTTTCTGAAGTGAAACCATCAAGCTTTCAGTTACCATAGCATGTCACAACATCTGAGCAAAGGCTATATTACCTTACTGCAAACAGAAGGTTATTTGATAGCGCAAGTGTCAATATTTTAGAGCATAAGAGGAGGTTCACAGGTAATTTTTTTCCACTTCAGACTCTACCACATACTACAAACCTTACCGTGAAAGGAAAACAATACAGGCAGAAGGCTATACATTAGGTGTTGTGTATACTACTTTTTACACCCTGTTTGAGCTACGTGCCTTTAGCTATGATTCTATGATTTTCTGACAAGAGATGCCTGCCAGAAGACTACTATTAACCTCCAGCAGGGAAAGCCCCAGAGTACACCCACTCTGCTTATACAGGTCATGGTGTGACAAATCCGCAGGGCACCAGCACATGCAAAGCACCAAAACACGCCATCAGCGAGAGGCAACATTATGACCTACCTGAATGCAGCAATGGCAGGATGAAAGCAAAGTTTGCACCTCTGCCCTGCTCCGAGAAGGGACCAAAGCTAAAGATGTAACCCTGCCAGCCGTATGCCCTCCACCCAACTCACTTCATCAGGTTTGTGTCTTACCACCGCCACACGTACAGCACCAGGGCACGCATAACCATACTACCAAGAAGAAACGTTCCCAAACCTCACCTTGAGACCTCTAACCCACTTTAAGGATCCAAGGTTTACTGCTATTCTAAGACTCCCTGAGCATCCCCGCCCCACAGCACACCCGCCACTGACAGCCAGGCAAGATGCCTTGACCTTGTAGCTTCTTGCAGTTCCAGGAGCTACCAAGAAACCATTTTTCTCATGAAAAACTTTCTCCCCAAGCTGGACATCCGCACACCCTCCGCTGCCCACCCTGTGCCCCACGGGCAGCCCCCGCCATGCTCCTACCCGATTCGCAGGCTCCCTTCTGGAGCTGGGCGATGGCGGGCAGCCCATGATGCAGCGCCTTGCGGCTCACGGCCTTCAGCTGGCAGATATTGTCGTAGGTGCGTCCGTCGCTGCCGCACACCTGGGCGCTGAGCTTGCACTGGCAGACGCCCTTGGCGAAGCGCTTGCCCATGGGGTAGCGGCAGTCGAGGCTGTCACCGCACGGCGGGTCTTCCTTGCGGCCGCACGAGTCCCCCTCGCCCGCGGCACAGATGAGGCAGCAATTGCAGCGGTCGGGAACGTACCCGCTGGGGCAGCTTGGGCTGGGACACTTGGATACATCGCAGCGGCTTGGGCACTTGGGTCGAGGCGGCAAGAGCTCCGCAGCCCCCGGGCCGCAGCCGAGGGAGAGCAGGAGCAGCAGCGGCCCGAGCAGTAGAGGCCACATCCTCATCGTTTTGCGGGGGGAGAAAGCGGCGGCGAAGGGCTGCGAGAGTCCGCGCGACCCCAGGACAGGAGGCAGACAAGGTGCAGCGAGGGACGGGGAGCTCGGGCTTTATGCACACACGGGCGGGGAAGTGTCTTCTGCCCCAGGCAGAACTTGTGCGAACGGAGCAGAGGACAGCACGGAAGCAGGGTTATAAAGCCGCGGAGTCAGGGCCGACTGCTTCCCAGCACTAGCTAGCAGGACTGAGGCGCCGAGCCATGGCCGAGCGGTCGCACAGTGTGAGCGCTGTCTCCTGGCTGCCGCCAGAGCCTGAGGGCGGTGCTGAGCTCTGCGGCTCCGTTATATGCGGGACCGGCCGGGGCCGCCAGCAACTCCGCGGCTGACTAGGCCCCACCCTGGGGGGAGAGACGGAGACCCGGGGCGGAACGGGACGAGGGGGGCCGTGGGGCGGGCTGGGCTCGGCTGGTTCTCCTCATCTGGGTGCTGCTGGTAAATCACCGGCCCGAGGGAGGAGAGGTACGGGTTGAGCCAGGCTGCCGGGCCCCACCCGATGGCAGCACAGAAGGTGCGCGACTGGCATTCAAAAAACGCAAGTTTATATGTGTGAGAGAGTATATATGTGAAGAGAGCTGCTGTGACTGCTTTGAGTGTGCGGTAAAAAAAGCTGGCAGCCTTTTTGTCGACCTTCAAGCTTGTCTGAGATGCTGTCAGCATCAATAAGGGTATGTTTCCACCACTGCCGCCAAAGGTTGGGCCCTGGCTGTAACATTAAACACAGCAGTACTTGGACATGAGCCCTTTCTGCATACATTCTTTCAGCAGTTTATGGAGATAAACATAAAATCATGGAGTCGTTCAGGTTAGAAAGGATGTTAGAGATCAACTAGTTGCAACCTCCCTGCTATAGGTAGGGACACCTACGTCAGGTTTCCCAGAGCCCCATCCAACCTGGTTTGAACACTTCTAGAGAAGGGGCAGACACAACTCCCCTGGACAGCTTTTTCCAGTGCCTCAACACTCTCATAGTGAGGAATTTCTTCCCAAGATCCAATATAAATCTACCCTCATTTAATTTGCAGCCATTTTCCCTTGTCCTATTGCTACATTTGGTAATAAAACATGCCCCTTGCATCTCACGGCAACTTTGCAATTTACACAAGACTATCCAACAGCCAAAGGTGGTCCATTGGGATTCCTACCATCATTTGCTTCAACAAAGTATTTGCTGGCTTCTGTATAATAGTAGCAAAGTATGAACAAATCCTGAATTACTGAGATTCTGGGGTTTTTAAAACCTATTAATCACAGAGTATTTACCTACACTGTCAGATGGAACAGAGCATCTGTTGAACTCTGTTAACCAGTCACCTACACAGCGTTCATAACAGAGTAAACCTTGCTTGTGCATGCCATCTTTATTGGTACTGATTATACATAACTTTCAAGTTAATTAATCTAGGTGTGGGTTGAGCTGGCTTCCAGAACAATTAAGCTGACTTCAGGAGAAAGACTGCTGACAAAGCTCACACAAGGAGTATACCAAACTTGGCAAGTCTTATTTGCTGTGTATGGTACTTCCAACCGTCTTTTGCCCATAGTTCCCCCTTCGCAAGAGATTAAATTCAAGCAATTCTGCAAGGTACTGCCTTGGGCTTTCTCCTGGTGGGATTCCACAAACTAGGTTTAAGTAGGGACTGGATATATTGTCACAAGAATAGAGAAATTACGATACTGTCTTCTAATTAAGGACTTCTTGAATGCAGTAGTCAGCACCCAGAATCCCCTGCTACAAGTAGTGTTTTGTTGTTCCCTCTGGTACAGGGTGAGAGTTGGTTTAAGACTGATTCTCTAGATGGCTGCAGTCCCACTAATTGTGAAAAAGGTCCATGTGCTAGCTAGAGATCCTGCATATCCTGTGATAGAAAACTGTAAAAATTTGCTGTAGAACACATCTTGACACTTTTTGAAAAGGCAGGCTTCACCAAATAACTTTATGGAAAGAACAACATCTAAATTATGACAAATGTCTTTTTTAAATAAACTTGCCCATCAAGGAAAGAGAAGACTAATAAAAATGGAAAATCCTAGATCTGAAACAATGGATCAGAAAAAAACAAGCTCTGTGTGTAGGTGACATGAATATTTTCATTATCGAAGAAATAGATGGGGAAAAATGTTTCACATTATAGATACCAGTCTGTCAATTACTGTTGGTAGACTATAAAACATACATGGTTATATTGGTTTTATAAATATACATGGTCTTTCTATTAGTTATTTCTTTCTGTTGTCACATTGGAGATTTCAAGGAGGATATGGGAAAACAAGGTGACTCTTGACGGATAAATACAGCAAACTTGAGTGGAGAAGTTGCAATCCAGGATGAGTGTAAACAGTTTCACAGAATCTTCCATAATTGGCTTAACAATCTGCATCTCATTACATTAGGATAAAAAAAATACCCTGAAAGCTATTTTTCTGCTGAATGTTGTCTTACAGACAAAATAAACCAGATTACATAATTTCTCTCAGAGAAGCAAATGCATAGTACAGACACTGCTCGGAATGGGTATTAATTATATTTCAAGGGGTATCAATCAGGTTCCTGTTTATTACAGAAGATAAAATAAGAACTATAAGGGATACCTCAAACTCTACAACCATGTATTTTGTTTTCAAAATTCAATTCAAAATAAGAGAGTGATGCAGAGTAAGGCTAAGAAAAAGATGGAAGTCATACTAAGTATTGGGTGTTTCTCCTAGGAATGGTGAGTAAGAGGTTTCATGGCTTACTGCTTCTTGATGAACAGCCTTCCCAAGAATTTGAATTCATCAAAATTAAAATGCTTCACTAAATGCTATTTAAGTGATAACTAATTCAGTAATAGTTCTCCATCATTTGGAGAAATGACCCTTTTAGGGGTTCTGAATCATCACTGTCTGGTGGAAATGATGCTTACTGCATAGCTGGAAGGGAGTTACCTCAAGACAAATCCAGAGCAACTCAGGAAATGTTAGTGGTGACTCACTGGGTATCTGTCTTTTTCTCTTGAAGGCCAAACTGTGTTTTTATGCAGGCCTCAAAGGACAGTGAAGCATGTAGCTGCCATGCCCTTAAGAGATTATCGAGCATTAGCTCCAGAACTCACCTACTGCATCTAAATCTCCTTCGCTTTGTCACAGTAGGAAAGATTCCCTTGTTGGCATTTTGCTAAGTTAATTTTTCTGTTGTGGCTGCTTGTTTGCATCTCCTGGTGTACTTGCAGGACACCTTCATCATTCCTTGCTGTTCCTACTTTTGCCTGCCTGTGTATTTGTCGTCAGAACCATCAATACTGCTCTGTTCTGTGCTGTGTAATTCACAGATTTATGACAGAGAACTACTCATAAATGATGCCTTAGTGCTTCACTTGGGATATATATGCTGCTGGTAAAGGAGCTGTCATTTGGGTGATAGCTAAATCTAAATTTATGACCCTAGAACCATTAAGATGCATACTTAATTGCTTGAGTATGAGAATGTTTTTCCAGTCCGAAGTGCATAATTCTGTTTCAGCTGAATTAACCCTCTGTCTCTCTTTCTCATTTTAAATCACAAAATGATCTAATTCACACACTATCTGAAATCTTACGTTAATTTCTGTATATTTATGTCTGCCACGGTTCTTTGAAATGTATTTTATGTAAGTCTAATTTCTTGTTATTGTTTCTTTAATATAGTTAAAATTCAGAAACATTTATTTTTGTTACAACTTTACTATGTACAAATTGTGTAAATTAAAGACCACTCTGACCATGCCATTGCGGTCTCTTAAATTAGGAGCACATGCTTAGTATTCATCATCGGTTCCTCGTAGGAGTATTTTGAAAAGAAATCCAAAACACACTTAAAACTGGAGTAATAAACACTATTTATCAGATTGTCTGCATCTCATTTCCCGAACTAAATAGCTGAAGTCTGTTTGCACTCCTGACATGGCAAGTCTCACAAGCTAATCCAAGAGAACATCTGTCAGTTTGTTTTCAGGACTGGACACTGCGGAAGAAAAGAAGTGGGAGGAGAAATGGGAGTTTCACAAATATATCAGTTCAAACAAAGTGGAAACTTCTATTGGCTACCTTCGTAAGCCAGGCTAGCTCTGCCTCAGAAATACACATTTAAGGACAGTTTCTTTCCTGTTTCAACAGTAATTGGAAAGCAGAGGTCATTTTTCTTCTCTGCATTCTGCTCAAATATATTCCAATAATTTTTTGAACCAGTGATGAGTCAAAAAATGTACTGAAGAAATACTTGGCAAGTACACTGAAAACACATTAAAAAAATCAAGAGCTCATTCTCCTCTAACATGATACACAGATACTCTGAACTCATTTCCCTAGGTAGTGCAAGAGACAAAAGGTAGACTTTTGGTACAGAGACAGGATGATTTGAAGGAAATGCTACGGCCTCCTCTGCTCATCTCTCTGTTTCCAGCCAAAATAACCGTTTGTGTTAGTTTGTTTTGGGGAATTAAACTCAGACCATTTATAACAGAACAAGTCTAGAAATCATATGCTTTCAATTCTGTTGCAGTGGTAACAGGCCTTTTTCTAGCTGTAGAAGGGTGAATTCTATCTAAAACTTTACCATTAAATATAAGATCTGCAATGAAAAGATAAATGTATATATTAACAGGTGTTTGGGAACAAGAAAATGCATTTTTTATTAGAAATACAGATTCAAAATAGTGAAAGATATCCAGGGGAACAAAGTGTGACAACCTGTGTTTAGAAGAGCTGTTCGATTGTGAGGCTCTGTGTAAGTAGACAAAGGTAGATCTGATCAAAATATATGTTCAAATATAGAAGAACAAAGAATGAAAGAGGGAAAGAAAAGTCCCCTTTGTTTTTCCCCTTTATAACATTCAGGAGGTAAAATATGTGTGATTGTTTTCTGAGCTGTAGAAGACGTACTCAGTTTTGTCATGTTAGTGGTAAAGAACAGGGGATTGGGTTTTGTGTTTTGGTGTTGAAGTTTTCAAGCTCTGGAAGGTTCAGGTTTTTTATATACCAGTGTTAGAAGCCTTTCTTTTGTGCAGAAGCAAGACCTCAAGAAATATCAAACCCATTGTCCTATGCAGATGTCTTGCTGTAATGCCCACAATCCTATAGGGCTTTGCAGGCCATTACATTAATAGTGCACGAACATTGTACAGGGGTTATATGGACTAGGCAGACCTAAGGCCAAGTCACTGCTCCACAGGATACCTTCTGTTAGCACTCTGAAGACAGATGCAGTGACAGCAGCTGCTATCAGTTCAGTGTGTGTGATGCTAACTGAGAGGAAAATTTCCTTGAATTCAAACCATGGTTTATGGGTTACTCAGACAACACATGTTCCCAGACTCATATTGTTTTTACTCTCCCTCACAGATTTGTGTGCATGATTCGAATTTATGGACACAAGAGTTGCATGGAAATGGCTATGAGTCACAGGAATTCTCTAATAAATGGCTACAGTGAATCAAAGTAAAACATATAAAACTAAATGGGTTTTTGTTTCTCCCTGCTCCATGTGCTGCTTTGTTGTTCAACAACTGCCTAGAATCTCAAATATCTTCATTCCAACTGATGTGTCCCGACAAATATACATATCCGGCAAGATCCTGCCATCTGTGTTGAAGAAAGAGGAATGAATTTGAATGAAATTAATTAAAAGAAGTATCTTTTAGGTCTTTTCCACTTGACTGGGCCGAATACATTTCACCTCAGAGTGCTCTTAATGAACAACCTAAAAGTGCATTTCACAATAGAGTCAGCTTATAAGCCTCCAGAAGACCATAAAGTAATGTTTAACAGATATTATGATTAAGAATGCGCCAACCATGTCTCAAAACCTAATTTAATCTATAATAGAATGAAAAAACTTGTAGATGAGGAAAAGCTGTGGCTGTCATCTAAGTGCATACTGACATCACTAATGTTTTTGGTACTGTCTTTAATAATATTTTTGTAAGCAAACAGTGAATGTAAAGTTTGTGTGAAAACGAATGATCTATAACTTCTTAGATTTCAAATGTTCATACAGTTATCAGTCCTTCATAGTCTACCTAAAATTATGTTAGATGTTCCAATCGGATCATATCTCTGAGCCCAGGACTCCTGTAGCTGACTGCAAGACATAAGGATAGAAAAAATGTAAATTTTACTTTGTTCTTTTAAATGGAGAAATGTTTCTCATAAATATGATGCAGTTCAGTATGGACAAGTGCAAAGTAATATGCTTTGTCACAAGTTATCAGCAATCCAGTAACAAAACAGTGATCATATTGTTCAATACGATTATGCATACACATTTTCAATCTGGTAAGAGACCATCAGTCTACACACACTGAAGGGAGGAAAATCCAACAAAACTACCAAAGCCTCCTCATCTTGTTGAAATAATAGAACCCTTCTATATCTTAAAAAAAACAAACAAACAAACAAAACAACAGACCTACTCCTCATAGTTCTCTTTCCTCACTGCCATTAAGGTCTCAGTTGGAATTCTTTGCCTAGGTTTGCATTTGCCTCTTCAAAAAAGATGTGTCTGCTGGAGAGAATCTACAAGAGTGTAAAATAATTAAAGGTTTAAAAATATGCCTTAAAGCTAAGCTTGAAAGATCTGAAATTGTTTAGTCTGAAATGAAGACAGAAGAGAGACTTGATAAGAGCCTTCAAGTGTGTTAATGGTTGCTGAAAGAGGAAGGTAACAAGCTGTTCTCCATGATCACTGGGGTAGCTCATGAAGAAGACTGAAAATGCTGTAGGAACACCAGGACTGATACTAGAAAGATATTTTTAAACATAAAGATAACAAAGCACTAGAACTAGAACTAAGGTTTTTTTTGAGAGGATGTTGAATCTTTGGTTATTAAGGCCTTCTTACGTAGAAAGCTTAAATAGATACTATTCTGAAGAACAAAGAACTGATCCTGCATTTGGATCGTAAACACCTTTCCTACCTTTTTTTCTGATTTGCTGACCATGATGAGGCAGTGCACATGATCAAAGATTGTATAATCAGGTAGCAGGAGTTCTAAAATGAAGCTCACTCAGAATTTCAAGAACAAATGAAAAAATAGGTGGATTAGAATTAGAGATGAAGAAGGATTCAGTTAAGACTATTGCAGACTGGAGCTTTCAGTAGCATGATAAAGCCACAAGGCAAAACCCAAATAGAAATACTCTCAGATTGAAAGCGAAAATGGTTGTACAGCTAGAGTCTGAGGTCTCAGGATGATGAGAGGATAAACTGCTGAGGGTGGGGAGATCAAAGACAAATATATAACAGATGGAAGGGTGGAGGAAAAAGAACTATTTCCTCCATATGGCATGTATTATCTCCTGAAAAGGCTGGCAAGATTAGAGAATTTTGCCAAGAGGAGGATGCACTGTGAATAGAGGTATATCAAGTGTATTCTATTCACTTCCATTTTGTGAGGAGGAAGACTTACTGTGAATGAGTTACTCTTTTAAAAGTGCAAATTCTTTGTATTAATCTAATGTCTTCTCTTTGCACTGGAATCATTGGATTCACTAGGTATTCAGCATGTAACTACAGATATTTTCTGAAGCATTACAAAATCAGCCTCCTTCTGTCTTTCATTTCTTCCCTAATTTTCTTCTTGATACCATTCCATTTTCTGTGACTGTTTTTTCTCTCTGGCAGAGTAACAATGTTCAGGGGCCTGCAGATTTTATGAATTTTTTTTATGGTGGCTTGGCATTGTATAAGTGTGATATGGATGTCCCTGGCTATCAGCCAGTATATCTATGAGGGGGTCTCAGACTGAAACAAAGTTGTATAAATAACTGCAGAATGAAATACCTAATCAATTTAGAAATCAGAGTTCAAAGTTTAAATTAATGAAGAAAGTTTTACTCTACTTCATCCATGAAAGAAGAGGTTTTTCAATTTCAGCTGGAAAAAGTTGGGCGATTTAGAATTAAGATGATTTCTGCCCAGGGTACATGCTTTCCTCATCAAAGTTATCTAATTAATCAAGTAGTCCAAAGGAAGACTGCTGAAGAAAGACTGATTTAGGAGTCTTGAACAATCTAAAGTTTTCAAACTCCTAAACTTTTTTCTAATTATGAATTTAAAAATGAACAAAATTAATTTTATTTCTTTTTATTGTCTTTCTTCATAAGGTTAGGAATTGGTTTTGTTTTTTTTTTTTGAGCTTCCCTCCATGAAATGAGGGCTAGACAATTTTTTTTATTGTGAGATGCTGTTAGTGTTTTAAGGAAAGTACCACATTTTCGAGATTTCCATAAAATGATGACTTGAAAACTTTTTTATCAGTCTGTTATGCTTTAAAACTGAGCAGAATTTGGTTCTGCAGATTTCAATTTGTATGTTTTCTGCAGAAAAGTTTGGGCTTGAAAAGCTGAAAAGTGGTTCCACATCCCCCCCCCACCTTCTTCTCCCCCCGTGGTGACTTCTGCCTTCTTCATTTCTTCGCTTCTTTCCATCTTGAACTGGTCATAGATTTGTTGCTGCTGCTAAGAGACAATGTTACTTCTTCTAAATCTGGAGAAAATTTATAGTGAGTGGGAATATTTGCCTGGACCTGAAGAAACAGTATTCTGAACTTTGAAGATTTAGGAGGATGAAGACAGAAATTGGATGACCCCTGTGATTTCAGAGAGAAGCAGGAGCTGTCTATAATGATACTCTACACTTTATCTCAGTTGAGTGTAGGAGCACTGTGATGAAACTCTGTGTGTGTCTACGCCTTGTGTGGGTTTTTTTCTGAAGTGTGCAGGGGGCGAGTGAGTCTAAATAGTTTGGTTTCTTTCTTCTCCAAATTGAGCATTGCCTGCAGATTCATAACTGGTTTTGTTAAACCCTCCCTTTCTGTCAGATGCTTTAGATAAAAGATCTTGATTAAAATATAGTTGAGGTCTCTGACCCATGACATTAATGGTGACCTAGGTGGGACGCATGGGGATCCAGACAAGGACCCACACCATATTACACTACTATTTAACATGAAATAGTTCTAGGACTTGAAGGTAAGTAGAGCTATTTTTGCAAAATTAAATAGAAAGACATCAAGCACAGTGATGAAAATTATAAAACTGACCAAATTTTCCCTGTGAAAGATGAATGACGGCAGAAGAGAGGAGCTGGTAGGACTCAAAACTCAGAGTAGGGACATTGATAAGATGAGTGGAACCACCGAGTGAAGAACAAAGAGAATGAATCAAGTGTGAAGAAGAACACCAGTGTGGTCTTTCAGGATAAGTGCAAAGGGTCAGTGTACTCTCATTTATGGTGACTTAAAACAGATCCTTGTAGAAGAAAAGAATATGTCTGAACAGACACTTCTCAAATGAGGCAGTGCTGTTGATTCTGAAGCAGCAGTTCTCTCACAACCTGCCACCACTGCTACCTTTTAAAACTCAACTCGCCACCTAAGTCTGTGACTCAGACTAACTTTGGGCAAAAGGCTAGACAACAAAGATGGTCTTTTGCCATTCTCACCTAAGCTATGTGAATTTTTATCAGCTTAGCCCTGTGAAATAATTGGTCAAAGCAAGTTAAGAAGGCAGGTGTTACAGTTAGGCCAAGCTGTTTGCCACAGGGTTTTATTTGCTTACCCTGGCACGTTATGTATGATGTCAGCACAAAAAGAATGTTTCTGCAGATAAAGCAAATGGCAAATGATTTCATGAGCCTGTTTGTGACAGATGTGTGTAGTGTGAAGGAACATTGTAGCACAAACTGTAGTGCTCATCAAGGTCATGTTATTTCAGCTCATTAATCTCATTTCTCTGGTTTTTCTCCACAGATGAGTGAAAACTCACCAGCAGTCATGATGAGGCTTTCTGCTTGCCATCCCCTCTACACAGATGCCTGTTGAAATGCTGTGAATCATTATCAAAGCCATAGTGAAAACCAGATGGGTGTTGTACCTCTTTGACATCTGCTTCACACTCTTTCAGTTAGGGCCAAGAGCTGCTATGTATATGAAATCTCCCACAGTTTTTCATGACAAAACTACCTGTTCTAATCAGTATTCTCACCAAATTCCTTTTATTAGCATTCTAGGTTTTTTAGTGATGACAGTATAAAAGAAGAGCAAATAATAGGCACTCTAAATCAGAGAAATGTGCATAATGAAAATACTGAAGCATATCACTTACTACAGTGAACTCAGAGCATAAAAATGTATTTGGAAATGTACAGACCTTAAGGGTATTTTATGTTAAGAAGGAAAAAGAGGAGACACTTGCCTTTTCCCCATTCCAAAGAACCCAAGGGAATATGTATTTACTGCTATCCCCAGGGCTTCTGTCTGCTCCTGGCCCAGACTTTGGAAAATTTTACTAGTCAAGGAATTCTGCATGCCTGTTTTCTCATCCTTTACTTGTCATGGAGCAGCTGCATTTCAGAGCTGTTAGGAAAGAGCAGTGACTACATATGGAAGATAATAAGATGAATAGACTGTCCTAGCTCACAAATATTCAATTTACAGGATTAGGCTGAATTTCAGTTTTCAAAGGCAGTCAAAATGGTGCTTGGCATTACACAGTTCTACAAAGTCGTGGACAACTGAGGGACTAAATTCCTCACAACCAGGTAGCTGACAATTTTACAGACAGGCTGAGTGTGACATTGCTGGTTGACCACCACTGCAGCAAGGTAAGTTCAGGACCAAAATTGCTTCCACACCTGGATATCATCTTTGCACCTTTGTCTAATTCTTCTCATCAGAAGACCTGCTGGAGAAGGATATTTGCTCACATTTTAAATACTGATACACCAATTGTACATCTCATCCTAGAAACAAGGAACAGTTTGGGTCTCTTTTAACCCAGAGGGAATTTCAGCCTGCGTCCCCCTATACTTTTTAAATTTACTTTTTAGAAAAGGTATTGGCAATTGTCTTGGAGTGCTCCCACCATTTTCTCTAACCAGAATGCAGAGGTCCGAGATAGGAGATCATTTCTGTAGTTGAGTCCTCAGTGTGAGACTGAGGACTTAGAATTCCACAAGTTCTTGAGAGGTTGTCTCATCAGAACTATTTTGTTCATCCTTCCCTTTGTTTTCTCATCTGGTTCCTTGAAGAATCTTTCTCCTCTTGTCTCTCCATTCCCTCCCCTACCTCTGTCATCCCTCACATTTAAAGAGGTGATTCTTATCCCAGATGTCTGACTTGGATGCTCAAATAAATTACCTTACTTATTCAAGTTAAGTCTGTCCCTTTTCAATCTGCAGATTTTCCCACTGATTCTGTATAAGGATCTATACTGTCAGGCTGAAAAGTTTTTTGAATGGCAAATTATTCCATGGAATAATTCAAAATATGCTCCTAAAGGTGTATGACACATAGTTTAGGAGCAAGTTCTGCTCTTCAGTGTAAACACACACTGGTGTTTCAGACATTTAGTGCAAGTATACCAAAATTGCATTTTAGGTAAACTAATCAATTAAGTCTGTCTGTTGTATCCAATCCCCAGGGTATAACCAACCCACTGGACTGTGACAATATTTGTCCCTACATAGCCAACTTAATCTATTTTCAAAAGTTCTACTTGTTCGTATATAAAACAACTTATCCTCTGTTTTTTCCTCTTGCTAAGTATCTCACATCTTACAATGTGTTTCACAAAAAGCTTTAGAAGAAAGCATTTATCATGTTGAAATGTTTTTATCAAAAAATAACAACTCATCTAGTATCAATGTTTAGTAAGTAAATAGGATTTAGCAACGCTAGAGTGTTTTTTTCCCCTGTTTGTAATGCACTTTCCTTGAAATGCATTAAGTGCCAACAATCTGTTTTTCTATTGTAATTGATGGTTTCCTGCACTAGGTTTTAATTGCTATGGTCTGAAAACATGTGCTTGTGGACACAATTACTTGTGACTTAGGTTGCTTTTTGATTTCCACTTCTGCCTTTGGAGCTCAGGTAAGTCCCATTTATCTGACAGCATCAAAACCAATCCAGAACAAAAGCTGTCTGCTTCTATTAAGTTTCCCAATGCACAGTTTGCACCAGCTCTAGAAGGGAACTGATTTGAGAGCCAAATCTGACTCAGCTTTTAGTTGGCAGAACTCATCTGAATTCAGAAGGCATCAGGAGCGATCCTGGACCCCTCACTGTAAAGAATAAACAAAACATTCTGAACTTGTTTTTACCAATACTGACTAATCTATCCAGGACAGTGAGGTTAATGGCTTTCCTCTTACAAAATGTTCAATAAGATCTTTAATTTCCCACAGACACCAAGAGTCAGTTTTCTCTTTCTCAGCAGTATATTGCCTCTTTGAAGTACATTGGACACTGATTTGGCACTGATTTGAAGGGAAGACTGCTGTCCTCTGAATCACTACCACCATTTCACTGCAGTACCTGGCAGGTCTTCAAGATCACAACTTCATTTAGATTTCAGCCACCCAGAGCCTTCATTGCTTTACAATGCAGAGATCGTAAGCTAAGTTTGTGTAGAGGTTGACTTGAAGAAGGTGCCTTATGATTTAAGACACCTTTAAATCAACAACTGATAACTAGGTGCTTTATTATACAGACAGGCTAAATTTCCAGAGTACTCAAATTCCTCAATACAAATACAGCTTTTAAGACATGACTGGAAAGCTCAAACTGAGCTGGCTAGTGAAAAGACAAAATGTATAGGGAACTTAAATGTCTCATTAAAAATTCTGTTTCTTCAGTGTGACTACTCCATGTAAGTCTATGATTAAACTGAAGCAGTTTTAATCAGTTTGGGGGAGATACAGAAAGTTATGTAAGCTGAAGAGCTTTAACAGTTCTCTGAGGCGAGAAAATCCTTATTGTATTAAGGATTTAGTTTATCTTTTACAGGAGACACTGGCAGCCTTACCATGGGGGTATCAGCTCGGCTATGTGTAATTAGGATAATGGTTTGGGACCCTTGGGGGAAAAGTCCTGAGAGTCCTGGTGGACAGCAGCAGAGTGACTGTGAGCCAGCAAGGTACCCTTGCAGCGAAGAAGGCCAATGGTCTTCTGGAATGCACTAACAAGATTGTGGCCAGAAAGTTACGAGAGGTTATTTTCCTCTCCTTTGCCCTGATGAGGCCACAACTGGAATAATGCATTCAGTTCTGGGCTCCTCTGTTCATGAAGGACAAGTAACTACTGGGGAGAGTCCAGCACAGAAGCACTAAATGATGAGGGGACTGGAGCATCTTCCTTATCAGGAAAGGCTGAGAGAGTTGGATCTGTTTAGCCTGAAGAATGGAAGACTGAAGGGGGAATCTCACTAGTGTTTACAAATATCTAAAGGGTGAGTGTCGAGAGGATGGGACTGGATTTTTCTTAGTGGTGTAATTGGCAATGGGCACAAATGGGAATACAGTAGGTTCAATTTTTAAATAAAGACCTTTTTTTCATGGTGATGGTAACAGAGCACTAGAACGAGCTGCCAAGAGAATTAGTAGAGTCACCATTTCTGGAGAATTTCAAAACCTGCCTGCACATACTCCTTTGTGATCTTCTCTAGGTGATTCTGCTCTAGCAGGGAGTTTGGGTCAGATGACCTTCAGAGGTCCCTACCAACCCCTAACATTCTGTGAGTCTGTGATTCTGTGATTCTGTGCACCCTAGCTGACACTGTCCAAGCTGCATTATTTCCTTCTGTGTACAAGTGTAGCTATTCAGAATCGAAGCTTACTTTTTTCTAATGGCTGTTTGGTATCTCAGTCCTGTCAACCAATGAAGTTTATACTAGATATGTATGCAAGATTTTATAATACAACAAACAAAGTTTGATTCAGGTTGCCAAGTTGAAGTTCTGTAGTGAGACACTACTTGGTAGTTCCAGTAGGCCAAACAAAGGCCAAACAGGCATGATGACCACACTTAACAGCTGAACAGGTATAGCTGAAGCATACTATATGGTGAAAGGTATTGGCTTGATGAGTCGTAATGAAACTTTCTGTCAGGGACTGAGCATCCACACTGCTTAAGGTTTCAAAGACCTTTGCATGGGTCTAGAGTGTTTTTAAAATATGCTGAACAATCCACAAACAAATCCACTGTCTCACCAGGCTGGACATCTAGTTGCCTGTTTACTGATAAAGCCCCTTACCACTCACCCATTGCTGAATTCCTGTGACGTTTGCTGCACTAGGTGTGTTCATGTACACACAGAGATCAATGAACACAGGCAACATTACCTTAATTCATTAGTGCTACATTTATGCAAATAGTAAAAAGGAAGAATATGCTTCTAAAAGAAGACAAATATATCTTTTGCCTGTGCTTAAATTTGGCTTCTCTTTGGCAAAAGACATAGGTGTAGAACACGTAGGGTTTATGCATTGTCCCTTGCAAAATTGTGTTTCATCTTTTAGCTAGAGTTTTACATTTGAAAATAACATCTGCTTCTTCCCTTTCACTCAAGAGTTTTTATAAGAGATTAGATGCAACAATTTTATGCGAGCCTAGTATAATGAAACAGCTGAAAGAAAAGCTTAAAGAAAGCAACTGAAGAAGTAATGTATTCCCCACCATGACCATAACTCATAGCTATATTTGTGAGAACTCTAAAAAACTAATCCATCTGGTTTTGGTTTTCAATTCAGATGAATTAGTAGCCTCTCATTTAAGTTACTGCATGGAACCGCGATGATTAGTCATTTTATTTGAATTCAAAGTGTTATGTTTTTTTTGAATGTAAGGAATATATCTTCCCCTAAGAAAGGAACATATCCTGCATAGCAAGGATTACCAGAGAGGCAGGAAAATCTGTGTTAGCTTAAAAATTGATTACATAGACTCATTTGGGTTGGGCAAGGATTCTCCTGTGTCATCAATTCCATTCCACTGCAGCAGTACCAGACTGATACCAAGTATCATTGTGGGACAGAGAAAAGTATAATTTCAGAAAGAACCTTGGATTATTTCAGTGTGTACATTTGAAATTAAGGACTCCAAACTGTTCTGATCTGCCTTTTGCCTAATATCCTCATTTCATATTCAAATTCTTTAGAATTGTTGCCTCTTCTCACTGCTTCTTTCAAGAATGTTGTGAGTAGATTCTTTGAGATGTAGCAGCCATACTTCTGCCACAGAGCAAATAATCACAGAATCATAGAATTGTTTGGGTTGGGAAAAACATTTAATATCGGTGAGTCCAACCATTAACCTAACTGTACCAAGACCACTGTTAAACCATGTCCCTAAGCTCCGTATCTACGCAACTTTTAAATGCACCCAGCGATAGCAATTCAGCCACCTCCCTGTGCAGCCTGCCCAGGGCTAGATAACCCTTTCAGTGAAGATGTTTTTCCTAATGTCCAGTAGCAATTCAGCCACCTCCCTGGGCAGCCTGCCCAGGGCTAGATAACCCTTTCAATGAAGATGTTTTTCCTAATGTCCAGTCTAGACTTTGCTTGCTGGAACTTGAGGCTGTTTTTCCTTGTCCTATCATTTGTTACTTGAGTGAAGAGACCCGCCTCCAACTTCTCTACAGCCTTCTTTTTGGTAGTTACAGACAGGAGTAAGGTCTCCCCTTAGCATCCTCCTCTTCTGACTAAGCAGTCGTAGCAGTAGGACCTTCATTAAGGCCCAAAAGCATTTAATGTAGCTTGCTAATAAAATCATGTAAATATGCATCAAGAAAAGCCATACCATAAAGATACATCTTTATTCACAGCAGACTTCCTCCTCTAAGGATTGTTTCAACTCTCTTTCAATTCTGTCCTAGTTTTTCCGTTGCTTACATTTGGCATTGGAGTAGGCATCTTCCCTGGAATTTGAAATCCTGATAGATAGGAGAATATTTGTTCTATGCAATAATAGTTCCAAAAATTACCATGTTACAGTGGAGAATTCTGCTGTAATAGTAGTTCTAGTCTTTCGTTTTGGTTTTGACCTAGAAATTATCTGACATGCTGTAGACAGAGAAATGGTTACCATTTTTTGATTGTATACATAGTTTTAAACAAGATCAAGCAGCTGCTTTTCAATGTATTTTCTGTTTTTTCATATTTGGATCATTATGACTTAGTCCAGTGCTATCATTATGGATTTAATAGGAAGACAGAGAGTATCTTAAAAACAATTAAATTACACTATTCTAAACTTACCACCAATGTGTGCTTCATTTTAACAAAATTTCAGCTAAGCTTGGGAGTGTGCTGCCTTTTATTCCACACATATCTAAGTTAAGGTGTACCTTTTTTTCCTGTAGACAGAAAACCTGTCAGATATGCATACATGACACTATGTCCTTATGTTTTACAGACTCTTGCACTACATTTCTGTAGCCATAAGCTTCCATAACACTGATTCCTGTAGTCCATGCTCCTGTACTTATGGATGGCCATTTGGCTTTTTTTTTTCTTACATTATGTATTCCTTAGTCATTCTGGTGGCTCTAACATTTTTTGAAGCTCTAGTGTGGTGTGATTTTTGCTATGGCCTACCTATGGTTTCTAAAGTTGTGTCACCTTCACCATTAAGCTATAAGTATTTAGGGAAAGGGATCATGATCTTCATTCTACCGAGGTGATTTTGTAGGTGCACCTGGGAGTACACAGACACCTGTGTCAAGGGATTACTTTTTCATGGCTCCTAGGGGCAATTTTGGGTTCTCTTTACAGGCTTCAGGGATCTCTGTTCTGTGTGGTGTCTGCTCTGTTACAGACTGAGTAACACTGGTAGTGATTCTAGAAGCAGTTTATGAGACAAGGTAGAAACTCATTTACAGAAGCAGTATTCTCACAACCAGCTTCATAGTTCTTTCCTACAGAAAATGGGGTTTGTGTTGCTTTCCTTTACACCTCATGATGTAGGTCAAGACTTTCCACAGACAAATACAATCAGCACAGGTATCATTTTGTAACTCAAAATGACTCATAAGTCCAGAGAAATTGCAGAGAGATCAAATTTGCCTCAGAAATCTTTTTTTTTTTTATGAAACCCACAAACAAAATGCTCTTGACGTCATCTCCTTTTGTATGTTTGGTAATATAGCCATGTTGCCTCAGGGTGCATTTGGAACTGATGGATTTTTCAGGTTACCACTTAATAAAAATTTACTGATCTTCACTCCTGTGCCCTCAGTAAGCCACCGGGCCTATAGAAAGGCAAAATATTCTGTACAATTCTAACATTAAAATGACACTAAATGCTTTATTTTCTTTGTGTCTTATTCACTTAAACTTTTCACCAAAAGTAAATATATTTTTAAATAGAAAAATTATTTCCGAATCACTTTGAATCAACCACTGTTTACAGCAATAGACTGGCTATTAATAACAGAACCAGGACCACATTCTCCCTTACGCCACATAAGGGCAAACATGATGGTTGGAAAACATAGCCTCAGTGTTGTCTTTTTCAGTCCACTAGTCTCAGGCACAAATATGGATATCCACTAAAATTAAAGGAGCACAGTAAAAGTAATTAGAAGATAGTAATTAAGATCAAAGGCTTCTGACAGGCACAGTCTATAAATAATAGCAAAGAGATATAAAACCTGAATGCAGTAATTAAAAAAATGCTATTGCCAAATTATGTCTAGCACCTGTGAAAGACTCAGCCACCCAGCCTGTAAATTAGTATTTTTTTGTTCACATAAGTGAGAGTCAGTTCTTGCAGACTTGCTTCTGAGCTTTGCCATTACATCACCCAGGATTTGTACTCACGGGTTTGTTTGTGCTTGTGTACCAATGGAAATTTTTTTTCAACAAGTATGAAAATAATGCCTGTGTGTTTTTCAGTTTTGAAAATATTTTCCTTGGCAATAAAGGTGATAAATTCAGTGGCTAAAGGTGGTGTACTTTCTAGGGTTTCTTGGTTTATACCTGAAATAGGACACTCAGCTCAATGGAACAAATCTTGTAGCTGGCAAAATCAGTATAGCTACTCATGCCAGAAAGATCTCATTGGTCTAGATTTCTGGAGGTATGTACTGATACAGATAATTTATTGTACACATGGTAGATTTGATACTATGGAGTGGTTGTTCATTTGTAAACTTCATAATGTCTTTCAAGTAATAACGCTAATCACTGAAGAAGCAGTTGTCTTAATCTGCAGTGTGTTTGCCCCAGTTTTCATCAACCTCAAACCACAATGTCCAAAGCTGAAAGTTCAGTGGAGGCCAATCAACAATGCCAATTGGATGTGTAATGGAAGTTTACAACACTGGCACCATTGCACTTCTTGTTCAACTGAGAGACAGCAAAGGTAGGCATATCATAATTGCCCTGCTGTTTAACCCTGTGACCGCCAAAAGAAAACCTTTTGTCTAATAGGAATCTGCTTATAGGAAGCCCATATATGATTATCCAGCAACTTACAATAAGCATAACATATATAAGATATTCAGTACTGGTAGTCATCACTATGGTAAACCACAAAGCCAGAGTGAGTGTGATTTCACAGTCCTGTTGGCCTATTAAGAATGTACTGATAGAACTTTCTACATTTTCAGTTACCTCTTCCCAAAAACTAACAGGTTAGGGACAGCAACCTTTTCCACTTCTTCTTTTTAAAATCCTCATTTATTAAACAAGTTTGAAACTGCTTTCTAGATTGAGATGTCAACTAAAGTAAGCAAAGAAATGTCTTCTTAGCAGATAATGATGGGACTTAGATGTGAGGCTTGAACTATTCATGATGGAACTATGGTTATACCATAGGAAAAACTAGTCAAGAGAATACAGTGGCCAAAATTCTAAGTGTCTGTGGACTTCAGACTGCTTTAAGCAGCTGAGAAGCATGAGTTTGGAGCACTGGAACTTTTCTGTCAGATGCCTAATATCTGATCATTCATCTGTCTAGTCCACAAAATAATATTGTGAAGTATTTTCATTGAAGTATGATGGATGGAAAAGAGAAGTAATCCAGCAGAAATACATAACAACAAAAAATACTGGAAAAGACTGTGTCATGTTTGACTGACTATTGAATCTGGTTTTTTCTAATAAACACTGTAAAATTTTGAATGGAGCTGCTTTTCTCAATTAAAATTAGGGAGTCTTACATTCAGCTCAAATAAAAAAAATCAGCTTATAAAAATGTTCAGTAGTGGAAACAGATTGCTAAACAGACCAGTAACATGTAATGAATGTTAGACTTCTGTTTCAAATTGTGGGTTTAAAGTCCAAGACTGTAGTGAGAACTGTTGATTAGCCTACACTCATTCTCATTTCCTAGTAGTCAGTGACTTATGTCAGAGTTGTCAGTAAGTCATTGTTCATGCATCAGCCTGAAGACTAAACAATCCTCCCATAAACAGAGAAAGCCTTTTAGTATCAGCATTGCCACTGTCTTTTGTGCTGTGTCTGTGCAGATAAAGAAACTATGTCTGTCTCTTTTGCTTTCATATTTGCTTTCATTCACAAGCACTAAGCTTGTCAGAACAGAAGAATAATACAGTGAAAAAACAAAATCTTCCAAAAAGATTTTTTTATTGTTTACCTTGGTAGTCCAAAGCTCGTTCAGTCACTGTAGGGTATCAGATTCCTTACTAAGCATCAATCTATTGTTTTGGTATAACTACCATTAAGAATCTCTTCTGAACTCTTCAGCCTGATTAAATCTCATGTATGCTTGCAGCTTTGAGTCTGGTCACATACACATCAGCAGCAACAGTGCCAAAGAAATGGCTGTACTCTTACAAAATTGAAAGAAAACAGGTTTCCCCTATCTCTCACTAATGATGTAAGCAAGGTTTGTCCCTGCAGAACATAACCAAATGAAATAATGCCTTTTTAGTCAGTGGTTGGACAGCTAGACATGAAAGAGTCTGAATCAACATCTTAGTTGGCTTATATCTACTAGGATGTGTGATATTTACAATGAAGATCTTTTGATCCCTCCACAGCATAAACTTCTATTTTGTCAAATTAAATCCTGAAAACATACAAATGCAAGGGATCAGAAGGATATCTGGGGGTCCAGGTGCCCTGAGGCTGAAATACCTACAACCAGGACACCAATTATTTTTTTAAAAATTAATTATATAAGCTATTTTTAAAAGCTGCAATGAAAGATACTCTTCTCATGTAACACATCCTAGTACTTCATTACTCTACTCAGATGAAAGTACACAATAAAAATCTTACTTCCTTTCCCCTGCAGATGAGAAGAGCTATCCTCTTTTACACTATGAGAAGTGTTGTATCTGCACCCAGTCTATTCTAGACTAAACAAACATTGTTCCTTCAACTCTTCTTCAAAGGTCATGTGTTCTGAACTTCTTATCAGTCTTACTGCCTCTCTTTGTACTCTAATTTGTCAATATTTCTTGTGCTGTGTTGTGCCTAATAAACTAATACACTTTTTCATCCAAGGTCTCTGTATGTTGTCCATGACATTTCTACCAATTTGAAGCTTGGAAATTTTGCACTATGACCAAAATATCTGTTCAGTCTGACTTGTCACCCATTATCTTCTTCACCCTCTTCTATCAACTGTTTCACTTTACACATTTATTTTTTATAACACAGGACTTTAACACATTTCCTTTCTCAAACAGATTTGAATTCTGATCCTACCCTTAGTTGTGAATTTAGTCCCTTTGAATTTTCTATCATCAGCCAATTAAAGAACCCAGATTTCCTCAAAAAGTGAACAGGTCCAAAATTCTCTGAAGTTCACTGTTTGAAACCTTGACCTTTTTGAAACTGTAAAGTGCCAACAAGTTATTTTTGATTTTGTAGTAAATTACATGTTTGCATCATGTATTCTTGTATAAAATGTCACTGTTTTACATAGTTCAGCATTTAGTACTTAACTTTCTTACAGTGTCCTGCTAAAGTTCTTACCCTGGCAAACTGCTGTGAAATCTAAGACAGCTTACCGTCATTTTGGTGTTCCATGCTGTCAGTCTCACAACAATGCCATATATTACAGCTTTTTAACTTAAATATCACTTCTGAGGTCCTCAGGGTTTCAGAAGAAAGATCACTAAATGTCCACTATAAAATTTGCAAAAGTAATCTAGGAATTGCAATGTTCTACTGGACTGTTTACAATAAAAAAGTCTATGGGACTAAGTTTAAAAACTTGGGATTGAACTAAATTTGTATATTCTTTGGAAAAGGGTGCGTGAAATAAATCTGTATCAAGTGCCTTTATTTGAATAAGTTTAAATATAAATACGTAATCTTATTTCTAAGTTGTTATTTAACCTCCTTTAATAATGAAACAGTTTTGTGGCATGGTGAGTTCTTCCAGAGATTTTTATCAGATTGTTTTTATTCATGGAAGATAAAGAATGAACGTGATTTTAATGTACAGTAGGTTATGGACAAAAGGAAACATGATACTTAACAACCAGCAAAAAAAAGAGCCACCTCTTCTTAATCGATTGTGCATTGAAGAGAATAAAAATAGCTTCAGGTTATTTTTGATGTTTTCTAAACTTGAGGTAATTTAATCCATTTTGTTTCCCAACATTTATGCAGACATATTACCCCAGAATATGGATGATTTTAAACACTGATATTCTTCTGCACCTTATAATACAGGATACAGCAGTATCCTGTATTAACAGCTAAACAGTGAAAATCCAGCCTTGGCCCAGTTGTGTGCATATCTGAGCCATTTATACTCAGCTGACTGAACCTGTAGGCCTAGGAAACTCAAGGGTTGTAACTCTGGTACATTATTGCATGAGGTGCATGAGGGTTTTTTTTGACATCAGTATTCCTTCTATTGTTTGAAAATAATCTTTGCAGTCATAGAAACAGAAAAATAGGGAAAAATCGTAACATGAGTCTTATGTTTGCAAAAAATGAAAACACAAATTTTTGACCTGGAGTAATGGAATAAAAGTACCCAAGATGTTGAAAAGGACATATATCAAACCTTGCTGCTTGAAAGCTTCAATCTTCTTGTATTTTTTTTTTTTTACTCTTTCATACTATTTGTTGTAAATTTAGTACTGTTTTTGATAGATAGTTTTTACCAAGAGCTTCATGTAGATAATGAATGCTCAAATCCTATGGGCCTACATATTCTTTGATTTCTAATTTGAGTCTTTGCTTTAAGATGTATTTAACAGCTTTATTGTTCAGTTGGTATGGCATAACTAAACAATACCATGAGAAAAAATGATACTAGTTTTGAAGATGCAATGAAGATATTAGAGATTCATCCATCTCCTGGGCTTGTCCAATGCAAGGTTTAATTATTTCTATAGTTTGAAATGAGATTTTTGCATAATTTAGAAATTATGCTTGAATTGTGTTGAGTAGAAATGAAGTCATTAAAAGCAACATAGTAAAGCTATATTAGATAAAAATGGAAAGGAAGGGGATCTTGAAGTGTCATGAGCTTGTTTTCATGGAGTTCTCCAAACCACTTCAACCACAACGACAAAAACACTGCTGAATATCTCACGTGCACTTTTAGTTTAATGAAACACTAGATGCTCACAAGATGAGCTGCCTGACATTGAAAACACTTGCTTAATCTGAAATTTATATTAAGCTGTTTCAGTTTTAAGTTAAAATTTCCAAAATTATAAAAGAATATGTGAACACTTGCCTTGATCCCACTTCTGAAAAATAAAAAGAATTCACAAATTCCTTTATATTTCCCCTTACTTTGGAGGAATTGAAGGCTAAAGTTCACCATTTCCTGTATTCCCTATATTCAAAACTAAATGCAGGATAAAATTTTCTTCATGTCGATAGTCTCTGTTATAATCTAAGTGGTAGACTAGCTGTGCAAGGGTTCTACATAAAATGACAAAAGTAGTAAAGAAGAATCCAAGGAGAACTTGTCAATATCACTCTCCAGATAAATCTTCCAAGTATTAGCTTCATGAAATTGTAAACAAAGCAAAAAGTATCTTGGCTTGGCTTATTACAGAAATACAAATCAGACAATAAGGACTGTTGTTTTTATTCAGAAAATCTAGTTCTTGAACTATAAGGAAAGTGAGAGACTGGTTTTAGAATACGCATTTGTGACCTTCCAGAATCAGGCCATTCTAGCATGTCTATCAAACAAATCCTGTGAAACGTGTCCTGCTCTGCAGCTCTCTTTCCAGAGAGCCCCTACTGTTCTGTGGAACAGTGAAGGGAAAGGGAAGGTCATTGAGAGGACAACAGCGAAGAAGGATGTGTAGGAAAATGTCCAAACTTCTACATTCTATTGGTGTACAACTCCTCATTTGTTTAGTGCGAGAACAATGCTGAGAAGGTCTCTCCAATTTGCCCATACCCATGTAACCCATTCCTCCTGACTCTCATACAGTTAAAATAGAGCCTCACACCAGGGCTGCTCAGCAGTGATTAGATGGCAGGAAGACTGAGTCTCTCAGCCCATGTAAATTCTGTTTCCAGGAGTCTATTCAACTGTGGCCTTCATGCGAGACCTCAGCACTTAATATCTCCTGTGGAACTGATATTAGATATAGACCTTTATCCAAATCTCAAACTCTTAAATTGACCCAGATCTGGGACTGTATTTTTATGGAGCTTGGCTGATACACATGAACTGAGAATGTATCATATTGTCCAAATCACAACTCAGCAACTGAGTAAAATAAAACCTTAATTTGTGAACATACAGGTAACCAAGGGAGGAGTCAAAATATTTCTAAATGCTCAATCTAAGCTTATATTTGATTTAACTTCCTGTTCTGGAGTTCCCAACACAGGAAAAATTTGAACTGTTGGAAGGTGTCTAGAGGAGGGTCACGAGGATGATTGGAGGGCTGGAGCAACTCTTCTATGGGGACAGGCTGAGAAAGTTGGGGCTGTTCAGCCTGGAGGAGACTCAGGGGAGATCTTATAGTGACCTTCCAGTACCTGAAGGGGGTTACAGGAAAGCTGGGGAGGGGCTGTTTACAAGGGCTTATAGTGGTAGGACCGGGGGTAATGGTTTCAAGCTAGAAAAGGTTAAGTTTAGAAATTCTTCACACTGAGGGTGGTGAGACACTGGAACAGGCTGCCCCAGGAGGTTGGGGCTGCCCCCTCCCTGGAAATGTTCAAGGACAGATTGGATGGGGCCTTGAGCAACCTGGTCTAGTGGGGGGTGTCCCTGCTCATGGCAGGGTGGTTGGAACTAGATGACCTTTAAAGTCCCTTCCAACCTGGCCATTCTATGAATCTATGAATTGACTTGTTATAAGCCATATCCAGCATATGTAATTAAGGATTAGTTTAACAGGTCATTTAAAAATAGATGAGAGTTCAATAAAGATCAATAGATACATTTGGGTAATCCAGATATAGATAGTAAAGTTCAGAATCACTAAACTAGCAGCTTGCAAAGATGTGCCACAGAAGCATCTTCAGAAGTTCCATTCTTCCTCATTTTCAGCTGAGAGGATAAGCTTTGTTCATACTTCTCAAAGCTATTCTCAAAGTTTCAAAGTTTTATTTGCTTCATCCTTGTAACAGCATAAAGCGTACACATGCTGTTTACCCCCTGTTTACCCCTCACCAGATCCAAGTGGTTCAGTCTTACACAGTGGGCACAGAATTTCAGGAGCATGTGTCAAAACATCTTTCCTGCTCATATTGCACTTTTTAAAAAGCTTATGACAGGAATACTTTTCCATAGGAAAAAGTCCATTGTTAAAGCAACCCCTCTTTGCTGGTCAATAGTGTTCCTGGTCACTAAAGCTTTGTAAGAGAACAGGTAACCAGACTACATTTGGTTTAAAATAAACATTGACCAATTAGTGCACTATTCTCTAGACTCAGAAACAGGATTGATTTTATTCCAACATTAACTGGCATGTGGCAGACACCCAGGATCCTGCAAGGGTGATGAAAAGCCTGGCAAACCTAAGCCAAAGTAAAAACAGTTTCTAAAAAAGGAAAGCAACAGAGCAAACATAATTGGCAAAAGGTGCAGTAAGGACAATTTTTCTGTGGTTTAATAAGAAAGGGTCATTGTCTGATAAATGACCAGAAGAACCAGACACGAATTTGTACACATTGATCCATTGCTAGGCAGAAAAAGAAACAAGGTGATTTTACCCAAAAATTCCACTTATCTGTGAAAGAAGAAAATTATGTTGGTAGCAGAGACATTAATTAAAGTATTTTCCTACAGGATTTATCTCTTCCCTGGATATGTTCGAGGCTGGGTTGAAAGGAACCGTGGGCTAATTGGTCCAGTGAGAGGTGTTCCTGCCTATGGAAGGGAGTTGGAACTACATTGTCTCATGTCCCTTCCAAACCAAGCAGTTCTAAGATTCTGTGATTCAATGACAGATAATTCCAGACACATGCCTCCATTTTCTTAAACCTTCTCATCAAGAAGTCTTTCAAGATTTTAAGAAAACTATACCTATGAGAAAATAAAATAAAGTGGAATGTTAAAGGATGACCACTCACATAATAAGGAATAATACTATAGTAATAAAATTATCCTTGTTTTTGATGAACAACATATTTACTCAGTTTGCGTGTAAGACTGTTGTTACCTCTGGTATGCAGGAAGAACAGAAAAAAGAAATTCTATACACTATAATTGTCAGACCTACAGCAGAGCAAGAAAGAAAAACACTTTTCAGATTACTTAGTAAGCAATTTGTGTTTTCTCTTAAGTTCATTCAATTCATCTGTTCAAGGATGAATTAAATCTAACGAAGTCTTTATACCGTGTAAATCTTGACCAACATGAGACAAATCTTTATGATTTAAAGAAAACTGCAGTGCCTATCATTTTAATCTACCTTACCAATATGTACAGAACTATGCCAAGAATTACAGATTTTGAAAGTAGTATTTCTTAAGAAGAATTTCATAGATGGAGCAGACAGCACTACTCAGCTCTATGTTATTTGTGGCCGAAGGCCAAATCTACAGGAACAACAGAAAAGGAGGCAATATTTTGGTTCAACGTCACTTTCAGCCACTTCTCAGGTTCTTGCTTGTGTGTCCTAATAGCTCATCCTGTTGCTTTCTTATATTACTAAAAGCATTCAGTTACTTTGATTCTGTGTCAAATCTCCTCAAGAGAGAGAAGGAAACAGGTGTGTTGTGTCTGAAGCACATAAACTCTGGCATGGTTTAGGAAAAACAGGCAGGCAGAAACGTATGTACACTTCAGCATGAGCAGGTAGATAATGGTCCATAACTGTCAATAGTGTCTTTTCCCAGTTTGGGAATGGACAGGCTCCTGAGAAGTCTCTTTTTTCCCAGTTTATAAACTGACTGTTAGGGCACAAGTATCTAACACCAGAGAGTGGTGTTAGATATTGTCTGGGAAACACTCAGGAAGAATCCATGTTATTTTTAGAAAAGAAAAAATGCTGTATTTATTCAACTCATTCTAACTCCAAAAATTACATTTTTTTCTGTGCAGTAGTGAAGTTCTCCTCTGTTAACTTGGCAAAGAAGGGGTACTATGAGCAGATTTCGTACATCTGCTACACCAGGAAAAACACCTGCTGAAAATTTTGAAGTTGCCCAACACGTAACTCTCTAATTCAGCATCTACATGGCATGTGAATTTTCTGGTACTGTAAGACAGAGCAATCATCTTTAGTTTGCCTTTTCATGCAAAGTTACAATCTGTTCAGCATGTGGGTGCACTTAGCTTGCCGCTCAGTGATTAAAGTACCAAATAGAGATAAATGCTCTAGAAAACTAAACATTATTTTTCTCCTGTTCATTATCTGCAATGGCAAAATGAAGGGAGAAAAGCATTACAAGCAAAATATTTAGAGGAACATTGTCTTAGCACTTCAGCAGAACATATCACCAGGCAGGCTAATTATATTAAGTGGAAAAATAGCTGCTAACTCTGTTAATAGCTTGGGTACAATTTTCAGAAAAAGTAATTCGTTCCATGTAAGTTATTTTGAAAGTTACTAGAATACTGTAGCACCAGGCTCACATAAAATAATTACATGCCATTTATCTTGTGAAAACTAGCGCTCAAAAGCTGACCATTTTAAACTAATGCCAACAGCTTTCATCACGTGCCTGCCTCCAACCCAATTCACTAGGCTTCTTCTCCATTACAGCATTCCATATTCACACTCTAGTTTTCCCATCAACACATAAGCTGTGTACTGCCTCTGAGTATCCAACTTTCATCAGGTTGTCTACAGGCAAGTCAGCCGCCCGAACTTTAAGCAAAGTAGTTTGGAATTATTGTCCTTAATTACTTTTACTCCTTGCAAGTGGTCCACTGCTGTCCTGAACTGTATTTGCTTTGTGGCAGAGCTTGTCTTGGTGGAGGAGTTTGAAGACCTAATTGGGCTCTAGATCATAACTTTGTAAGTTCGGGGTTTTTTTAAGTGGGTTTTTACTTTGGGTTTTTTAAAAGAGAGATTGGAATTTAGCTGAAAATCGTAATGGAGGAACAGTGTGCTATTTTTTCAGAGTCCTCTATTTCTTAACGTTCTGGACAGGAGGCCACTGATGCAAAGCTCGAGACTGCCACCGCGTGGCTGGAAGTTCTCTTGTCCAGTCAGCTCTACAGCTTGGATCTGCATTAAAAGAAAATGATAACATTGAACGAATTAGAAAGGGGAGAACACAGAGGAGACCAAAGTTGTGAAAATGGGGACATGAAAAAGAAAAATAGCTCTTGCTCTAGTGAAGGAAAAGATTAATGGATACCCAGAAGCTAGGAGTCTCATGTGCCAGTTTCTGCTCCACAGAATATTCTGTGCGGAGGTGCTTAATACAGGGTCCTTTTGGAGCATGAGTGACAGGGACCAGCAGCCTTTTATTCTGGACTGAATTCCCTAGCCCTGAGAGGACAGGGTTGTATTTGCTTTTATACATACAGAGCATGCAGAGTTTGTCAGATGTTTTTATCAGAACAGAAGGACAGCCCCTAGTCTACTGCACAGGATACTCTAGATTTTCCTCTTTGGAAATGTGAGCTTCTACAAGCTGAGGAAATCATGGAGATAGGGCCACTCCTTTCCAGTAATTAGGGTTTTTGTACTATCATAGCATTGCTACCATTCCCTCATTTGCAATCCTGTTTTAAAAATGAAAGAGTGCATTTGGCAACATATGTTATTCCTTGGTGAGAAACAACCACAAGCATCTCTGACAAGGTTCTAGATTTATAGTTGCTCACAGCCACCAGTTCATGCCTTCTTGGAAGCAGAAACTCATTATTTCAAATCAAGCAAAATTACCTTCAGTGAGGCAGTGCCTGCAGAGGTTTTTAACAGCTCAGCAGGGTTTTTTTGGCTCACTAAGGTATTAAATGTCTACTGACTAGCTATATAACTAGTTCTGGGTAGAAGCCATGTGGGTAGGGGCAGAACAAGTTTGAAACCTTAAAAATATCCAAAGATTCACAAGTCTGTAGGACCTGATGAGACATATCTATGAGTCCTGATGAAACTGTAACCCAATGACAGGGCAAAACCATTGGTAGATAGGGATAGAGCAACTGATGTCATCTAGCTGGGACTTGTGTGAAATCTTTGACTCTAAAATAGAGGGACACAGTTTTTACAAATGAGAACTCTTGATGGATAAGGCATTGACTGTATGCTTGCACTTAAAGAGATATGGTCATTGATACAGTGTCCAAGTAGAGATGAGTTAGAAGTGCTGTCCTCAGGGGTCTGTTTTGGGTCTAGTTCTGTTTAAAATTGTCAACAACATGGACAGTGGCACTGAGTGCACCTCAACAAGTTTGCCAATGACACCAAGCTGTGTGGTGGGGTTCATAAGCTGAAGAGAAGGGAGGCCATCCACAGGGACCTTGACAGGCCTGAGAACTGGGCCCATGCAAGCTGCATGAGATTCAACAGGTTCCTACATCTGCGTTGGGGTAGCCCCAAGCACAAATACATGCTGGTGGTGAATGGATTGAAAGCTATCCTGAGGAGGGGATTAAGAGCTATCCTGGGGGATATTGAGAAGCTCAGTCTGAGCCCACAGTGCAAGTGCATCCCAGAAGCTCACGTATCATCTTCACAGCCAAACTGAAGCAGTGTGGACTGAATGATTGGGTAGTGAGGTGGATTATGAGCTGGCTGAAGGATAGAAGCCAGAGAGTAGTGGTTAATGGAACAGAGTCTAGTTGGAGGCCTGTATGTAGTGGGGTCCCCCAAGAATCAGTACTTGGACCAGTCTTCTTCAATCTATTCATTGACTTGGATGAGGGATCAGGATGCACTGTCAGCAAGTTTGCTGATGAAACAAAGCTGGGTGGTGTGCCAACACCCCAGCAGACTGTGCTGCCGTTCAGCATGACCTGGACAGGCTAGAGAGCTGTGCAGAGAGAAACTGAATGAGGAACAACAAGGGTAAATGTAGAGTCTTGCATCTGGGCAAGAACAACTCCATGGGCTGGTATAGGCTTCGGACTGCCCTGTTGGAGAGCAGTGTAGGAGAAAGGGACCTGGAGTCCTAGTGGACAGCAGGATGACTAGAAGGCAGCAATGTGCTCTTGTGGCCAATGGCCCAACAACATCCTGGGGTGCATCAAAAGGGGGATTGTTAGCAGATAGAGGTTCTTCTCCCTCTCTACTCTGCACTAGTGANTGTGCAACTTGGTCTAGGTGATCCTGCTGTCACAGGGGGATTGGACTAGATCTTTTGAGATCCCTTCCAATCCCTAATGATTCTATGAGTCTACGGTCTACAGGCCTGTATTAAAAAGCATGCCCAGCAGTTTAGGAGAGGTGATTCATCCTCTTTACTCTGCTTTTCTGAGACATTACCTGGAGTACTGTGTCCAGTTTTGAAGTCCCCAATGTAAGAAGGATATAGAACTGTTGGAGTGAGCCTAGAGGAGTGCCACAGGCTGAACAAGCATAAGCACATGGAATTGGGACTGTTTCGCCTGGAGAAGAGAGTGCTCTGAGGTGACCTTATAGCAGCCTACTAGTACCTCAAGGAAGCCTACAGAAAAGTTGGAGAGGGACTTTTAATAAAGAATTCCAGTGAGAGGATGAGATTCAAGCTAAAAGAGGGTAGGGCTAGATTAAGTTTTCAGAGGAGATTCCTCACCAAAAAGTTCTGTAGAATCAAGACAAGATTAAGTAGCAATGCAAGAAAGATAGGCCTAATCAGCATAAATTAATTGCATATTAGGAAGAGTATTTTCCCTTCCCAGAATCAAAAGCTGTATATACGCTACCACTGATTATAACAATCAGAACCAGAGAAAGATTAGAAATGTATCTGATCTGAAAGCCAAATAAAATAGTGTTGCAGTTTAAAAATTTCCAAATTTTCATGTCTTAATTTTGGTGCTTTTATGTCTAAAGAGCATTTTACTTCAAAGGTATATACAACTTTCCCAGCAGACCCCTGGGTCAGTGTCGTGGCCCTACAGGTAATTGGTGGACAGAGCCTGTAAAACAGAATGTATTTCCTGTTTTCTTCTTCTCTGGTATGACTTGTAAGACAGAGAGCTCCTCTGCAAGAGAGCTTCCCCTGCCCTCCTCCCAGGGTTGGGGAGGCAAGAAAGGCTCTCAGCCTACCTGCTACAAAAGGGTGGGACACACAAGCAGCCCATCCTGGCTGCAGCTCTGCCACAGGAGCAACTATGGCTCTCTTTTGCCCGATAAATCAAACTCGAAAGCCAACACCAGCTCATCTGAGTTCTTCCTGGCAGGGGACTAAAGAGAGGGACAGCTCCTACACACTGCTCTCAGCTGGATTGCCTTTGAAGATGCCACACAATGGTAAGCTCTTAACCCTTTCCCTCCCTCAGAACCTTAACCACAGGGGAAGATGACAACTCTGAATATGACCTATTTACCACAACAGGTGTGGCCCCATGTGACCAGCACCCTGTTGTCTCTGTCCCCACTAAGATACCTTATGCTCTGCCACTGAGAGAAGCCTCGGATAAGAGAGAAAGAACATAAGTAAAAATCTCCTGGTATATTCTTACATCTGATGCTGTTATTGCCTCAAACAAGAGCACCCAAATAGAGCAGAGCTGGAAGTATGCCTGAGACTTCAGAGAGGGCTGATGTTCGCAACAGGATTGGAAAAGGAACTTTTCCACAAGCATCAAATGTATGTTTCACGCTGTACTTCTGCTGCCCCCACTCCTCTTTCTTTTCTGTAAGGGGGGTGCAAGTGTGTGGGTGGTGGCTTTATGATTACAAGTGTTGGTATACACTCCCTTGACCCAAGGCTCTCATCTAAAGCCAAAAACCTACGTGTTAGTTGTCTCCCATTTCTCTCAGTGTGTGTAAAGGCATTGTGATACAGCTTCTGTTTTACCTTTTTGATTCTTTTATTTATAGGGGAATTTTTTCCCCTTTTCTTCTTGGTGATGGGTTCAATAAATTCTTTTTTTTTTTAGCAAAATTTCTTTATTGCCTGTTGAGATCTCAGTGAGATCAAGTTGCTGTGCTTAAATTGCAGGCACCAACCTAAGCCAATTTAGACCCTCATTCTAACCCATTACAAATAGAAATCAGACTGAACAGCAACTTCATAAACAGAGTCCTGTATCCACAATTTTCCTCAACTCTGTAGATATCACACAGGATAAAAATGATTACATGGATGATTAATTTCCTACATTTAGTGAAGTTAATGATGTCTCCTTAAAAAAATAAAAAGGAAAGCCTCCAATAAGCACTTAAATTCACAAAATCATGACAGACATTACTAGAGACTTCGGGTCTGGAAACCACTTAGGATCTTCTAAATTCTGAAAACACTTTACTGCAGTACTTATAGGCACTAGTTGATTAATTGACATGGGTGGTATCTAGGGAATTGCATTAAACCAATTCTCAAACTCCCCACCCAGCATGCTTGTGCAAATGTATTTACTTGATGTCATAAAAATAACAGTCATACAGATAAAAAATAAATAATACAAGAACTAGGTCACAGAAAGACAGACAATTTGCATTGTCTTGACAATTTATTAAATAGTTTTCATTGCATCTATGTACTTGGTCATTTTCTGGTATCCAGCTAGACAAAAAGATAGCAAACAAAAATGAGAAAAAAGACTGTTGGGTTTTGGTTCCTTAAACACATACAAGTCTGTATAACTTGGAGACAATGAAATGTAGTTCAGTTGTATAAACCCAAAATTTACTCTAGGATGCTGACTTTTGGCTTATAGCACCTGCATACTGAGACAGTGATTGCACTGTACAACCTCCCACAAAGCCAGTGCAGTATTTCTCTCAGTACTTCTGCATTTTCCAAAGATGCTTATGAATGCTTATAACACTGATCAGGAGCTAGATTTATTCTTCTAACATTCAGCTCTGTTGCAAAGGTTCTTGCCTTCTGATAGAAGAAGAGAGACATTTCGCGATCCACAAGGAAGTTATGGTAGATTATTGCAAGTTTTGTGTAAATCTTCAGTTGAGCTTTTTTATTGCCCAGGTCCATGGCAGCAGCAAGTGCCAAATGATAATAGCCTGCTGCATCAAAGGGATCCTGAAAGAAGAGACACAAAAATAGTACCCTCTACAGTACAACTGGTGTAAGAGGACACCTAAGCTCAGTTTATTAGGTCAAATACTATGCATTCTGGAGTTCAGTAGGTTTCTTTCCTACTTAATTATTTACTTCTAAATGCATAGAACCAGAATGTAGGAAAACCTGGTATTACAAAACATTACTCAACAAAATGATGTTCTGAAGAATGTATTATTTCTTACCTTAAGTTCATAGAATATAGTGTCTCCTAAGACCAAGTACACCTTGACATAATACAGTGTTTCCTCCTCAAACTCCAGAGGAGAGGAACAGAGGGACAAGGACTTTAAATAAAAGTGTTCCACTAATTCATAGTGACCCAAATGGTGATGGATTGTTGCCAGCCGATGGTAAGCAATTCGTTCATTTAGCTGATTTCCTAATGAGATAATGTATGAGTGAGGATAAAACCAAAGAGCAAAGCAGTCAAACTGTCTCAAATCAGACATGCTTTGTTTTATAACTATGAGGTGTTTGCTGAGCTCTACTGAATATGCCAGCCTTGTTCAAGAGATACATGGCCAAAACTTGCCCTTTAAGAAAATTCCTGAACTTCTCTATAGCATTTAATGACATCTGGGATTTTCTTAAGAAATAACTACATCTCCTACACAAATATATACGCCCTACACATACTTACAAATAATACAAATATGAAAAAATTATGTGAAAATTAGTGAAAACTGATGACATAAGATACTTCCTTGCACCTCCTAGTACATAATCTAATTCAAAAACTACACCAAAAAAATGATTTTTTTAGACAGATTAGAGTGACACCTGTGTGCTTGTATGGAGAGGAGATGGTTATTAATCAGCTGATCAGCTCCCAGACTTGAAGAATAGTGGTTTCTTTTAAACTAACCTATTTTGGTTCTGATTACCTTATCCTAAGTCTGTTCACCTGCAAGGCTATAAGTAAACTTTAAAGCATACGATACACAGAAGCCTCTTGGGACAATATTCACAGAACCACAGAATGTTAAGGATTGGAAAGAACCTTGAAAGATGTAGTCAAATCCCCCTGCCAGGACAGGATCACCTAGATGAAGTCACACAGGAACATGTCCAGGCAGGTTTTAAATGTCACCAGAGAAGGAGACTCCACAACCTCCCTGGGCAGCCTGTTCCAGTGGTCTGTCACCCTCACCATGAAAAGGTTTCTTCTCATATTTATGTTGAACTTCCTTGTATTCCAGATGACACCAATTACCCCTTGTCCTATCATTGGATGTCACTGAGAAGAGCCTGGCTTCATCCTCCTGATAGTCACCTTTTACATATTTATAAACACTAATGAAGTCACCCCTCAGTCACCTTTTTTTCCCCAAGCTAGAGACCCAGCTCCTTCAGCTTTTCCTCATGAAGGGAGATGTTCCACTCCATCATCTTTGTGGCTCTGCACTGTACTCTCTCAAGCAGTTCTGTGTCCTTCTTGACCTGACTGGCCCAGAAATGGACACAGTATTCCAGATGGGGCCTCACCAGGGCCAAGTAGAGGGAGAGAAGAACCTCTCTCAATATACTAACCACACCCCAGGATGCCATTGGCCTTCCTGGCCACAAGGGCACATTGGTGTCTCATGGTCATCCTGCTGGCCACCAGGACCCCCAGGTTCCTTTCTCCTACACAGCTGTCCAACAGGTCAGTCCACAACCTATATTGGTACCTGGGGTTGTTCTTGTCCAGACACAAGACTCTACACTTGCTCTTGTTATACTTCATTAAATTTCCCCCTCCCAGCTCTCCAGCCTGTCTAGGTCCTGCTGAATGGCAGCACAGTCTGCTGGGATGTAAGCCACTCCTTCCAGCTTTATGTCATCAGCAAACTTGCTGACAGTGTACTATATTCCCTCATCCAAATCATTAATGAATATATTTAATAGGACTAGTCCCAGTACTGACCCTTGGTGGACTCCATGAGATACTGGCCTACAACTGGACTTTGTCCCACTGACCACTACTCTCTGGCTTCTATCCTGCAGCCAGTTCACAATCCACCTCACTACCCAATCATCCAGCCCACACCTGCCTCAGTTTGTCCATAACAATGCTATGTGAGACTATGTCAAANAAGACTGGAGTGACATTTCCTTTCATCTAGACCCCAGGCACTTCTCTTGTTCCCCACAGCTTACCAAAGATGATGAAGAGTGGTCTAGCAATGAATTCTGTCATCTCCCTTAGCATTTGCAGGTGCATCCCACCAGGAGCCATGGATTTATGCACACCGACTGCTTAATTGGTTCCCAACCCAGTCCTCATCAGCTAGGGCAAACTCCTCTATCTTGACTTCCTCTGGGGTGTCAGTTGTCTGGGGCTCATCAGGACAGCCTCCAGCAGTATAGACAGAGGCAAATAAGGCATTCAGTGACCACCTTCTCTGTATCCTCTGTCACTAGTATTACATCTTGGTTGTTAGTATTTTAGAGATATCAGCCATTCACCCACAACTGGTCTTACCTAAATTTACACTGAGCATAAGAGATGCTTTTGCATACTCTAAACTTCCTTCATAAGCCTTCAGATTCAATAACAATTCCACCAGTTTATTGTATAATCTGAGTTCGATGTTTTTGTTACCAGTCTGAACAGCAAGTGGAAGAGCCCTGTCCTGAAACGACAACAAAAAAGCAGCTTATGTACAGCTGAACCCCAAAATGTGGACTGTCCTTCCATCTACATCATGTCAAGCAAATTCTGGTTTCATTTTGTTCTTTGCTTATAACATCTGTTACACTCAGAAGGAGTCAAAACTAGTGATATCAACAGCAACTCAGCTGCATTGGGTTATAAACTGCTGAAAGGACCAGCTTTTGAATCTTTTTTGTATTTATAGAAAATCTGCTGTGATGGGATGACACATAACTATTGATGCAGTAGAAAACACAAACCCTGTAGAAAGTCACTGCTTTCTCCTTTTCCCAAGTACCATTGAAAAATATGTCTCCAGCAGCTTCAAATAATTCCAATCCTAAATGTGGGTCTCCTGTGTAAAGAGCAGAATCTTGAGCAACCTGAAAACAAGGAATGGGAAAAGGAAGTAAATCTTGATTACTTCTTGGTAAAACAAAACAAACAAAAAAAAAAAATCAACACAAACCGTAAATATTAGCAAGAACTTTTCTCAATTGCTAAGGCCTATCTTTTCATTGTAAGACAGGAAAGGCTATAGAAAGGCTCTATTTCACGAGACCATTCTCCGTCTTTTTTCAGTACCCTGTTATTGAGCATCCTAAGAACACGGGTACACGACCCTATCTCCCTTTTTCTGGCAATAGTAAAACTATGCCAGCGCATAATACTAGTATACTTGATATTGGTCACGTATTAAATTTGAATTAGATTGAACTTGCAGAAATAAATGCTAAATGCAAGTTAGATATTGTTAACAGTGCAGATTTAAAAGTGAATTCTATAAGAAAAATAAATAAGGCATCGTTAGTATCCTGTTCTGAAATATATGCCATGTTGGCAAAAAAGGAATTCCCTACAGCAAGATCATCATGCTACTCAGTTACAGATAAGAAACTTGTTTTGGCTTTGTGATCTTTAGCTTTCAAATTGCATCACATTATTACAAGTCCAGGTCTCTACTAAAGCACAAAGATAGTGACCCTTTTCCACCTATTTTGGCTTCAGATATGTAAAGACTATTGATGCAATAGTATGTGGAAAGCATGTTTCACATGCAAGTGAAGACATGATGACTTGCACAAGTTAGTGGCACAGTGGTCAACAATTAGCGGGCAGATTTTGAGACTTTCCTCACTGCCAGCTCTATCACTGACTGCTCTACCTACTGGATTCCATACACATATGGTGCATGCCCATGGTCCACTCTTGGAGTTAAAAACCATCAAACACTAGGATGATTTTCTACCACCAAGTGACTGACTTGGGGGCTATCAGCTAAAAATCATTTAGTAAAAGAAAGAAATAAAAGAAGCAATTGTGCTTCAGGTCTGTTAAGGATGCTCATTCAGTTTTTCTCTAAGCATTCAAGAACATGACTTAACAGAGAAAAATTAACTACAGTGGCTCCACGTACTGTGCCTCAGTACAGTTTAAACATGAACTTGCTTTCTATGCTTTCCTGCTTTAGAGATTTTTTCAAAACATTTTAACACCACATGTCTGATTATTTTCTAGAGAACATACTTTGGTACTGTTCATACACAAACCAGACTCAGATCTTACTCAATGAGGTTCAGAATATATCCTGAGCTACAACGCAACTGTCTCCATTACAATGGGAAACGTGTATTTTTAACTCCTTTATAAAAGCGAGACGCTAAATCCCTAAATAATTAATTCCTAGTGAATGGCTAGGAGCCATGCATATGCCCAAAAGTCAGACTTGAGCTGCAGTACACCTCTGCTAAAAACACCAGGTTATCACATTTCAGCAGCCACAAGGGCCAGATACCCTCTTTCGGGTTATCTTTCAAGCCTTGTCATCACAGCAGTAGAAGCTGAAGCAGGTCTGAGTTGTGCAACCTACATACTTCTGGACTCACTGTTGCAAAGGCAGCAGCAGCTCCAGCTGGCTCTGTGATGTGCTATGCACAGCCAGAGAAGGAAAGCTCTAAGATCTTTTGGCAATGCTTTCCAAAGAAGCTACTGTATATTTCCCTGGGAATCTGGCTTACAAACAGGCATGCTAAGATATTTATCGCCTGTTACCCACCACCTTGTAGCCTGCATACATGATTTGAGTGCTGTGGTGTTGTAGAGTTGATAGATGATGAAGATATACATAGAATTCGTGACAGAGCAGACACAGTAAAAGGTTACTGCCCAAAATCTTTCTGAAGTTAAGCAGATTAAAAACAGAACACTGACAGGAAATGCTGAAACTCTAAGCTGTTAAGCATTGCATAAGTGATGTTACTGTATGTTCAGAACATTATATTGAGTTACTCTTTTACCATACCACCTATACATTGTTGAGAACATACCTGAATATATAGATCCACAAGTTCATTCTGCCTCAGAAAATAGTATATCTTTCCTGCTCGTAGCCAAGCATATGCCTCTTTCTCTTTTTTCTGGAGATCTATAAATATTCCAAGGCTTCTTTTGGTATGTTCCAGAGCTGACCTGTAAGCCCTGAAACACAGAGAACTGCTAATCACAGAGGGGTTCTTCAGAATTGCAAATGGTTCTTCACAGTGGAAAAGCTTTTTATGCTGGTTTAGGTTACCATCTGTTTATTCTATGTACAATTCAAATTTTTCATCTACATTGCACTAGTAACTACCATATTCAGTCTTTTTCTTTCACAATCTATGTTTTCTGTTAGATTGTTAGCCCACTGTATTATTTTCAGGGTACTTGAGCTTAGCTGTTCTTCTCTTACTGCAAGCTAGTGACAGGTGTAACCATCTTTCCTCAATCAGGTCCTTAACCTGATGCTTTTTCCTCCAAGCACAATACAGAAACATGTTGAAATGTAACATGAACTGTTCAGTTATAGTGAATCTTTACAGAGTGCACCTTCAGAACAGCCTTTGTAGACCACCAGAGATACAAAACAAATCCAGAAGTAATCCTGGTGTATTTTGAGACTTCAACTCTGTCTCAATAAGGTCTCTTCCAAGGGGAAAAAAAGAATTGTTTTACCACTTTCTAATAGCAATTAGAAAGGTCTGTACTCCTTCTCTACTCATGAGTGGAACTAAAGATTCCCTGAACAAGCCTGGTATATCAGTCTTCTCTTTGCTACCAAGCGGCTAACATGAGGAAAGGCAAGGTAGTTGAAATAGCCCAAATCATCCCAATTATTGACTGCTATTCCCATCCCTCCTGAGTTTTTGCTTTTACAGCAGACAGAAGCATATACCACCACAATCCATACTCCAACACAACAGCTGTAACAGGTCAGGCTGTGGCCACAGTAGTTTTCAAAGGAAGTGGTGATCTTAGACACATATCCTAGTTACTAAAGGCTGTTAAAGAACACTGGGAAAGAATACTGTGATATGGTCTAGTAACATACTGAGGATATACTATTATTTAGTAGTTTACTGTTTCACAGCCACCACCTGGGAGCCAGGGTACATGGAATTTAAAGTACTACACAAAGCAGCAGCTTCTCCAGCTAGTGAATTCCTTTTGCAAATTCCAGGTAGTTTTAAATCTTAACCAATTTATTTATCTTCAGCCTCTCTAATGTTCACCAAATATATAACTAAGCAGCAGTGAAGAAAGCAAGATAAATCAGCTGGCAAACTAAGGAAGTTAGATACTTGACTGCAGCCACTTAAAGCTAAAATAAAGGTCTATACCTCTTCTACAATTAAGGATATTTTCTCCATTCTTACTGAGGCATGCTTAAAAATACCTCAAGCAAAAGTGACTCCCTGAAGTAAGACACAGAAGAATAAAATCAGACAAAATTACCTTCAAAAACACTTAAATTGTCTAGAGAAACCTGTAATATTCCTAGCACCTGTTACTGTAAATTGAGTCACAAAGTCTGTTTTTTCAATAAGGTAAAAGATTACTTTTCTGAAAATAAGAGCAGTACAGAAACTGCTGGGGACAGACTCTATGGAGCTTTGCACATAGTTTTATGCTGGACTATGTCATGGGAAAAAGCAATGCCTTCAAGTGAGACCCTTGCATATAGACAACATGATGTCTGACCTACTCAAAATATGTCACAGAATCATAGAAATGTTTAGGTTGGAAAAGACCATTGAAATCATCAAGTCCAACCATTAACCTAACTGTACCAAGCCTACTGCTGTATCTATGCTTCCACAAATGACTGTTCAACCACCTTCTGGCTCCAAGGCCTGATGTCCCCTTTCAACAAAGTTTTTTTTTCCCCCCTAGTGTCTAACCTAAATTTCCCCTGGTACAACTTGAGGCCATTTCCTCGTATCCTGTCAGTTGTTACATGCCAGGGGAAACCAACACCCACCTCTCTACAACCTCCTTTCAGGTAGTTGTAGACAGCAAGAAGGTCTGCTCACAGCCTTCTGTTCTTCAGACTAAACAGTCCTATTTCCCTCAGACTCTCTTCATAAGGCTTGTTTTATTCACCAAGCTTGTTTGCCTTTCTTTGGGCCTGCTTCAGTACCTTGATGTTTTGTGTGTATTGAGGTACCAAAAAGCAAAACACAGTACTTGAGATGTGACCTCAGCAGTGTTGAGCACAGGAGGCGATTACTTCTCTAGTGCTGCTACCACACTGTTTCTAATACAAGATGTCATTTGCCTTCTTGGCCACCTAGGCATACCACTGGCTTATATTTAGCGCATGATCAATCAATACCTCCAGGTCCTTTCCCCACCACACATCCCAGAGTTTGTAGCCTACCATGATGACCCAAGTGTTGGTCCTGGTGCTTGACCTTGCTGAACCTCATGAAATTTGACCCATTGATCCAGCCTGTCTAGAACCCTCTTTAAAGCTTCCCTACCCTCCAACGGATTGACACAACCAACCTGGCTTGGTATCATCTGCAAACTTACTGAGCATGCAATCAATATAACTTGTTTTGTAATTGTTAAAACTGTCCTGCAAAAATCAATCATTGCAAAACAGATCAACCCTCCAGCAATATCTCAAGATTTGCATAACATGTAATACTATTAACATGTATTTATACAGCTTTTAAAATTTTCCCTTCAAATGATCTCCCTTGAGAGAAAAGTTACTTTATAAAACCCAAGTCTAAATAAATTAGATAAGGAAAGCTAAGAGGAAGAAAAAAACCCCTTATATTTAGTTTTTGCAAAAACTGAGATTCCTCTAGCATAACAGTAAAATTACAATCAGACTAAAGTCTTTCAGTATCTTACCTTTCTGTTCCTAAAGACAAGTACAGCTGACTAATCGTTTCCAAAATTTGTCCCTCAAGAACTTTGTTGGACATCTTTCTAGCTAAAGATAGTTGATATTCATTGTAGATGACACACTGCACCTCATTGGGAACAACTGTACTATAGAACTGACACAGCAGTTTAATTGCCTGCAGTTGACCTAGGAGAATAAATGGGAAATAGTAACACAGGTTTCTATTTTAAAATGAAAGTTAAATTAGTTTTAATATCATTCATTCTTATGCTTTCATAAATCATAGCAGTTAATGAATGACAATATAAAATCCTTAAGAAGATTCCACTGCCAGTTTCCTCACCTCTAAAGTTAACAAAGGCTGGAGGTTACTGCATGATCTCCAAAACATAACACAGCCACCTTACTCATATAAGCAGGTCACCTTACCTGTGTAAGCCTTAATCCTGGTAGCAAGAATAAATACATAAATGATCTGTCTTCTAAATACAACTATTTTATGCAAAAGTAAACTACATTAACAATTGTTTTCACATGTTAAACTCAAGCATGGTCTGCTTGTTCTACCAGTACAACCTCACATAGAATTCTCTCGACTGTTCACTATTAAAGTTTTTTTCTCAATACTCTTTTCTGACAAGTTTCTAACAATCGTAGAGTATCAACAGAAGACCATGCTGACAGATACTTATTTCTTCACACATAACTGGACATCATGTTGTTTAAGATGCAGGTATAACATACCTATATAATGAACTTTGCTGAACAGAATATGTTTCATATAACTTTGAGAAAAAAATCAACTTACCTTCCAGATGATTTGTCTCTATAGCAACTAAAAATCCCCACTCATAATAAAGTCTTCCTTTTTCTCTTTGAGTTCCTCCAACATAGTAACATCCTAGCTGGAGGAGGACTTGAATAAAATCTTGGCCACAGTCCACACTTGGAAGTTTACAAAATAACCTCACTGCCCTGATGTAATAATGTTCTGCCAGCTTGCTGGCTGCTGCATGCAGGCAGAGTGCCCCAAAATTAGCCAGGGCTATAGCTTGGTTACGGATGATACCAGTCTCTTCTGAGAGACACAGTGCTTTGTAGTAGCTCTCAGCAGCTTCTTTTGTGCTGTTTGTTCTTTTCAAAGCAATCGCCAGCATATTATAAGCAACGCCCAGCTGCTTTGCATTGCTCCATGAAGAATCTACAACTGCATTTAAAACAGCTAGAGCCACATCATATTGCTTGTAAAGAATGTATAACCAAGCAAGTGAAACCAAATAGTTAATGGTTTCCTCTGGCTTTGCAGAAATGTCAGAATCCAGTGCTTTCATCATGTAAACAATGGCTTTTCCATGCTGTCTGTAGTCACTGTACAGTTTTGCTAAACTGAGATAGAGAGTGCTGCGTAGTCCTTGCTGCTCTTTAGTAAACACAGAGGAAAGTGCTTGTAGGAGGTAAGGTGCAATTTGAGATGGGAGCATTTGTCTGAGTTTCCTAAGGCTGTAAAGCTTGGGAGCATTTTTGATGACTAAATCAATCCTTTTCATGGATTCCATTAGTGTATTTGAGCTCTGAGAAGAGGCAACCTTTATGCAACTTAACACAATGTGCGGCAAGCACTTCTCATTGTAGGACTCTGCTAGTTTGAAATAACAGTTGTTTGGTAAGTTGTTTTGTAAACCCAAGTCATTAAGCAACAGTTGAAGTCTTTCCAAGAATGGCAGTGCCTCTTCATACTTTTTGTGTACACAGTAATGTTTTGCCAGTAGAAAGCATGCTCTTGCCTCTGCGTGTTTGCTCTGGCTCAGAATTGTCCTCTTCAGAGCATACTTGAGAATATCTGACTCCAAGTCTGCACTGCAAATGTAGTTGGGAATGCCCATGAGAAGAGACGTGGCCTTCTCGAAAACATTAGCACATTTTTCTTTGTTCTTCTGTGTCAAGTAGATGATTGTTAGATTTGTATAAAGAGCAATTACAAAGTACAAATCACTAAACCCTGCAGCTACTGCTCCCAGCGCTTCCTCAAAATACACCCGTGCTTGTGAAAACTTCAGCTTTTTGACACTGAGCCTGCCTAAGAGAAAGCACAGCCTTGCTAGAGCCCAGGGCATACTTGCTTTCTTTGCTACTTCCCTTGCTAATCTGAAAAAACTTACTAGTTCTTCTTCTTCTGAAAACCCAGAAAACATGCTAAAGATAAATGAATAAGAGAAATCATACAGGTTTTTGAAATTTCTATCATACTCTTTCTTATTTAAGAAGAGTATCAGTGACTCAAAGATGTCAGATGTTTGGACACGATTTTGATGTATGTGGAAGCAAGGTCTTTTAGGTGGGGGAAAGGTTTCCTTATTTGCAGAGCTGTCAGAATCCTTTCCTTGAGTAGCTGGTTCTCCTGCTTGGGTGGCCTTCAAATTCCTGAAGTTCTTCAGGAATTCTTCTATCTTCCCATTCTTGCAAGTGGATCCTGTGCTAGAACGTGAACATGGAACTTCTGAAATTCAAGAACAAATTACAGATCACAACTTCATGTGTGCATGCACACGAAGATCATTAGCAGACTAACAAGAACATTTATAAGTAGAAGATGTGGCTAGGAAAACATTGTGTAAGCATACTGTGCTTTCCTAGCAGTATTTCTAAAAGACAAGTCAAAGGTGGAATTATCATTTTCATTACAGCAGTTTTATTTTCCAATCCCTAAGTCTCTCTCCCTCCCTGTTTTTCTATGCCTCTTTGGAAAGAGAGATGAATTAATAAAGAACATCTGCCATTCATACAGTGGCCAGCCCAGTCCTAACCCTCAACAGAGATCAATACAATACAAACATTAGGGAGGAACAAATATGGGAGACTGGAGGAGCAGAGATAAGCAGGCAGCTGATTAGTATGCATTTTTAGACAGACCCTGATCCAGCACTAATCCATCTGAAGTCTAACTCAAACCAATTTGTAACCAAAGTGTATACTCAGAAAGTGTACACTGAGTGCATTTTCTCTGTTCTCTTTGTGTGTATGAATGAGAGAGATCGGCCAATGAAATGCAGTTCAGACAAGATGTCAAGCAGAAGACAACTAGAATCTGTGAAGACTCATGGCTGTTTAAAGGGCCTGAGGTCATGGTATGATGGGTTTAAAGTCTAAAGGAAGCGTGAATTTGAGCATGCCTGCCAGTTGAGTAAGGGTATGCCTACGTCCAGAGAGAAAACAAAAGCAAATTATCCAGAGAGATTATCCAGGGAGAGTACATAAGACTGACAGATAGCTACAAGTCTCATGTGAGTGTGTGAGGGTGCCTGCAAAAGTTCTGTCCTCCTGTCCACATTACCACTGTGTGATCAGCTAAGCCTGTGTAATGTGAAATAAAATGTCTTCTTTTAATCAAACACCAAATATGATTCTCTGCTGGTCCAGATTAACTTTCTCAAAATAGCAAAATTTATGGTCATTGTTGCAGTCATTCTTCTAGTAATGACATTGAAGAACATACTAAAAATATGAAAAAAATATAGATACATAATCATTTCTTCAGTCATCCCACTATTATCCAGCCAAGAAAATAGGGTCAGGATAAGGAATGTAGTTTGCAGTCAGCGTAAAGCTTACAGCTGCATATTGACAGAAGCTTATTTCAGTTGCAGATTTAGAAACTCATTTCCAAAGCTGTTCATCAGAATCTAACATAAAAACTGGTATTTAGATAAATGTAGTACAATACAAATAATGATAGTGACAGTGCAGCAACTAAATGCCAAAGGGAAATAATTCTGCATCCTCATCAATGTATCTCCTTTGGAAAATATATTTATTGGATAAAGTTTTCTAGCAGACAGAAAATCTGCTGGAATTCAAAGTCAGCACTTGCCAGATGCCCCACAAACAGATTTTTTTTCTGCCAGTAAAAAATACGGCAGGGTCTGGGGTGACATGTGCACGAGCCCATGCAGTAAAAGTTAGTCACACAGTGTGCAAGTGGATAGTAAGTCCAAGATAGTAGTCCAAGAAACGCATCTAGTACAAATGCAAAGCCACAAAACCTAGTGATAAAGGGTTACACCAAAACCTAGGAAAGCAAACAATGAGGTTAGAATGCAAAGAGACAAAAGATACAAAAAATATTATAAGTCGCATTAATTTTGTGTAAAAATTGCATGCATGTAGAGTATTACCTGGTTCAGGAGCTTCCCAAAATTCTGGTTCTTCTAACTGGTCTGTAAGAAAAAAACACCATGCTAGTTATGGTATCTTAGAGGTTGAGGTTTTTTTAAATATCCAAAAATAACACTGATTTTTAGTTTGGAATTTGATGTCAGAAATTTGAATGCATCCTGGAAGTCAGAAGAGAAGAAATTTAAATCTGACCCAAAGCTAACAGATACTGGGGACTTAACCTTTGGTTTGTGGAATTCAGTTTCTACGTGGTTATTGTCATGCCCATAAAACACAGCTCTTGTTGAGGTATCTGTATAGTGGTTAGTATTAAAATCAGCCCATCTGCACAAGGGATAAATCACCCACACATTACAATACCAATGGGTAGCACAGATACAGTAACTCTCCATAACCTGCCCCTAGAAGAGGTATCAAGCCCTTAATACTACTGAAGTAAGTATTAGCATCTTTCCTGAGTGGGCAAGGGGAGAGTAATTAGTGTAGTCTGTGGCCATTCCAATTGCATGCAAATGAAAAATTCCTCAAAGTACTCTTTTAGGAGGTGTAAATTTGGTAGACATTACTACTATAAATGGGATTCTTAACATAGTACATCTGTACAATGTTTAAGAATCGCTATTTTGTGCGGAAGATACTTCAAGGTAATTCAGTTGTTATGCTGCATTACATTGTATTCCCTGTCTTTCATACACTAGATGCACTAGAAGTGGTACTGAGTGTACAAAGGATGTATCTGAAAGCAGACACTCAACAGAACTAGGTCTGTTGAAATCCCACCTGGATGTGTTCCTGAGCACCTTGGTCTAGGTGAACCTGCTGTGGTAGGAGGATTGGACTAGATGATCTTTCAGGTCCCTTCCAAACCCTAATGATTCTATGATTCTATTTAAGCAGATGGAAAGCTGTTTTTACTAGCCATTAAGAATGATCTCCCACTGAATATTTACTTCTGGATCTCCTTTCTTTAAGCACTTTCCTGACTGTGGTGGGCAAACACCATGTATGTATACAATAGTCATATTTAGAGCATTAAACACTGGGAAAGTTTTCATGGCTACTTTTCGTTCATTGATCTAGATGGGGGGGGAATTGAAACAAAAGGCCAGCAAGTGAATACTGAAACATGACTTACCAAGTGCAAGCATTTATGTTGAACAGTTGTGCAGTTTAAGAGGAAAAAAAGGTAGTAACTATAGTGCTATTAGCTGGGGTGGAAAAAAAAAGTTTGCCCTTGCGAAGAACAGGGTGAAGATGAGATGTGAAAAAAAATATAGATCAGACAAAAGTAGTGATATGTACATTAAATGTGTGAGATTGCTTTGTACTTAGAGGTCTCTGCTTTTTTCCCTAGGCTTTATATTTGAGCAAGGAAGGCAAGACGTAGAGTCATTTTATACAAATGACATCAGTTGTGTTTTGCAACTTGGGTCTGACGTCTTAGTTTTGTACACGTGACAATTTGCAGACTTAAATACAGAGTCAAACTTATGCACTGGCTCCTTTCATGTGTGAGCCTACAGGCCTGCCTCTAAGGATGGTAATTAATGGAGATAATGCTATAGTAGGTATTTGACAAAACACATCACCACAGAACAGCCTGGGGTGGGATAAGGAATGGTTGTTCCTGTCCAGTTCAAGACAGTTATATCACACTACAGAACACTAATTTTGCTAAAGGTGACACCTCAATTATCATGCTTTACATAAACTAATTGGGATGACTGTAGAGAAATAACATCTATATTAGAGGTGATGTAGCCAAAAGTATGTTTTTCCTTTGTATAAAGATTTTGCTATTTTTCTATGTCTTTCAAAGTAGAATTAAGCACCAAGAGGTGTATGCTTGCCTTAGCTATCAATAATCATTATGCCACCTTCCCCAAGATGAATGAAAAGCTAGCAGTATTTGGGTGAACATACTGGGTTTTATAGAACAGCACTCTGACACCTGAAAATATGAAAACACCTTTGGCTCAAGAAGAGTTTCTTAAAACCATGATTGACTCAAAAAAAGGACAACAAAATTGGAAGTGCTGGGAAAAGCTCTACATCAGGAGAAAAGTAGAAAGGTGATCATATATTCAGTTTGATATATACATGTCATATCTAAAAATTCAAACTAGGGGTAAAGGCTAGGGTCTCCTAGAAATGAAAAGGTAAATCACTTATGACAGAAACATTGAAAATACATACCTATCTTGTGCATTAAGGAGGAGTAAAACCCATACTTACCTACTCTGTACACACAGCAGGTATCTGTGATGGAGGTTTGTTTCAGCAAGTGTACTATTTCTTCCATATTTTTTTCTTCTGAGAAAAAAGACAGCTCTTCCACATCAAGAAAATCCAAGTCTTGAGGTCTAACAAAAGAAAGGAGCAATTTTGAAGGTGTCCAAAAGGCACATTTGTCTTTGAGGAGGGAGCTCACTATATCAGTCAGGATTGAGCTTGTTAGACAAATGAATACAAACTTCATGTTATGGGTCCTGAGGCATTCAAAAATCAGTATCACTCATATTTCTTTATTAAAAGATACATACAAACTAATAGTAATGATGCTTGCAGCTAGCACCTTCTGCCCTATCCAGGTAAATATAGTACAGTTATCCGTACCATGGTATCACATTTTATGAGAAAATTTATTAAAAGTACAAATCTTTAAAGGACATTACTGTACTTATTTTCTAATATAATTTTGAAGTTAAACTTCAAATTGACCTGCAAACATTTAAGAACTCCGTTTCAACATGCAAACTGAGCAGATGTAAGAATAGCCTATTGAGATGTGCCAATGCATGTGGAAATGCAACCTTCTTACAGGTTTCTGTCTGCATTATAAGCAATTATTTGTAAGAGGAGCCCTATTTGAAGCAAATCGGAGCCCATGTTTGAGTGTACTAGCAAGAACAGAACTCGAATACTTTAACATTAATCTCTAGAGATCAGCAGAAATGGCTGATCTGCAACAGTAAACATTCTTTAATCTTGTGATGTAAAGAACAGAGACTGAATCAGATGTAATGACTATAGCAACCTCTTCTTCCAAGAAGAAACTTGCATACAGGCTGATATTTCCCAATGTTTAAGCAGACATTATACTTCAACTTCTTTGCTTTTGTTTTGACTGGTACACAGTCAATACTCATTAAAATAAAACCACCACAAAAAAACCCACAACAAATCAAAAAACAAATCACCAAACACGAAACTTACACTTAATATTCAGTCTTCTAAAGCTCAAAGCTTGTAAGTTAAATACATATTCACTTACTTGTAACTAGGGAAATCCAGTGTAACATGACTTGTCTTTACAAAACCTATTTTGCCAGTAAGCACGTGTCTTCCAAGAAACCATTCCATGCATTCAATGAAATAGCCGATGATCTCAATTTTATCTCCTTCCTGGAAACTCATCTCTTCTGGCACAATGCTTTCATAATTCAGCACAGCTAGACAGAATCCCATTGCTGAGTAATATGGAGATTAATATGTTTAGATAAGGTAATTTAACAAAAATATACTTAAAAGAATAGCAGCTCTGCAGGACAATGTATTTAGCAAAAGACACTCCTGGACATTCAGCTTCACAAGGTTTAAGGCATCCAAAGCTAATAGGTTTGAGTAATTTCAGCTACAGCGATAACACAAAAATCCTCATTTCCCAGCTATTAGAAAGTCTAAAAATTTTTCCAAAAATTCTAGCAAATTCTATCATGAAGCAACAGAACAGAGTGACTTAAGTCCCTTCTCTCCCTCTTCAAAAGTGCTCTAAATATGGTCTACAGTAAAAGCATTTAAACCAATAAAATCTTTATTGGATAAATATAGTTATACACCAGGCAATACAGTATTACAACCGACACATATGGTAGAAAATAACATATAAATTAATTTAGCCTCAAACCATCCATATAGATTTTATTTTTCTGACAGTAGTAGATGAAGCAAACATGTGAAAGCATGTGAAAGATTGACAAGAATTACATTGGTGCATTTTCATATTGCACTGTTCATCATCAAATTTATAGAGGCATCCTCAACTTGATCTTTACTGGTTTACACATCTACTTAATACCATATTTATAAGGAAATTCAAGTAGATATTTATGCTTTCACTGATTTTTACTACAATGTAACTCTGAAAGCTGTTTTCCCATCCTAGGACAATGGAAACAAGTTACCCAAGCCTTTTAGAGTCTGTCCTGAAAGCATAGAC
>VZRI01011363.1:65815-137163 GCA_013397515.1 Upupa epops
TTCATTCTGATGCTTCTTACCAACTTTCGTGGTTGATTTAGATTCAGTTTTATTTGTAAAACCAATAGGATTAGAATATCCTTTAAGAAACCATCTACAAGTAGAGAAGTAAACTGAAGTTAGCATATAAAACATAAAAATTGTAACTCTTATTCTATAAAAGGTGATCTATTTTGTTTCAAAGTAGCAGTATCTAATCCACAAGACAGTAAAGCATCATATGTGCTGCTCTGCAGGCACCAGGGTTCATTTCAGTTGTGTGCCATGGAAGAAAATAGGGCATTTGTTCCCAATGTTAATGGAAGATGTTTCATAAGCTACCATTAAGACACATGTACCTATGAAACAGATGTATATGAAATAGGTATCTAGAGTCAGGTACCTACTGATGAAAAGGGGTCAGTGGATCAGGAGAAGCCTCAGACAGCATGGTCACGTCACCATCCACAGATCCACCTCTAACATCTTCAGTAAAAGATCCAGTCTCAAAATAAGTGTTTATTTCATTGTCTGTAGCCACTATTTTTATCATACTGTCAGCACATAAAACAAAAAAAGCCCCTAAAATGAAAGCAGTGGAGCAGATGTCACTTGCAGAATATTTTAGTGTCACACATGCTTTAAAACTAGCTTCAAGAGCATAAGTAATATTCAATTAGAAATCAAAAGTTGGGGTTTTATTGTGTCAGATATTCTTAATCTTCTTTCTAGTTTCTCCTTCATAAAAAAAAAAAAGGATGAGTTGAGGTGTTTGAGGAAGTGTAGGACCTTATGCTTTGCAACATTTTGCATGTCTGTATTACAGTAATCAATGATTCACCTAGACTATCAACCTGTTCCTGACAGTGGCAGTAGGTGATGCAAGTTAGCAGAAGCTCATGACCCTAGCAGCTACCTGTAACCCCTTTCCTGTACCTCTCCAAGATCTGCAATAATATTAGGCAAGTTGGAGTGTATACATTCCTGTCTAATCCTTTTGATATCCATTTATGGACCAGATAAACATGAGTTTCTGTAGTTTTCCTATGATCCTGCTGAGCCTAATCTGTGTTTGTTCTATTTCACTGAGTGGACAGGTTTAAATGTTCAACTTCATTAAGTATTTGAATACATCTTAATATTTGATTAGGGGATTTTAAAGAAGGATGTTTTTCAAAATGTAGCTTTAGCATATACATTCTTCCTTACCTTCCTGTACTAGTAGGCTTCTGTACATCAGATTTAATGATTTTTCATCTATACAGACTTCAATGCCTGTTTCTTCCTCCTCTTGAGAGGAGAGCCAGAAAGATTGATCTAAGAATAAATTCTCCATGCAATGATTTATAAAACCTAGGGAAAAAAAGGTCCAACTTGCTTTATGCGCAGTTTTACAGTATTAGACAAGAAACTAGCCTATCAGAAACACAGAGACCAGGATCGACATTTTGATAAATCCAGCATTTGTTAAGTCACCATGTATAACTAGTTTTACTACACAATACTGACAAAATTATGCCCATGAAGCCACACTTAACATTTAGCTATCACAAGCTACACCTAACAGCTGCACAAGTTTCCTGTGTCTAACCTGCTGAAAAATTTGTCCATGTCCTCCCCTTTAGAAAGGTTCCCCATAGTTTAGCTGTATTTGAAAGGTTTGGAGTCCTAAAGAGGTAATCACTAGCAAACTGAGTAAAAGGTGCTTAGCACCACTCAGTAACAGACTGCAGGAAACAATCTCAAGAAAAATAATTTAGTTGCCTGTTTCAGCCGTGCTAATTTAAGCAGATACTGTGCCTCTGTATCAGAATCTTAGAGTATCTTTGGTACAGAGATGCTGCTGCATACCAGATCATGTCAAACAGAAAGTAGTACTATATTGGAAACTGTGACTCCTTGCTCTAGGACTTGGAGCTTTTACAGCTGTTTGATAGCTACAGGGAAGTCTGGATTATTATGGATATCATAAGCATGCTATCTACACCATGTTGATATTTAAGAGCCAATATTAATACATTAGTAAATCCTTTATACAGGAAGCATTATGAAGGGGATGGGTGGGCAGACAAGATATTAGAGGTGCTACTGTGTTATCTGGAAGATTCTGAATTAATCCTGTCAGAAAAGAAACAGTTCTCTGGTACGTTCTGTGCCTATTTGATTTAAACCTCTTTTAGTTTTTTAATGAGCATTTTAAAATATAAAAGAGCAAGTAAATAGAAAACAGGAAATTAAAGTAATTTTAAACTGGTCTGATGGAAACAGGCAAATTCAATAATAATGCACACATACTCTCCACACACACACAGACTGTTATGAGATGGAAGGGACCTGGAAAGAGCATCTAAGTCCAACCCCACCTGCTGGAGCAGGACAAGCCCACCACATAAAGAAGAAAAATAATCCACAGGCGAACAAAGTTGAGACAGATCTGATTCAAATGCTAGTCTTCATAAAAGACCTGTGAAATCACATGTGGTATTAGAAGTAGAACTCAAAGAGCATCATGGTGTTACAAAAGGCAGGCTCAGATTTAGAGAAGCATATGAAGCAATCTGTTTCACTTGGGATTTTTTTCTGAAGCCTTACTAACTCTGTCCAGTTCACTCCCTACTACTCAGTTAAGATGTGGAACTGGAATTGTCCAGTGAAAAGCAAGATCAGAGGTCTAGAAAATTCACTGTAAAGGACTGTAGGAATTTGGGTTGAGTTTTCTAGAGAAAACAGCACTGAGTGAAAGAGTGGATTAGAATTCTCCAAAGAGTTGTGGTGCACAGAAAAATGAGTAACCACAACCTGTCTACAGCAAGCAGAAGGAGCTGTAAAAGCATTTAAGTTGCAGCACAGGTAGACTCTAGGATAAAGACATCTGTATTGGAGTACACCACTTAGAACAGACAGGACACAATTCTGCAGTATTTACCTTAAAGACATCTGTCAACAATGACAGCTGTTACCTGCTTTGGGACAAAGGCAGATTCTCCTAATGTTTGGAGGGTCTCTCTATCCCTATCACTAGTTCCCAGTTCAGGATCTTTACTTACTGCCATTAAGAGCTAATACACAGAGCCTCAAAATCATGTTCAGCAGGTTCCAAGTCAATGAAAAATTGTGTACAGAGAAATAAAAGCAGCAAACTGTGATGTGGTGAAAAATCAAACTGTGAAATCAAACTGTGAAAAATCAAACTGTGATGTGGTGAAAAAGCTTTACCTAATGAGTGGTAGGTTAGAAATTTCCATATTTCTTCAAAAGTTTTAAACGTCACCACTATTAGATCTTCATCACTATGAATAGACAGCAGTCTGGCAGAAAGTTCCTAAAAAAAATCAGAATCAATATTTTAATCATAATTATCATAAAGTACAAAAGCTAGGCAAGCATCTAGATGATCTCTTGAGGTGCCTTCCAATCCCTAATGATTCTATGATCTAGTTGTACTTCCAAGAGCATCCTCCTAGCACAGAGGAATTTACAGCTTGGGAACTGTCTTTGCCAGGTATGTGTATATTAAGTGGCAGAAATGGGTTTGGTTTTGTTTGTTGGTTTGTCATGGTTTGTTTTCTCCTTTAATTAATCTAGGTTACTTGAGCCACTGTAAATTTCTAAGATCCAAACCATCCTGCTGTAGGTTAAGCTTCTGTACACATGAAAACACACCTCCTCTGATGCATCTTTGAACCTGCTACCTGGAGATTCAATCTTGTTTCAGAGGAAATGTTGAGTAGCTGTTGCCTAGATTACTCTTCCTACGGTTAAGACAATGAAATACAGTGGAGTATTTTTTATTTTATTTTTTTAAATATACAGCAAGATCCTTTTCTCCTCATCTTGTACTGGTTCATGTTGCTAGAGTAGTGTTCAAATGAGTGTTCAACAAAGATGAGCAATGATCATTGTAAATTATAACGATGGCTTCCGTAAGAAGTTTCAGAAATGCTACTTAAAACTCCAAATAAATGAAATAAATATACATGCTGATAGATTCTAGCCAAAGAATGGTGCTATGCAGTCTGGATACATCTCAGTTACCTTAAAAAAGGTAATTCTAGCAATGCTGGCTATTGTCTTTCACAGAAATACAAAGAAATGGGGCTATTAAAGACACAAATATCTGAGCCAGTATCAGAGAATTAATCAGATGCAATGCTAGCAGGTATAATGTCACTGTATCGTTTCCCAGTACTGTACCCGTGCCACTGCCCTATCAAAACTGAAATGCATCTTAAACCAGTTTGAGGAATGATCAAAGAACCAATTCCAACTCTAGAAAAAAAATAAATTTCCCTCAAATATTTGCTGAAATCTGAGCAAGATAGAGCTGATCCACTATTTTTAGAACCATTATGATTTTAAATATCTCTGAATAATTCTGTTTAACTTCCATGTTTTCAATTCACACAACACGAACAGATTGAAATAGTAATAGCATTTTATAAAACAGAAGTCCAGCTAAGGCTTTTCAACAGGCATGCCTCATCAGTGCTTTGATGCACTGCATGCTTCTTTACAGCAGATTAAATATTAACAAAAACCTGAAATCTCATAATAAATTGCAAAGGCACGCTAAAATATCTCAGTCTCACAGGCATTATGCAGTGCTGAATATCAAAACAACATTCTAAGGAAACTTCTTATAAATCTTGCTTCCATCAGAGTCCTTTTTCTGGTTTGCTTCTAATAAGGCCATCCACTGTTTTCCTTCTCTTCCTGACCCCTTTTTCTCTATCTCCCCCAGAACAAAAGCCAGAGCAAAACAGAAGCACAGACTGTTTTCACAGCCACAAAAATCAGCAATCTTATAATGGAGTGTTCACAACACGTGAAAGAAAAATAGTGCTGAAATACACCATTTTTGAAATATCCAAGACAGCCAATGCCATAACTAATTAACACCAGTTAATGGTTATTTCTCTTCCTCTTGGCTTGCTAGTGAAGGAGACTGGAGCTCATGGCTGGGATAAATAACAGACAGCAAAGGTTAAACATTATCATCCTGCCTCTTCATCAAGAGGGAAGAGATGATTTTAAAAATTGCATTTGTAGCAAACCTCATTGGTTGTAAAGTGTGGGCTTCCAGTGCATAAACTAACTGCCATTAATAAATATTGGCCAAACCTGTTGTGTGCCATTTAAAGCTGCACATATAAATATTGACCTTCCTAGGGTTAAATATTTTTCTCCTTCAGACTTGCTCTTTGGCATAGCAGTGAGCTTCCCAGGCAACCTGCATGCCAAATTATTTCAGTGAGTGGAAACTGAAGAATCAGTATGACAGCAAATTGGGAAAAAAAATATCAGAAACCCTTGAGTTTCTCTATGTAAACCAAATATTTTTCTAAAGTAAAGCACCTCAATATCTTATTTATCTGGTTATTTCACATCAATGTGGTGTTCCACTCTTTTTCAGTGGTACAGGATTTCTAATCTTTCTAGATGGCATTGGGCTGTGCAGCATATAGAAAGAAATTGTGATTTATTTAGGTCCAAACTCAGCAGGATAGGGGGCTTTTTCTGAATAAATAAAACAATTCCCAAGCAATTGACTCACACTGAAAACTGCCATCACTTCCCTGTTGTCATTTTCCAGAAGTCGGAGCTGCCCTCTGAGCTGTCTTTGAAGTCTGAGATCAGGACTTCTGCTCTTTCCTCTTACCATGGTTAATTTCAAAGTGATATCTGGAGAAGAACATCCATTTATAGTGCTACAAGTTTTGTGAATCAGCTTTGGAGAATCAGACACCACCACCCCCCCACCTCAAAACCAATTGTGTTAAGAACTATTTTTTTTCTCCAGCTTCAGAGATAGACACGCAGAAAGCTGACCTATTGCATGCTTATTTTTAATTTTTACTATCCAGTTGAGGTAGTAGCATGAAATGCAAGATTTTTTTGTTACATAATAATGGTTACAGCCATGCAAAAGAGGCTGATGGGAAAGCCTGGAGAAACTGAAAGCAAATTGACATATTTTGGTACGGAGAAAGGAGGAAGAAGAAAAAAAAGCAAACAGATTAGTAATTTGTCAAATCAGACAGCTCTACTGACATCTCTCCCTTGCAAATTTAAAAAAAAAAATCTAGGTTAAACAGACACTGGAATTGCAAAAAACCCCAAACCATAGGTAGTTCCACATGTTACAGCAAATCTTACACTAAAGATTAATTCTGTGTTACCTGACAGGTCACCCTCACTACTTGGAAGTCTTCTAGAAATCAATTATTGAAAAAAATGTTTCTCAGCTAAGCTGGTTGAGCAGTACCAACCAAGACATTGGCACAACTACAAGTTTTCTTATATGATTTCCCCAGGACATTTGAATGAATCTAGATACATACTCTCAGACATTGGACATTGACATCTTATGAGAAGATTTTACTACAGCTAAGGGTACAGTTTCAACTAGCTTCTCTCAGAGAAAGATCTTAATATTACTGAAATAACAACTGCATCAAGTTGAAACAACTGAAACATGACTGCTTCTAACAAAAAAACCCCACTATTAATCATTGAATCATTTAGGTTGGATCATATAGAGCAACCATTAACCTAACTCTACCAAGCCCACTGCTAAACCATGCTCTTAAGCACCATATCCACAGTGCTTTCAAACACATCCAGGGATGGCGATTCAACCGCTTCCCGGGGCAGCCTGTTCCAAAGCTTAACAATCCTTTCAATTAAGAAATTAATCCTAGTGCCTACACTTGCTATAAGTGAAACCCATTCCACCTATGGTAATTCCTGTATGTTCTGTGAGCTCTGATCCATACCCACAGTTAAGAGTTCAAATTCTGTAGACAATGTGAAAACAGGTACGTAAGCATAAGCATAAATAATTTAACAACAAATAACCTGATAAATGCCTGGATTCTTAGGTTAGCACAGAAAGCAGAGCACATCTCAGTGCTGGTTTTTTTATGGATATTTCTCTTTCTCTACATGGAAAAGAAAGGAAATGTGACTAGAGACTAGACCATTAATTCACAGAGCAAGTCAAACTCTCTAAACAGGAAGCCTACCTTGTCTGTTTAATGAAGAACTGCACTCAACTGCAACTTCATTGAAAACACAGCATTAAAAATACAAGGACTTGGAAAGGTGAAAAACTTACAAAAGTAAAACATTTGAAAAACTGAAGCACATATATAAAAGACAAGCAATTTGCCTTTTTTTTCCCCCCTCCTTTAGCCATTACAATGTCCATAAAATGCTTCTGGCTTTTATAGTGGTGGTTCTCTCTTTACAAGAAATTCTCATCAAATCTCATGGAGAGTTAATGAGATTCACAGCTGCCATGCAGTATGTTATAGATTTTACAGGAGCAATGGCTGCAAATATTGTTGATGTAGTTGTGTAAATTAAAAAATAAACAGTGAGAAGTGTTTTGTAAGTTACTAGGAAAGAAAATGCCTTACCAGTGGGAAAATTCTCTGCTTGATTGAAAAGGGTCCTGGTGCATTTTTCACTGTGAAAAATCTCTATTATGATAAATGAAAGAAACAGTTAAATGCATTTTTAAAGTCCATATAAGTCACACTAGAAAACAAAACACCTTACACTTCAGAAACATTTGATGCATTCTATAATTACTACAAGAAAATACTGTATTTTTCACCCTTTCCTGCTATATAATTTCCAAACCCCACAAAAAATATCTGCAGATAATTTCTTCTCTCTGGGGGGAAGAAGTTAAACCTTGATTTCATCACTCTAATGTGAGGCTTCAAGATTATGCATAACTGGTGGAGAGATTACCTCTCAGGAAATGAAGTGTCATTTGGGAGGGGAGCAGTTTCTGATCCCTTGGAATTACTACCAAGTGGCTTCCACTGAAGCTTCAGTGGTATAATTTAGCAAGGATAGTACCGTGTACCAGTTTATACTTGGAAAGGAATAATCCTATGTTAAATGTTAAAAGCTTAATACTTAGTAAGGTATCATGTAAAAAGCAAGTGATTTAAGTTTTACAAAAATGAATCAAAATAAAGTGTTCTCATTTTTCTCTTTTGCAGCCCATATTTCCTCCTGCCCTTCTGTTAATGGTACATTTTCATGCCTAAGAAGTATCCATTACAACCAATCCCATTTTCTCTAGTGAAGACAAGGCTGGTTATTTGTAAGAAGAAAAGTGGGAGAAATAGGTCTTTACTTCTTAGACAAAAATCTGAGGCAATTTTCCCATTTAAGACATTTTCCTCTGCAGCTCTGCTTTTAAAGAAATAACTCCGAAATTGTCATATCCTACTACATTAAAAGTCTGTTGCATCTTCCCTTTGTTTTTAAATAGAAATTCGATAGCAATCTCATTGCAGTGTAGGCTGACTGCTTAAGGAACATTATAAATATAAATCCCCCCAGCTGCTGCGAGCATACTTAGTTTTAGTTCTGCTTTTTCTTGGTTTAGTCAAAAGTATGACAACTTGTTATCAGTCACATCAATCATCATTTAACAGTGAATGAGAACAATTAATTAGCTCATGATTTTGGCATGTGAAGTTGGCATTATCATTTCAGCATGAGCAGGTATGAACTTTCCTCAAAAGTTATTCCAGACATTAATATCCAGCAGGTAATATTTAAAAGCTAGACCTAATTTACATGACTTTTAGAAGAAAGAAAAGCTATAAGCAAGTGTTATTACTCATGGGTGTTTAATTTAGAATAATCATTTGCTATTGAATGTGAAAAAAGCAAAGTTAAAGAGTTACTATAAATACATTTTAAACATTAAGACTGTTTAAAGAACTATAACTAGATTCAAAGACTTAACACAAACATGAACAGCAACTCCATTCTTAATTAATGGAATTACTTGCAAACTTCTTAGCAACCTAAAAAGAAACTTTATATTGATCTGAGATGGTCGTTCTTGGTACTTATTGATGCCAGTAGAGTTGCAGTTGTGAATAGAGATATTGTATGCCCTACGGATTAGGCAGTTTCAAATGAAATTTTCCCTTTATTGCTTCAGATAAGCCACATACCTGCCTAAAGTGAATTTCAATATATGTTTAATGGTCAAATCTATGCAGCATTGCCATGAGGAAATATAGCTGTTTGCTTGGTTTAATAGTTTGTATATGTTTTTTTCAAAACAAGCTCAGCTGAAAAACATGTGACAGGTCTCTGCTTGTGCACAGCAAAGTGATTAACAACACAGTAATTTAAATAAATACTAAGGAAAGTCAAGAGCAGAGTAACCAAGATACATTGATCAAGGACTTACTCATTTGTTCCTGCCCTGTGTCCATCCTGATTCCATCTTGGGCAGTACTGGCCTCCACACACTTCCATTCAAACCTGCACTCTCCCTCCTCCATTTCATTCCTCTCCATGTTCCTCTCATGCTTTCCCTCCAGAGCAGGGATGATGGCGTTAGCACTGAGTATGGATGTGCTGCCTGCCACTGCTGAGCTCTCCATAATTTGCAGCTCCTCACAGTGATGCAATTAACATTCTCAACAGTCTGAGGGAGAAACAAAGTGTTTTTGAAAGTCAGAGAACATGCACATATTCAAGAGCTGTCCCCCTCCTTGCAGGATTTGTTATTAATTGTAATATATACAACATTTGCTCTAGACTTCTTGTGTTACATCTCAAAAAACAAAAAAAGCTCCTGCAACAAGGTGGCATCACTGCTTTAGCAATAAAGCATTGGATTCCCAACAGCAAAAATCCAAGGCCTGAAGTGAAATGTACTTGCGCCCACTGCTAGTTATTTATTCTTGGCCAGCTTTAATGCCTCAAAGGGATAGCATCACTAACAGAGGCAATGCAGGGAGAAAAAGTGATTTTCTAAAGGCAACAAGAACGGAAAAGGTACTACATGCTTAATTCAACTAAAGCATGACTGGCAACAAGGATCCAAAGATTTCTTTGCAATGAAGCGTAAGTGCAATCCACTGAAGCTAAAGGCTGAGTCTGGTAGGAAGATTAGTATTGGCATGAACGTGTGGAAAAACTAGAAAAATAGACATGGAAGTAGAACACAAGTAGTTACAAGCTTCAATGCCCCCTCTGGAGTCATTGATGTCATTGAGACACTGCAGGCCCATTTCTGGGGTACAAGCCACTTCAGAATGCGTAACCAGACAATCACAAAGAACATGACTCTCATAGCCAGAGTATCCCCCACTGGTATTTAGGTCCTCTTCCACAAGGTGCCTTGTTAATTGATTTCATAAAGCCACAGGACAGGTCTCACTTTAGTCCCACCTGGGCTTAATCTAGATTTCTTTGTGCTTACTACAGCCACACTCACTAATAAGTACATTCATCATGAGCATGCAAGCTTGCAATCTTTGTTATATTTCCTACCCCATTTGTCTTCCAGCAGAAACTGGTTAAAACTGAAGCTGTTGGTAGATCAATTTTCCTCAAAGCTTCAGACTAGTGTCTGGTCACCTACTGTCCTCTTACAATCTGCCTTCAAGAATTCTCCCTTCACTGTTCACCATGAAATGGATTATCCCAGAGCATACTGCTTTGGCTTGCCCCTTCACATGCATGCCTTCCAGGCTTCATGTCAGTCCTTAAACCTGAGCAAACTGAGTGCCAGCGTCAACAGCACAATAGCCTCTAGCTGGGACAAGGCAGTGATCTGTCTGCACAGTTTCCATACTCTTTATTGCAGTCATTGAAGCCTTTAGCCCATGGATTGTTTGAGTAAGCAGTAAACCACACAGACAAACACGAGTATGTTGTGCAGTTATAAAAAAAGTTAATGAGATACTTACAGGTGGTATGGCTGACTCAGAATTAAACCATAACCACATCTACTACAAGTAAGTTAATGAAGCATGAAAAAAATCTAAGGTGGATAATGTTTTAATGTTTTCCTTGTCCCATGCTCCCATTTATTCAGGAGTGTCTATCAGGGTGGCGAGGCCGATTTTCACAAGACGCATTGTCATGTAGCATCCAAAGTTCTTCATATAAAAGTTATTCATGAAACAGTAACTAAAATACAAATTTGGCTTAGAAAAGAGCATCATCACTAATGTATTTAGTTAACACTGTAGTTTTGATTTCATATTTCATTTTCTTTTGCCAACCCCAGTGAAAAAATTGCCTATCAGACTTGATGGCCTAGTTACAAATAATTAAAATTCCAGGCCTGCGAAAGATCGAATTCACTTTTTTTAGGGATAGGCTTATATTGCTGTTCTTTTCCTTAAGGTGATGACAGTAGCTAACTCCACTATCTTCAGTACTCTACCAACATTATATGTAATGCATGCAATTTTCACCCTTAAGAATTAAACACTCTTCTGCATGTATTTTCTAAATAGTGGTAGTATCCCCTGTCAATGAAGATGTAAATACTGCAATCTTCCTATTTAATTCCAAAGGTGGTTGTTTAAATCGCATTCTATGAATCCAGAGATAAATATTTTTAGATCAAGATTATTCTTAACTCCCAAAATGTAATGCTGATACTTTCTCATCAATTATTAAACTGTTCTAGTATAAATTAAAACCAACCAGGGGCACCAAACCAGAAAAGCATATTTATCCACTGTAAAGCATATTTAAATAATATTCTACTTTAGCATTTATGTTATACTCATCATCACAAGATTTTTCATAAACTTATAGTGCTAACTTACCATTACACTTACTAGCAACTTACCAATTCTTGATACAGGAAGTTAGTTTTCTAGAAATATTCTTACAATCTAAAAAGCATTTTATTTAGAATTTTGTCAAAATTATTTTATGTTTGACCAAGAAATTTGTATTTGGTGCAGGATGTTTGCCATAAATTCTTAATTATCTTTCCAGTCAAATCAGGAGCCAACTTCTACTCAAAAGCCATGCAGGCAAGAGGCAGCTTTCCCCACTTATCTGGGGGAGACTCACTTGCTAAGGCAGGCACTGGCGGTAGGGGTGAACAGCAAGTGGAGAGAGACTTGACAGCTCAGCAACTCTTACAGGATATAATCCCTTCCTATGGCCTGAGCTCTTTGGACATGCTGCCCCCCAACTCAGAGCCATTGGTAGAGCCTGTCCACAACTGTGAGACTCAGAAAGTCACTCCACTTGCCCCTTGCTTTCCCAAAGGGTACAGCAGGGTGGAAAGCTGTTTAACATGAGCAGGAAATAAGACACATTTTTCCTACAATTCCATTATCATGCTTTTCACTCTACTGCTACTTCCTTTGCATTGAGTGCTTGTATCTTTGTTTTTAAAACACAGCCAGAAAACAAAAAGCACATAGCTTGACATTTTCCACTTCCCTAACTGCGCAGGAATTTCTTTCCCCCTGCATTTTGCTGTCATAAGAGTTGTAGAGGACAGGCACAGTGTCTCACTAATACCATCCATTTAAAGGGATTTGAAGAAAACTAGTAACATGCACTGAACAGGTTCTGTCGCTTTTTAAAGGTGTCTTTCTAAAAATGAGTATAGGGTTGTATTTGAACTAGGTGCATGCAATACAATAGTTCTCTTTCATTTATCATCTTCCTTCTAGGAGGCTCAGAACAACTTACTAATGAATAGCTTTAAGTTGCCTGTGGCAATTCTTGGTTTGCAGAGACGTAAATTAAGACAATGATCACTTGTGGTCATAAAGGAGTGCTACAGGAGTGCTAGAGAAGTAGCTACAGTCCAGAGGTGAATATAAATCTGAATTAATTTATCCCAAGAGGATTATCCATACATTCTAATAACCTCCTGGATGGTACAAGGTTCCTGCCACTGCTCCTTGGAGCATTAATTTCTATCACATCCAAAGAAAATGAGTGCCAGATACTGTTTGCTTCTCCCCTCATCTTACCTGAGCCACCAATCAGGGACAAGTCTTCTAAATTTAAAATCTCCAGATTTCCAACCACTGGTGCTGAATTTTAACTCTCATTTGTTTCCTCTGTATGAGGCTACAAACATCTTACAGCCAAATTCACTGTAAATTTTGCCTTCAGACAGAGTAAATTACAGCCTTAATTACTATGAAATCCAGTTACAGGCATGAATTAAAAAAAAAAATCTGTAGGAAATATTATATAGACAGTACTTTTACCTTTCTGTGTGACAGGAGCACTGGAGGAAAAGCAAATCTCTAATCAGGGTAAACAGACTTAGGAATCCACGTACTCTCCAAAAGTGAAAGATTTACTCCTTTATCACTGCAGTAACTTTAGGTTAGTTAGCAGTTCTTAGTAAACTATGTTGCAACAGTATCATTGTTCACAGTTGTTGTGCAAACAAAAACACTACAGCAAGCTTCAAAGACACAGCAGATTCATTTCAAAGTTTTCCTCATACCTCAGTAGCACTGCAATATGCTACCCACCGGCAAGCCAGATCCAGAAGTATCCTAATTCAAAAACTTCCAACTTTAGATATGGAAAGTGGTAGACTAAATACCACAATGTCACAGCTGCTTACAAATAAGCATGAACCCTAGGAGTGCTTTAAAAAAAAAAAGATCACTGTTAGAAAACTGCAGATGATACCTGTGGTTCTCAATACTCTATCTTGAGTGCTAGATTTGACAGTTTGGCCTGTGACAGCTAATGCAGAGGAGTAAAGAGGAATTCTTTTGACAACAAATAGCAGTTCAGCTCACACAAAACTACTAGAAGTGAGAACTCTGAGCAGCACATAAACTCTCAGAGGGTTCTCATATCACATGTATACATATTTTGCAGTTATTTTGATTGTGGGCATATTGAAAGCATCCCTGTTTAACCAGCTGTTATTTTAAGATGTTGAAAATCAGCTTACAGCAAATACCAGACTGCAACAACCTATAACAAAGCAAAGACAGACATGCAGACACAGAACACAGTGCTTCTCCTACCTTATCCAAGCCTTATTTGCTATAACATGCTGGTAAAGAGCAGACAGATCTGTCCCTTCCTCAGCTCTGCTCAGAACTGACTCCAGTACAGCTCTTCCTGTTTGACCTTATCTTTCCTGTTGATTGCACAGTCCAGCTTGGATGTGGCAAGTACAGAAAAGTTGCCTATTAACAGATACTGTTAATTCGAAAACATCCTTTCTTTCTGCTTGTAGAAGAAACATTCATGAGCACAGAGTTGAGCTACTACAGTTTTTACACAAGACCAAATGTATCAAATGCACAGGAAAGTTAATTCACACACTCCTGCTTTTCAGAGCAATAATTCATGTTGGCATTTTACATTAGTGGCTAAAAGGCTCCATGGGACATACCCAAGCCATTGTGCTAAGTGAGCATTGTTCAAAGTAACACATAGCTCTTCAGGTGTACTACCAGACTTTGTTGCCTCTTTGCTTTTGATCACAGATTTCTTTGTATTGTCACAGCTACAAAAGGCACAAAGAAAACTCAACAGTGAAGTTGCCCAGATATACTTGGCTTTAAATTGCAGAGGAGAGGAGTTTTGATTGATGCACTATGCAGCATCAAATACCAAGTCTGGAGTTAAGCAAGTGTCTTCTAGAATACATGCAGAGTGTAGCTTCTGTGCCACAAGAACCTATCCCTGATCCAGATGCCATATCAAATGGCCTACAAAAGCAAGAACAAGAAAAGCTGAAGCAAACTCAAAATATTATTTTGCTTTTTGTCCTCTACACCAAGGTCTTTTTGTATTCTTTTGCTCCCTAACAAGCTGGAAATCTCACTAACTAGTAGTCATAATTATGCTACTTCTATAGGTAAACACTGCCATGTGCCCCACATACCATCAACATAGGCTTCATTGCAGCAGGCATTACCTGAGAAAAGAACACAAACTGGTGGCAACTTCCCAGTGTTTGAGATATCAAGCCACTGACCAGCTGTACGTGTTGGCAGTGCAGAGCTGTCCTGAGACACATCAGTCAGAAAGAGCCTGTGGGATTGGGCAGCACCTGGTGAATGCGGTTGAGGTGGTGTTTTGTCTTGTGCAGCACTGCTGCTCTCCAGCAGCTCTTGTCAAGGTAAGAAAACCACCTGACCTTTCAAATGCTTTAAAGACCTTAGTTAATATGTCTCAAGGAACACACAGTTAAAAGGTGGGTTTAGACTTCATAAACTAGGTATTAATTTACTAACCTTACTCTCATTTATCTTCATCCCATCACACCATGTTAACAGGAATTAAAAATGCTACTCCACACTGACTGACCAATCTGTTCCTACAAAATTCTAGGGAACGCTCCATCTTTCCAGAAATTATAAACTTGGAAGATAGTCAACTGTAAAAAAGAAAAAAATCACAACTAACCAACCATCCTCTAGGGCTCTCTCCCCACTGGAGTACATTTGATATTGCTCTATAAATGCAGTATACACAGCATGCCACTTTAGGTTTATTTAATTTACGCAATAGCTATGCCAACAGCATGAAATAACACATTTTTGTCACCTTCTTACTGACTTATTTTCACTGAGTTTCATAAATGTGTTTTCACATTTATTTTACTTGGATAGTTCAGTACCATCTTTTGTTACTTTCTATAACATTGGTTCTTCATTGGTATTCTGGTCACCTCTTCTTTCAAGTGTACTCAGGGTAGTTTTTGCAAAATAGCTGAAACCTTCTAATCCTATGTTCTTCCCCAATGAATACCAACCTCTATTTATATGACCCAGTCATTGTAGACTCCATAACTGATTAGTGCTTCCCTAAAATGTTAAGAAATAAACTACTTTTTATTCTAGAGGACTGATATTAGGAGAGAGTCAACTCACTTAAGGAAACAAGTAACACAGCAACAACTGAACTCCAAGACTCTTACTTGCCTTATCAATACCTGCTTAGAATCACAGAACAGTTTGGGTTGGAAAGGACCTTTAAAGGCAATTCAGTCAACCCCCCCCTTACATTGAGCAGGAACATTTTCAACAAGATCAGAAATCTTCAGTTTCTTCTATGATTTTACTCCTAAGTATATTTCATCATGTCAAACACAGTTCTTCAGATGAGGGTGTCTAGTTTAAGCAGAAACACAGAAAGCAACATTTTCAGCCTTGGGATGGTAGCATCAAAACTTGGCCCTATACTTCCCACTGTCTTAAGAAAACAGCACCAATCCGCATAACAGAAATGTAAGTGAATAACCTCAGTGAAGATGTAAGCCACTGCCCTCACAATAAAAAACTCCAGAGACCATTATACAGGAAAACTCAAATGTAGCACAGAATGGTTTTCATATTACTGATAACATTCTTTATACTGTATTTTAATACCTAGAAATTGAGCTACCCATTCAGGTTTTTTTTATACTAAAAAGTAGACTTGAGAGTACTTCACAATTAAAATTACATGAAGACTTGAGAGCCCCATTTATGCTAGGTTGTCCTTGATCTTTGTAGGACTATTAAAAGCAGCAGTCAGGATGCCAAGGAGGACATCACATGTTGAAACAAGACACTTCCTCCAATTGTCTCTCTGGCATTTCTTTTCATCATCCTGTTTTTCTGCCTTACTGCAGCTGCATATATATATGGCTATTTTCCACTACGGTAGCTTGTTCTAGGAAAAGAGCACATTTTAATATTAAGGCCAAGTTATACCTTCCAGTATAGCTACTATTCAATCACAGTTGGGAACATACCTGCGAAGGAATAGACTGCTGCTAAATAAACTGATTTTAGCATGTAAGCAGACTGAAATACAACTCATTTGACTCTTCAATGATAAATGATAGCAAGTATCAGTCTTTGGCAAGAAAGAATCTTCCTACCTACTTTATTAAATTCCGATTTCCATCTCAAAGTCTACTGATATTACAAAACTTATTTCTCCTTGGTGAACTCTGTTATTTAAAGGTCTCTTTGCTCTGTATTTTGCCAAAATTACCATTCTTCAGTATTTATAGCTGGTGTGACAAACTTGAAAACACACAAGATACTGCTTTATTGGCTACATTAGTCTCTACTATTTCATTCAGTGATTGAGGTATACGCAAAAAAACCCCACATAATGAAATACAATCTGTACTGCAAAGTTGATGAAGAACTATCAATTGAGCCATTAGATGTAAAACCTATCCAGTCTGAAGTGCAAACACAGTAGCAACTTTTCACTTAGCAAATTTACCAAAAAAAACCTATGAATTTTAACAGGATTAATACAATGCGTTGATATTAGTTGTGTTATCACGATCACAGTGCAACCACACAACTTCCACAAAAATAGGTTTGGCCATTTGTTTCCTTCTGATTAGCATGTTATCTCTCCACAGTAACTATATACAGAGTGAGTTTTCTCATGGAGCCCTGTCATCTTTTTGTCTGCCTGCTTGGAATCCAGAGAGCTTTACTTCCTCCAGGTCTTGAAAAGAGCACCACCCCAGCTCCATGGTGTGGTTCAGAAAGAAAAGACAGAAAACATGAAAAGAAAAATATACTAGCATCCATCTGCAAGGAAATGCTGTCGCCTTGTAGTCTGCCGGAAAATGCCGTCAAAACACTCAACTGTTACATCGCTTAAGCAATTCCTAAGCTATTTAGCTAGTTCACGAAATAATAGCAAAGTTTGCTTCCAGTTATCAAATGCTAATAATAGGTTGTTGTTCTGCAGTACAAGCAGCAAACACAGTACACACCTGGCCTCCTAAGTTTAACAGCTCCCAGGAGCCACCGTTGCTCACTTCAGAACGTTTTTGGCCACGGACAAAAATATCAACATACTCCTATCAAGGAAATTATTCAAGCGCATAATAAAGGCTCAGCAGGCAGGAATGTCTCAATCAGATGCCCTGCTTCATCTCAGCCAGGGATGACAAAGCCACGACATGGATCACAGAGCTCTGTGTAGTAGATAAGTGGAAGTCTTGTAAACCAGTTTCTTCAGCCCAGAACAGCTATTGATAATTAACACTTGCCACTTAGAAAATTAATCGTTATTTCTTTAATTTATTCTCAGAGTCACAAGAATTCATTTCCTACATCACAGGACACATCCTCCCCAAATTAGGCAGAGAATTTTAATACACACACGGCACAGAAAGCTTTTTGTTCTCAATGACCGCAAACAAAAAAACATCTGGAGAGCTTTTAATCACAAACTGAATAAATAAACATTTTCCATTTTTGTTTCACTTTAAAAGTGAAATTAAACTCCTTATACTTTAACTACAGAGATTATGATAACACTTGCAAAAAAACAGCTCTAAATTATCCAAGCAAATCTTAAGAATTTAGTAAGCACATATTGATACAAAAGCAATAACTCTGTTCTTAAATCTCCAACTATTAAAAGATGGAATGCGTGCAATTTCATTTTTAAGCTCCTACAGAATATATATTTTCTAAAAAGTAATTATTATCTGCATTTGTTCCCTTCACAAGCTAAAACCCTACCTTCTGTAGCACTGCAGATGCATTTAAAGCAAGATGAGGTACTTCCTTTTATAATCAGGTGAACAGATTTCTCATTAAAGGTTAACCTTTTCCAGCTGCTTCAAATTTTCAGGTAGAAATTAAGAGTAAGAGTTTAATCTAAAGGAAAGATTTGTAACCTTATAGATAACCAGGAAATGCTCACATGATGCTGTACTAAGTAGAGATTATTTGTTATATTGGTAACAGGAGTTTGACATCTCTTCCTTCAGAGAAATCTTTTCTGTGTTAGGCATTCAGAAAAGGGGCACTATTTTTTAATGCAAGTGAGATGTTCCACTTAGGGTATTGCAGCTTTTCTGCAAGCTTTTAAACCAAAGAAGATTCTGTCACTATATCTGATACTATTTATTTTCAGGAATGGAGTAGAATGTCATGGCTTCCTGATTTTAAAAAAGAAGGGGGAGGTAATGAATATTTAGCTCTGCTCTAGTTCCTTCATCCTTGTAAGGATCTACATAAATGTATACTATTTGAAATATATTTTTATATTTCTATTTACATATTCATGCTCGCTTTCTTACTAGGGTACTAAAACACTTCTGGGATGGATAAAAAGACTTTCAGCAAAGAAGCACTTACAATCCCTAGCTATACACTGAAGCACTTAATTTGCAGTACTGAAATTTTACCCATCTGCTTGGTGATTCTGCTTAGTGCTAGAAAATGCAGAGTGAGGGAACTTTATTTATGGGAGCTTGAATATACAGGGAATACAGATATCTTCTGAGCTACTTTTGCTATTGATGAAGTACATTTTTACTTAGACTTCAAAGTATAGGCAAGATACTTTAATATGGTTTCAGGGGAAACAAATGTTAAATTTTGCCTCTGCTGATGCCTGAAGGAATACCTGGAGGATCAAAAATGATGGATAGCCATCAGCATAGAAATGAACATAGAAATTAGATGTATCATCTGTGCCATTCATTAAGTGCAACGCAGTTTACTGTCAGTAGCTTTTGGTAAAAAGGAATGAATGGTTGGGGTAGGCATGCCATGCAAGAGTTTTCCCTTTAAGGTAGCCCAAAATACTTTCTTCTTATATTTGTTGACCAGAAAGGTGGTATATGCCCCATCGCTGGAACGCTCAAGGTCAGGTTGGAGGGGTCTCTAGGCAGACTGACCTAGTTGGAGATGTCCCTTCTTTATTGCCAGGCAAGGTTGGACCAGATAACCTTTGAAGGTCCCTTCCAGTGCAAAAAAAGTATGATTCTTTACTTTTGGGGTTATTCCAAATTACTGCTGCCCTCTAGTTGAGACCTGAAGCAGGGCTTGTGTGTGCAAAAGGGAGTCCATTGTTTTCTGCAGTTGTACCTGCTAAATTTACAAAATCTAAGTTACAATTTCTTTTATCTGATAGGTATCATGTAGCTGCCCTGATGTGGCTACAAGTGTATCCCACACCACAAAATTCATGTTCATTATAAAAGGGGAGGTTTGCTGAAAATGGGCGCTCTTCTTGCTTCTACTTCTCCCCTGCTTCCTCTGGCTTCTTCCCATACCTCACAAGTCATGCTTACTGCTCTGCCTCTGAGAACTGCTGTCCTGTTTAGTGTAGTTTCTGTGCATTCACTGAACTAGGTGTAGCTTTGTAGACTTGGCATTAGTAATTGACATTACTAGTAATGTTAGTTTTGCTCTTTTGTTAAATCAATGTTTTCTTAACCACTGAGGCTCCTTTTTCTGGCTGTAGCAGGGATACTGGGTGTTAGAGCAATGGCAACAGCTTAGCCCAGTACACATGCTGAAGGGAAATGATAAGGAAGCATTTTTCTGTTTAACAGAGAAAATCCAAGGCAAAATCTTTTGTCAAAATGAAAGCCATTGAATCTCTAGATCCTTCCAACTCCACTCTTGGAACCATCTCCCAGTTCTGTTGATTCTGTTACATGAAAGATGCTTTCACATGCCATTACACACAATAATGATGTTAATGTGTGAATGTGTAGGCACATGCTACAGAAAGATTCTTAATACTTTTAAGGACATAAAACTAAAACTAAGAATTATAAAAAGTGTTAACACATACTGGGCTTACCCCATCAAATGCACAGCACGTGTTATGTCTTTTCATGAGTATATTAATAGTTATCCACTTTTCATAGAATCACAGAATGCCTTAGGTTGGAAGGGACCTCAGAGAACATCTAGTCCAACCTCCCTGCCATGACCAGGGATGCCTCTTGACTAGACCAGGTGGCTCAAAGCCTCACCCAACCTGGCCTTGAACATCTCCAGGAAGGGGGCATACACAATCTCTTTGGGTAACCTATACCAGAGTCTTACCACCCTCATACTGAAGAATTTCTTCCTAAATTGTAATTTAAATCTATTCTCCTTCATTTTAAAGCCATTTCTCCTTGTCATATCCGTGGGCACTATTGTAAAAAGTCCCTCTCCAGCCTTCCTGTAGTTTCCCTTCAAATACTGAAAGGGTACTATAAGGTCACCCCAAAGCCTTCTTTTCTCTAGGCTGAACAATCCCAGCTCCCTCAGCCTGTCCTTGTAGCAGAGGTGCTCCAGCCCTGGATCATTCTCATGGCCCTCCTCTTGACTCATTCCAACAGATCTATACCCCTCTAATGGTGGAGACATCAGATCTGGACATAGCACTCGTTTACTTCCTGTTCTTCCTGTGATCAGGAAAAATAACCCCAACATTTTTGTTCTTATTTTCTAGTTGACATCTATGTATATGTTATGCACAGATCTCACCTAAAATCTTTAAGGTATCTTTTAGGAAGGGTTGGCCCAGGGTTGGCCCCATTTAGACTGGGATCTTCTTTTTGTACCATTAGGCCTGGAATGCAATGCTGATAGCACAATGCGGCTTTAATACAGCTGAGGACATAGACAAAATTATGCAATCACAACTGCATATTTTTAGGGACTGTCTGCAAGCCCAGGTATGTTCCCTGTGCTGCAAGCTCCTGTAAACTGTCCTGCGTCTTGTTGACCACCTGATGACAATGGTGCTATATGAGAATTCTATCACCTAGGAAAAGTGCAGCCTGTGCTACAAAACAGAGTCAAACTGACTTGGGGACGATGGTCTGCAATATCATCTACTTCAACTGAGAAGCTGTAACTTCACATAAAGAGTAGTTTTCCAAGAATCACATTGCTAAGAAATCACAATATGCTTAATAAGCATTAACCTTCCTGCACAGGCACAAAAGGGACAGTATTATACTTCTTACTTGTTTACTACAGAAAGCACACCGTTTTATGTGTTTACAATCAGAAGTACTGATATCACTGCTTACACAGATTGTAACACTGCACTGAAATCCTTGCAAGCTTCATCTGCTGTTCTCAAATACAAATTAAATTTTTGCCAATGTTTTTGCAAGTGTAGTGTCTTTTACATTATTCATGCTTTGCTTGGCTCTTCCCTAAACCATCCTTTGCATTTGTATTCCTGCACACTTCATTGCTGTAAGCAGGGCAGTTGTCATTGTTGTGTATAAATTACATACCGATGCTAATCATTATCTGCTAGACTTCCTGCCATATGTAGCAGTCTGCAATATTAAAATTTATTTGTTCTACCCAACTACCCAAAATCTGACTGCTGAGATGAGAGAACAGTCCTTGATTGTCTCACTGTAACAAAGACTTCTTTCATCCTCAGCCATTGTTCCCTTTGATGTTGTTTCATTCTCTCTGTTTTCAAAATTTGCATGGAAGTTTTAGTTGACCTACTGATGTCATTCATTTATGTTTGTAATGGGTAACTGACGTCTAACTGCTACTGCAATATTTACATTTTGCCCATGGTGTGAAAGGAGATTTGCATGAAAGTTGTTACAAATATCTTGATAGTGCAACACAGGCATCTCAATATAGTGGTAGGTTATTATTGCATTACAGCTGCTTTATGCTACTTCATTATTTATAAATGTGTACTTCTGAATTAGTGAATAGTTGGCAATTTATTTCTGTATCCTGAATCTCATTTTAAGATCCCAGCCTGTTCCTCTTCTGAAACTTCAGATCTGACCTATATTTTATTTACTATTTATGTTGTATCAACACAGCAAACACAGTAAGGTGGTAGATAGATAATTAACTATCATAGGCACAAACAGGCTACAAACACAAGAATGTCTTATTTTGGCAACTGTCCCAGAACCAGTAATTCCCTGACAAAGTAGATTTTGTCAACAAAGTTGTAACTTTAGGGATTAGACATAAAATTAGACTGGTTCAGGTCAAGTTGCAGAACTGTAACACAGGCAAAGTAGTCCAGCCTTTAATTCCTGAGAGACATAAAATTCCTTAGACATAAAATTAGACTGGTTCAGGTCAAGTTGCAGAACTGTAACACAGGCAAAGTAGTCCAGCCTTTAATTCCTGAGAGACACATAGCTCAAAAAACAACCCAAAACCCCACAGATGTTTAGGGAGGTTCCTTCACACAAAACAGCATTAGTAAAAATCAAAAAAAGGGTCATGATGGCATGTCATGCTATGTTCTTATTCTTCTGTGATACAAAAGAATTGCTGTTTTTGAAGCAATAGGAAAATGACACATTTCTGGAAATTTATAGAATACCCGTGAGGGATATTTTGTCATTTAAAATATAAGCACTTCAAAATAAATGACTATAAATTATAAGATTACTTTTATGTCTTACTGGAGATATAACAGTTGTCAAGAGACAGGAGCTTGGAGTGAATATAAGTGTAATAATTTGATTTTGGTTTAAACAGTAACGAAACACCAAACTTTCTTAGGAGCTTAAGCTCAGTTTTCAGGACTACCTAGTAGAATTTAAAGGCATGAACGACCTAGGACAAGTAGGATTTATAGAATATAGAATCACAGAATAGTTAAGGTTGCAAGGGACCACTGAGATCATCTGCTTCCAAGCCCCATGCTATAGGCAGGGACACCTCTCACTAGACCCAGTTGCCCAGAGCCCCATCCAACCTGGTCCTGAAAGCTTCCAGGAAGACATCCACAACTTCTCTGGGCAACCTGTTCCAGATGTGTGCACCCTCAGAGTGAAGAATAGAAATTCCTAGTATCCATCTACCCTTTTTAGCTTGAAATCATTCCCCCTTGGCCTATCACTAGAGTACTTCAAAAAAGTCCCTCTCCAGCTTTCCCATAGTCCCCCTTCAGGTTGCTACAAGGTGCCACAGGAATCTTCTCTTCTCCAGACTGAATATCCCAGATTCCAGTAGCCTGTCTTCATAGGACAGATGCTCCAGCCCTCTGATCACCCTCACAGCCCTCCTCTGGACTTGCTCGGGCGGTTCCATGTCCTTATTATGCTAGGGACTCCAGAACTGGGCACAGTACTCCAGGTGAGGTCTCACAAGATATCTAGTATCTAACATAACAATGTCTAATTCATGGCATTTTGTTCTTTCTTTAATGAGCTATTAATTCAGGACACTTTTAGATGGATTTGAATAACCACTATCTGGCACAAACTGACTAGTTGTTTTTTTAAGTTTCTGTCCAAGTTCCTATTTGCTTTTAATACCTTGTGATACTACGTGTTCTGGGCTAGGAAAAGATGATTTGTGTTTCACCTCTTCTTTCCTTTTATTCCCAAAAATAAGATACATGCTTTGTTTTAGACTGTGGGGGACGTAGAAAGAACCTCACCGCAGTTGGCTTCTCTGGTCAGAGAAGCTGGGCCTATTCACAACCTGATGGGCCATTAGGGCGAACAAAGGACGGTTTGGGTTTCCAGAGAAGGTTTGGCTGGTTTGGAAGATAGGGCTACAGGGGCGTTCATTTTTGCTGCGCACCCCAATAAAAGGTGTTTTTGCTCTCTCTCTCCGGGGTTCCCTCCCTTTCCTCAATCCCGGAGCCCTGGAGGCAGCCACGCAGCCGAGCCCCGGTCGGGAGGTTTGGCTGCGGCCCCCCGGCTAGGGGACATCGGCTAGCCCCACTCGCCGGGGATAGGGTGCTGCACGGCAGGACGTGGTAGCAGCGCGTCCCAGGTGCTGCCGGCTGGTGCCAGCTCCGGCTCCGGCCCCGGCCCCGGCCCCGGCCATGCCGGCCCAAAACTGCCCCCAACCGTACGCTGAAGTGGGCGGCTGCTGAGAGAAACCACTAAACTGATACCTCCCAGCGTCAGGCGGAGCAGTTGGACCGATCGTCATAGGCGTGGAAATGGTGAGCTCTACCCTTGAAGAGGGAAAAAGCCCCGAAAGCCCAACTCCCTGAATGAGGAGGGAGTGCGCGGCTGCTTTGACGCCGTGGGTCAGTGTGTACTCGCACGTGGTCGGGCCGTGCAGCGCCGTCAGCCGTGGTGGAACCACTCAGCGGGATTTACGGGAGAGCAGGAAGATGTATTTTCTTCACACCTTGCCGCCGAGAGAAAAACTCTGGGACTGCTTGAGTTTGCCGGAGTAGTGAAGCCCGGAAAGGCGTTTGGCATCGCAGCTGGACAGAAGCGTTCGCGCAAGAAGCTGAATACGCGATAACTCTTAAACCTTTGGCACTATGTCTGGAAGTTCTAGGGGTCTCAACCTCAGTGCTGCTGTACTGTGATGTGTGTTTGCGCCCCCCTTTCCCCCAGGGGACCTGATCTGACGACAACAAGCGCTAACGAATTTACCCATTTCTTGTTCTCAGAATGTGTGTCATGGTATTGTGATGGAGTCTCTGATTCTGTCCCCTACTTGGGCGTTTTTCTTTTTGCGTTTAGATGGAAATTCAATCAATCCTTTTGTTTCCAGGAGCTGTTTTCTATTGCCTGATAAATTCTATCCAAGACCCCTTGTGACCTGGTTGCGTTTCCCTTTGTTTTTGCGATCTCTTTCCTTTCCTAACTCGAGACATTATGTCAGCTTTGAACATGAAGCCAAGACCTAAGCAGTTTCTAGATTGTGTGGTCTTGTATATTCTGGATTAGCACATAAATCCCTTCTGTCAGCTGTCTGGATGATGGTTTCTTCACAGGTTGTGGGGTTTTTTTTTGGTGATGAGACTAAGGTTCTGCTTCATTCCCAGTGCATAAGTAACTGCACTGAGTAACTGGGTAACTTGGTAACTGGGTAGTTAAGAATTCAATATGTAGTGAAGATTTTTTCCAAAACGGCTAAGATGTATGAATGTATTTAAGAAAAACACAATTTAAATACACAGGGGATAGTAAAATGCCGTGTCAGTTCTCCCATCACACTATCTAAATACTGCAGAAATATTAGAAAAACATCTGTATCCTAAAAAGTAAACTTTGTTGACTTTCATAGAGTTTTCTAAGCTGTTCCATAAAGTAATGATGCTCTTAAAAGAATTCAGAATGACACTGATGATGTGGAGGAAGCAGCCGAATCATCAGGATTGCCAAGAGCCAATTCCATTCCCAGTAATGACAGTAGTGCAAAGTGCTGACAGTTTAGAGGTTGACTTTTCATCCTTTGCAGTGACTGGACAAGCTGATTGCTTTTAAAAATTAATATCAAAAGATTACAAGAGACTGATCATACTGGTGCCTATTCTCAGGATGGATTACTGTTCTGAAAGAGCTGTTTCATCTGTAAGACTGGGTGTGCAGTTTAAATTGTTCATATAAACCTTCTTGCCAACTCTTTCCATATGGTTTCACTTTGACCACCACACTTTTGCTATCAACCCTTTCAAAGCCAACTTCCTTAGCAAAAAAGTCAATGACTTTCTGGAGAACACAGAAAACATCCACAGAATTTAGAATAAATTCTGGCAACTGTTTTTACCGTAGTGCACTCACACTGAATTGTGGCCAATTCCCAAGTAATGCTAGTCTTATCTATGACACTCATGACATTAAATTCTCTCCAAGAGACATTCAGGCAGGTGTTTTCCTTACCTTTTCTCCAATCAATGAGCTAGAAGAAGATACGTTTTAGACAGTTGGCTTTAAAAGTGGTGGTTGCTCCCTGGATCATTGATTGCAGTAGTGGGGTCTTACCAGCAGCAGAACTTGACTTTTCCCCTGGGTCATAGGGTTTCCTAATTGAACTTGTGGATGGTGGCATTGTCCTAACCAAGTAAAATTTTGAAGTCCATGACCTTCTTTCTCATGGTATTTCCCAAATTCTGGTACTTTGTAGGCACTTCAAGTGCTCGTGTATTAATCTCAGCCTTTCAGTTGTTTCTATGACTGGTAGAGAGGACTTCCAAAATCCTCTTGTGGCCCTGGGGTTCTCCCTTTGATGGATATGCAAAGGCTTTAGCACCCAGTCTCCTGCACTGCTGGCCAGCAGAAGGGTCAAAATATCTTCTAGTTACCTTAAAGCCTGAGCCAGTTTCCTCTTCATTACATTGCACAGTTGTGTGGAATACAACATGTTATGTCTAATTCAGCTTTTTAAGAAACACTTTTGTATAGCTACAGAGTTACTCAAAGATTGCCTTGAACTCACAATGGTTATATTATATGCAACAACAGTTCATAATTAAACCCACAGATTGCAGTGATGCTGGAAGCCAGATCTCATTGGTGTGAATGCAGAATAGACAAGATGAATGCAGCTGCATAGCCACAACTGAGATGCTCTACACATTTCTACTAGTGTCATTTGGAATATATGATCATGCAAGGATATTCATGCATCATCTGCATCTCAATGAAGTTCCACAAGGCCAGCTGCAACTAAGCTGTTGTCCTTCAGAACCCCTGGACAGCTCAGGAGAGCATTCAGTGGAAAATAAGCAGTAGAAGATTGCAGTATGGGAAGTAATAAAAGTGCCTAGTGGAATACGATGTTAAACAATGATGTACCACAAAACATGACAGAAAGCAGTAGATAGCAATGTGGTACTGTAGTTATAAGTCACCAGTTTTAAAGGATGACTAAAGAGAGTAGGAGTGAAAAGTGGAATCTGACAGATCAGTGTAAATTCATGACTGACAGAGAGTGAGCAGGGAATTATATGTTTGCTATCTCTTCTACTACAGGAATGAGTGGGCATCAAATAAAGACAGCAAACATGAGGATCATAACAAAAGTAGATAGTTCTTCAACACACCTCATAGTTCAGCTGTGAAATCACTTGCACAGGATGCTGTGTGTGGGGTCAGACAATAACTGGACAAGATAATGCAATAAAATTCATGGAAGGTTCTTCAGTACAAACTTCTGGTTTAGAAGTCCCCTCAGCAGATACTCACTGGTGGTGACTGTCAAGAAGTGGAAACTGCTTTGGATTGTCTGAACCTGTACAGCTGCTCTCAGTGCAGGTGCACAGTCTTACCACCAGCAGCAAGTAGCTCCAGGGTGTCAGTTTGCATCAGCAGAAGAACATGAGAGCCATGCTGAGTAAAGACAGGGATCATGATTCCCTATTAAATCAGGACACATAGACATTGCTATACCACTCATCTCACTTCAGTTACTGGTATAGGATGCAAAAGTTCCATAGGTCATAACTATTAAGTTTTAACTTTTAGGTGAGAGTTGGTGGGAAAGATCATGATAAGCACACCAGTATTAATGCAAAATGACTCTTTACAGCCCTGTCTCCTCCTGATGTTACTGTACCTCCAAGCTGCCCTGAACCCAGCCTGAACTCTGCATCAGAGGAGCTCTGCAGTTCAGGACGCTTATGTAACTATGACTGGCTCCTCCCGGGTTTGCTAACACACGATTTGGGATGTTTTCTTTAACTGTTATTTCTTTTGGAACCATAGCATATTTTCAGATGGATAAAATACTGAATAACCCAGCTTTAATAAAACGTTGTGTGTCCTTAAACTTTAAAATACGGAGGGTCAGTGATAATTCACCTGCTCCACAAAGCACCATCTTCCCCTCCTTAACAATCAGATTTGCTGCCGAACAAGGCTGCTGAGCCCAGGCACAGTGTGAACATCCTCGTCATTCCCAGGACATGCTAGAGTACCTGGGCACCAGTGTGCTGTGTTGGGGCATCACACAAGCAAGAAGGGCAAGGAGCAACCTGGTGTAGTGCAAAGTGTCCCTGACCGTGAGGGCTGGAACTAGACCACCTCTAAGGTCCCTTCCAGCTTAACTATTCTGTCGTTCTGTCTCGAGCTCCTCGCAGGACACAGCGGAGCCGGAGGCACCGTTGAATGCAGCCTGCGGCTGCTCCCGAGCCGGCAGAGAAGTTTCTCCCAGTGAAGTGGGGCTGCAGCAGCTCTCCCCGCAGCAGCAGCGGGACCAGAGCCCCCCCCTCGGATGCAGCAAGGCACGGAGGGGGATGTAGTTTGCGGGCGGGCGGCGCGAAGCTGCCTACACTTCCCAAGGTGCCCGCAGAGCCGTCCCGAGCCAAGTCGTGCCGTACCCGCAGCGCCGTGCCCGTGGGTGTGCGGCACCTGCCGCGAGGGCGGAGCGCGGCGCCGCTGCTCCGCTGTTCCACTGTGCGCGGCGGCGGGCGGTGATGGTGCGGCGCGCTGGGGCGCGGTGACGAGCGGCGGGGAGCTACTCCTCCTGCTCGCCATGAGCACCGGCACAGGTAGGCGGGTGCGGGAGGGTAGCCGAGACGCCCCCAGTCCCCGTATTTGGAGGGGGATGTTGCCGCTGCGCCGCTGGCGTCCGTCACGTTGCGGTGCGGGCAAGAGCGATCGGCTGAAAATTGCCAACCCAAGAAAAGCCCCGGAAAATGCGTGTACGTGGCTGTGTTTCGGGGAGAGCTGCTGCAGTCGCGGTTGCTGCCGGGCGGAAGAAACTGCGGCGGTCACCGTGGCAGCAGGACCCTTGTGCGGTGGCTCTACTGTCTCCTGCACTCAGAGCGAAGAGCCCCGCGACAGGGGCTTGGCTGCACCCGACGCGACGGGGTCGCCCCGGGTCTGTGTCTCCCCATCCTGGGCTTGACCCAACCCGCATCTGTCCGTTCCCCCGTCCGATACCAGGGGGGTGCCACGGCTTCTCAGCTGATGGGCGGGGGGTAGAAGGGGCTGGCAGGTGTTTCCCCCTGCCCCACCCGGCACCAGACAGGGTTGTTGGGGTTAAAAGCAAGGCCTTTTCTGCTGGCCGAGGTGTAGTGGAGACAGAGGTGAAAATCTCGGAGGGGTTCATGGAGCACTTGTCAGTATTGTGCCACAGGGATACAGTTGCCTAGGGCGATACAAAAGTGATTTATCCGGTGGTCCAAGAAGAATTTGAGAACTGAGTTTGAATTGGATTTTCCAGTGTTTCAGCGTTGGTGTGCACTGTGTGGCAGTGGGGGGTGGTTACTTCAGAGCACAGCTGATCACAAAATATTACAGGTTTTAAGAGAAATATAGGGTTGTGCATAGGGGAAAGAGGGAGGCTTTGAGCTCTGATTGTTTCGTTTCTGAGAGCAACAGTGGCTGCTAAATATACCCTTTGCCACAACAACAGGGAAACGTTGAATAGCTACAATTACGCGGTGACTTTGTATGTCAACATGCTTAATCATGACAACAGCCTCACAGTGAGACAAATGAGAACAATGTGCAGAGAGGAAAAAAGTTTGAGCAGTGTAAGACCCTGGGTCAGGCACTTGCCAGACACTTCAGCTAAAGACCTAGTTTGTTGTTTTCTTGTGTCTGCTGGAGGTGTATATTTCTGTGCGTACAGATCATCAACATTCTTCTCTGGTCTGTGGGTGAAACATGCACAGACAGCATTCTTGTCCTCTTCATGAAATGCCCAGGCCAACGTTGGTGTCCAGAGGTACAGTCTCTGGGTCAATTGAATTGCATGCTAGAAATCCTGAGCCTGTTCTCTGTCTCTAAAGGGAGCTGAGGTGGTTAACACAGATGGTGACATCTGCCTTGGAGATGATTAAAGTCCAGCACAAAATCCTATCTTTGGTTACTCATCTAATTACAAATGGAAGAATATAAAACACTATGAAACATTCTGTAGCAGTAGAGCAGAGGATGATATAGGAGGGCTGTGGATGTCCAAATTTGTATCTGTAATATTTTAAATACCAATTAAAGGTATTTAAATAGATTGTAAAGTCATAAACCCTTTAATTATAAGTTAAAAGTTAGTGCCTAACAGTCTAGTGCAGAGAAGACTTGACACATTTCTATCTCAGCAATTGCACCAAACGTGGTGTAAATGAAATAGCAAAAATGAACAGTGCCAAGACAAAAATAACATCCTGGGAAAAAAGAATGGAAAAAAACCCTGAGAGTGCTTAACTGTCATGTGAAAGTATAACTGGCAGTTCTAGGAGTATTGATTTTATACTTTGGTGTTTCCAGAGTTTGATTTTTCATCTCTGTGTGGACTATGTAAACAATTCAAAATAAATTTTCCTGATAATTTCCCTTGACTTTGGGTCAAGTATTGTATGGCAAACCTCAGGCCACAATCTGGCTAAAATCACTCTGTCCAAAAGATTTCCAACAAAATTACTGTGGAAAGGCTGTAATTCAATTTTTGGTGTTTACTGTAGCAGAAGGATATTTCTGGTTGTGTAAAGGAAATAACAGTGCAATGTGGTATTAAGATCAGCCCCACATAAGGTTCCAAGGGGTTGCTATACTGTCTGGTAATCCATGAGAAATCCCTGCTGTTCCTGTTACTCTTGAGATGGAGTAAACTCTGCTTGTTGTTCCAGAAACCTTCACCTAGACTGTGTCCCTGCTTTTGCTTATGCAAAACATCATTAGCTGTGTGTATCCTGAGGTCTTCCAGCAGCCTTGTCATTTGGACCAAAAGATTTGGTGTTAGATAGAGAAATACTTATACTTGGTAAGTAGGTTTAGGTTATAATACATAGATACAGGTAATATAATTTTGAAGTGGCTCAGTAGTACATACTTTGAACAATCTATATTAATGACCCATGGACGCATGCTATAATTTTAAATCTAGAAAGCATGTGAGCATGTGTCAGAGTTAAACATGGCTCATATGCATTACTACATATGTTGTAATTAGATTTTTCCACATGTGATTTTTCCCTAGTTGTCTTTCATATAGTTACCATTCATCTTGGCTGAAACTGTTTCCAAGAGTGAGCCCATTCACTGGTTTTCTACATAAGAGATTTACATGACATTGTTGTGCTTTTAGGATTCTGAATGTCTTCGGGAGTTTGTAATACAGTTATCAGCTGAGTATTTCAGTTCCTTGTTATCTTAAAATCATAGCAAGATGAACAGAGTAGGTTAAAAATTTGAGATTGATAAAATAAAAAAAAAAAAGGAATTGCAGAGCTAATTGCATACAGGTGAATTATTTTAGATTGGATCAAATTAAATATCATGATACAAATTCACATGACTATTTAATCTTTATTATATTGGAGGTAAAACTTGGTTACGTGGATCAGAGAACAACTAATGGAGTGTCACAGTCCAAATGGAGCTGGTACATCGTGATTCTGGTTATAAAAGATGTTATGAAGGATGGTCACACAGGCTCCTGCCCTGCTTGGGAGATGCATAATTAGTTTTCAAAGTTCACATGCAAATGTGCCAATAGTAATCCTCTCCGGAGACAACAGGATGACTGTTTCAGACTGTCATATATTCTATAGTTAGACATAGAGTTTTACTTTCAGCCCTTCATTTTGAGCACTTAGCAGAAAACAGCATTGTATTACCATATAGGTAATACAATACCATATTGTATGTAATTTCAGCAAGAGGTTGACTTGTTTTGGAGTTCTTGTCTAAAGAGTGTGTGCAGATTATAATGTGCAGCATTAAGCATGCAAGAAAATAATTCACAAATTTTGTAATTAACCGAACTACTTCAATTTATTGCCATTTTAGCCGTGTTTCCTAGAAAAAATAAGCAAGGAGATGCATTTTGTGATTGTACTTTCTTTCTCTGAAGTGGAATTGCATAGACTGTATGTAATTTCTTAGATGGTATAAACCCATCTAAGCTGCATCTTAGGATTCTTTAAGATATTTTGTTGAAGCTTCTTTGCCAATCTTTGGAAAAGGATTTCAGCTCAGAATATGTCATCTGTTAAATGGCATCGTGTTCCTGAATTGTAAGAACATACAGCACAGTCAGGAGAAAATCAAATAGGTCGGTATCAGGAGGATACTGCAGGACATCCTGGCTGCGGTGGGCCTTCACATAGCTGTCCCAGTGCTGCAGCAGAGCTCTCAAAGTGTGACTAGTTTTGTTTTGAAAATCTCTGCTATGTGGCTTATGAGCAAGATCTGTTTCTTGCCAATTTGTAGTGCAGCATCTTTACAGTAACGATGCCTGGTTGGAATCTCTATGCATATGACTGCCATTGCAATGCGGTGTTAAAGTCGGTGTACTTTGGCTTCTTAGTAATGGCTTATGTACCTAAGGGCCAACAGTTAGCTTTGCCTTAAAGACAGAGAAAGAGATAAGAAATTGAAAGAAAATCGGAAAACAGCCCCTGATCCCTCAGCCACTTACGAGGAGTAGCTGAGACAATTGGGGCTGTGTAGCCTCAAGAAGAGGAGGCTTAGGGGAGACCTTGTTGCTGTCCACAACTACCTGAAAGAGGGTATAGAGAGGTGGAGGTTGGCTTCTTTTCACAAGTTAACAGGTGAGAGGACAAGCAGAAATGGCCTCAAGTTGTGTCAGGGGAAGTTTAAGTCAGATATTAGGAAACACTTCTGTATTGAAAAGGTGGTCAGGCATCAGGGAGGTGGTTGACTGCCATCATTGGACATGTTTAGAAGTGTGGATACAGAGCTGCAGCGCATGGATTTTTTAGTGTTGGGCTTGGTAGAGTTAGGTTAATGGTTGAAGACAATGATCTTGAAGATCTTTTCCAACCTAAATGATTCCATGAAATTAATCAAGCATAGGTGCTGAGGTAACCATTTCCCTCTCTTGTCTTTTTCTGTGCAGTGAGCTGGCCAACATTTAAGGAGAAGTGAGGAAACTGATTTTAATTTTACCTAATTTTACAAATAACCCCATCTACACTACCCAAAGTAAGGCTTTTAGTGGTGTAAACACACCTGGTTTGTTAACTTTAAGCTCACTGCTGCATTTTCCAATTCTGCTAGGGGACTGATGGTGCTATTTACTCACCTCGGGACCTTGAATTCTCGAACCAAGCATTTAGCACTCACAATGATGAATGAAACATCTTTAAGTGATATGTTCCTGTACCACTTGGTCTAGGTGATCCTGCTGTGGCAGGGAGATTGGATTACATGATCTTTCAAGGTCCCTTGTGATCCCTAATGATTCTGTGATTCTATGAAGTGGAAGTAGAGGCTGTGTTGTCTGGGGCTTTTTGAAGCAGAGCTCTATAAAACACTGGATTGAGAAAGGCCGCAACCAGCAGCGCTATGACTCTGCAGAAGCCCAGTATCAGAAGCAGGTCAGCTTTGAAATTACTGGACAATTTGCTGGCCTACCGTATGCATCCTCAAATATAACTTTAAGGCAAATATTTCTGATTTTAGATTATTTCCCATGTCAAGACCCATTAGCATGGTGTCAAGATTATTAACTTTTACTGCCTGAAATAATGGAATTTCTTTTTTTCACAGTTTATTAGTTAATACTTATGCTCTGAAATCTAGATGGACTATTGTTTTACATGAAACACGGTTGTTTATTTTTCTGCTTCAGAACAGGAATATGAGAGAACTATAAACTCAATTCCATGAATATTTCTCTCTGCTTTAGGAGTTGTTTTTCTATCTTTTTATATAAAAGTAAATCATTCTTCTACAAATTGACAATAGTTTCTACTATGGAGATTCTTCCAATACTGTGGGAGAAATGGTTTGACCTTCAGAAAACAAATGTAAGGTGCAATTGGCTGTAAAAAAAGCATTTCTGAATGTAAGATATTGCTAGTAAGGTGTTTTAAAAAAAACCTTTATATTCTTGTAACATGGATTTCTTTGTTGGGTTTTTTTGCTATTTAGAAACCGTTAGATTTAAGCAATACTGTCATGCTAAAACACTAACAGGCAGCAGTTGCTCCTTATGGTGGATATGAGGACCAAATGTGGTATCTTAACTGTTACTGTATAGTAGCTGCTTAAAACCACAGCATTCTGTTCCTTCAGAGTTTTCAAGTACCTCTTCTATCTTTTTTTTCTAGCGTGGGATACTCACATTTTAGTAGAGGATGAAATAATGTGTTTGCCCTACATTCCTCCTTTTCTCTCTTGTCAAGTTCAGGGAGTGAAATGTCTGGATATAAACATGGAAGACTAAGGATATAGTGGTAGCTCTGTTCCTTGAAGTCTGTTTCAGAGACAAAGTAAAATCATATCCCTGTGACAATATGTTGAAATCCTTGGTGAAGCAGGAGTTAAAGTTTGATACATAGCATGTGAAGAAGCAGCCACAGAACCTGTCATGCAAGAGCTTTTGTCACTTTAGAAAATAGGTCATACATCTCCTTCCCCTCACAGGTAGGGGACTTGATGATTTATGGGTAACAGGGAATTTCAGAAGTGATAAAAAGGCAGTTTACTAGTTGATTTCTAAACATAGAATGTATTGGGTTGGAAGAACCCTCCAAAGGTCATCTAGTCCAACTCCCCTGCAATAAGCAGGGACATTGCTCACTAGACCAGATTGCCCAGAGCCCCATCAAACCTGACCTTGAGTGTCCCCAGGGATGGGGCCTCTACCACCTCTCTAGGCAACCCGTTCTAGTGATTGTCCACCTTCACGTTAAAGAACTTTTTCCTGCTGTCTAACCTAAATATACCCTTTTCCTATTGTTCCATGCCCTATTGAATAGTTCTTCTCCAACCTTCTTACATGCTCCTTTCAGGTATTGGAAGGTCGTTATAAGGTCCCCCTGGAGCCTTTTCCTCTTCAGGCTGAACAACACCAACTCTCTCGGCCTGCCCTTGTCAGCACAGGCTGGAGCCCTCTGATCATACACTGGAATCTTCTCTGATGAGCAATTTAAGTGGGAATAAGTGGTCAGCCTTCTAGGCAGTGATTAGTTTTGGGAGTTCTTGATCACAGATTATTTCAGGTTTTACTTAGCTTATTTTTACCCCTTTCAGAAGAGTTTACCGAGGTACCTATATAAATCCCAGACTGCTGCAAATATTGCTGTTACAAAAGGATGTGAATAATCTACAAGTCATGAAAAATACTTCTAATGTTTCCTCTTTATTTTTATCTGTTACTTTCATTTGCTCTGCCCCAATTACAAATTCTCTAACTCTTTTCCTATTGATGTTCTCAGTATTGCAAGCTGAGCTGGAATCTGCAAGTCAAAAAGATGGTTGTGTCCTTTACCTTGTAACAGCTTGGTTTGCATACAACAGCACTACAGCAATCACTGTGTTACTCTTTTTAGATGCAAAACTGGTGTGGAGGATCTGATCTTTAAGGTTGTATATACAGTTGTGTAGGGCACAGAACACAGAAACAAGCCTCGTTGCCATTGTTACCCTTGATGACAGGAAGACTGGAATGGAAAAGGGTTTGCAGCCAAATCCCATAACTGGGATACAAGGCAATTTGGAACAGCTGAGACTGCATATGTCCACACTGTGAGTTGTAGCGAGCGTCTGGCAATGACTGCAACACCTCATCCCTGTGAGTGGCGCATATGCTCTCTGTTCTGCTATCTGTTAACCTGGCTGTAACTCAGGCTCAAAAAGTGCCTATTATAAGGCTTCTGTTATAGGTCTGATCTTTGGTGTGCTCAACAGCTCCTGCCCTGCTCAGACTAAATAAACCCCTGTCATCTGCTGTTTGCTATGCAGCAGCAACAGAAGTGTACCAGAGTGCAGGTGATAGGTAAATACTTGTGATAAGAAAGCAGTGTTGGTTTATGTGCCTTGACTAACAGTGTACGCCTAGGTACGGCTTTCCTGCTCACACAGATTCTACCGGGGTGTGCAGGCGTGTGATGAGAGAAGATGCTGGGTGCATCCTTCAAGTGTGTTGCATGCTAAGTGATGTAGAGAGATCTCCTCTTGTTCCACCTGAAGGCCAAAGGGGAATGAGTTATAGTCATTAACCCCTTAATGGATGGGTAAAGAGAAGATGTAGTCAAGCTGCTAGCACAGAAAAACATCAAGAAGCAATGGTCAGGAGTACAGTAAGGAAAATTTTATGCTGATTGTAAGGAAAAGAAAAATCACAATTAGAGTTCCTGAATCCTCAAGGAGATGGCCCAGAGAGGCTGTGAAATCTTCAGACTCAGAAATGCTCAGACATTTGCCTAACTTTGACAGGTGCCTTGCTGGACCTCTGGGCATCTGGCTGCAAACATTCTGTGGGTATCTGAAGCCACCCTAAAGTGTGACTGCAGAGTTCCTGCAGACATATATGTGCAGATTGATCTCTAAAGTTTTGCATGGCCTTTTATCAACCTGCCTTGATGTATTGATGGCTCAGTCCTGCCTTGGAAAATTGGAGAAAAACTAGTGCTGGTTTCCTGTATGAATATTTGTAAGCTGTCCTGCACCAGCCTCTGTGGAGAAACAAGGTTTATGTAAATATGTACTAAAGATGCAGTCCTGTTCCCCGAGTTACACATGTGCAGCTACAGAGCCCCTCCTCAAGTAGGATGGAGAGTTTGGTGTGGACATCTGGCTTTCCCATCTTTGCTAGGACTTTGAGAAGGGCTAAGCATCCATCACCCATGGGTGCAATCACTGAACAGCAGAGCATTTTCTCACTCTGAAACCAGGGCATGCATTTATGTACCTTAGTACAGAAGTAGGTGTAAACATTTTAACATCTTTATTCTAAAGATTCTTTTTGTGGTACCTAACTAAGATTGCAAGCATCTCAGAGACTGTCTTATTGTGGTGTTGGCTGTTAGAAAAACCACAGCTTTACTAGAACCTTCTTTTTAGCTTCTTTTCTTACAGAGCGGTAGAGCTTTAGTTATACGCACTTGTGTTTCAAACAAGCAAGAAGGGCTAATAGCAGTACTATGTTGGGAGAACGTTTTGGTCATGGCTGGTCTTAGTGGTTTTGGAAACTTCCTTTGCTGGAAACCCTGACTGGATGTTCTTTTGTTGTTTTTCTGGAGTCTTCAGGTTTTACTGTACACAGAGGCAGTCATACATCTCTGGAAGGTTGTGCCTCACCATTTCTGAGGCACCTAAATGCTAGCCAGGGTTGTGGAAGTAGAAATATTTTATCATTCTCTACAACTACCTTAAAGGACATTGTAGGGAGGTGAGGGTCAGTGTGTTCAAACAGGTGGCAGAACTAGAGGAAATAGCCTTAAGATGTGCCAAGGGAGGCTCAGATTGGATATTAGGAAGATTTTTTTTTACTGAAAGGGTTATCAGGCCTTGGAATGGGTTAGCCAGGACAGCAGTAGAATCCCCATCCCTGAAGGTGTCTGAGAGTTGTGTAGACATAGTGCTTCTGGATATGGCTTAGCTGAGGACTTGTGAGTGTTGGGTTAATGATTGGACTTGATGATCTTGAAGGCCTTTTCCAATGTAGATGATACTGTGATTTGCTGTATATCACATTTATTGCCATTATTTAAGATCATAACACTGTACCAGCTCTCATTAAATATCTCTGTGGCCCAGTTACCCATGCCCATCATCCTGATCTGGAAACTAATGATAACAGTGGCTAATTGTGTCCATCCTGGTTTTGAATGTTTTTCAAAATGGTACTAAGTGAGGCATCACCTCAAATGCTGAATTTTAGCTCATTTTTGGTATGGTGGCCTAAATGTCATTGCCTGCAGAAAGCCAGCATAACCACAAAGTTATATCTTAATGAAGCTTAATATCTTAATAGAGCTACCTAGTTACACTGCTGTAGCTTTGATTGTGTCTACATTATTAGTTGAATTTAACCAACAAGACACACACCTCTGTTGTGTTGAGGACTCTACTAGAGTTTCTAGACTTGGAGGTTAAATAACCTGTCCTGACTGAAGTGATATGCTTCATTTTCAAGAAAACTCCAGGAGTGATAGGCAGCCATTTCTCATTTCTTTCAGTAGATCTGTGATTTTAACTTGTGATATGCCTAAGCAATTTTTTTTTCAAAGCTAGGGCTGATTTTCTGTGGGAAGAACACAGTCTGTGTCCTGTAAAGAGTATGAGGCTGATGTTAGGGTGTTGCTGCCAGCTTTGAAGAAATGCTTGGCTGGGCATCTTGTCTCTGAAGCACATAAGGTCTGCACAGATCTAGAATTGTGCCATTGTAATGCCTATTTTAGAAAGCACCAAGCAGTCTAGTGTTCTACTACTTCTCTGTATAACTGGTTGTTTTTACTTACATATCCCAAACACTGAGCTGCTTGCTGAAGCAGCTGTCTTCCCTCCAGACAATAAAAGACAACGAATCTATCACTTCTACAGATAGTTCATTTCTGTGCTAACTGCTCTGCTCAGAAAATGCTGGACTTGTTTGTGTATTTAAATAAAAAAACAGGTTTCTGTTTCTCTAATGAAACCTATTTTTCATGAGTGAATCTGTAACTGTATTTTAAGGAGTTGCACATCATGTGTGGCTTAAAGAGACCTTAGCAGTGGGTGAACAGCAGTCCTTAATGTGATAAAGTGAGCCTCGTACTCGGCCTGCCCGGCAACTGTGCTGGCAGAGATGTGATGGCTTTTGTGCTGGCAAGCCAAGGACTGAAGTTTAAGCGGTAGCCCCCATGGATTTTCTAGGGAAATTACGCTAATTGTACTATTAAAAAATACGGTATGGCAAATGTTTTCACTGTGTTGACATTATGGTACCATGAAGAAGAAACGGTTACCAAGAACCTATATTTGTCACAGGCTATTTGGCATTTCAACTTGACCGCTATGTATAGCACTTCAGTAGTAGGCAGGGAGGACTTTGTACAGACAGTAGCAGCTACGTGCCCAGGAGAGCTGTTGTACTGGCTTGTAATTAAGTCACCTTATGTGTTTCATTCCTCCTTGTCTCTAGGCTGCAATCCCTTCTGCTGCATTAGAGGTTACCATTGCATGTCATTGTTAAAGTTTTTCTCAATTTTTGTAGACTTTATATTGCATACCTTTGTGTAAGCACCCTATAAAAATGATTAACACTATACAATATTGGAATACTTTTAAATACAAATCATGTAATTAATAATGCTGTTACATTAATATTCTCTGTGTTTTGTTTGTAAACTTTTGGGAGGTAATGCTGTCTCTGCCTTTGTCTTCAATATAAACAGCTGACAAGTTTCAGTCCCAAGCTGAAAGACATCATCATCTCTTTAAGAAAAGTCTGCCATACTTTTAGGAACTCCTTATTTTGGTAGTTTGTAGGACTGTTTACATTTGTGTTCTCTGAAGTCTGTGTTTCTTATTGATAGAATTTCATTTTGATACTGTTGGTTCAGCATATTTTTAAAAATCCATTTAGTTTTCTTACAGTATTTTTTGTCAATTGGCTGCAGAGCTTTTGCAATTTGTTTGTATGGACAGGAGAAGTGAGAAGAGATTTCAGGCTTGTGCTTGGTAGGATTAGTGAAGAGGAAAAGAATCTGACATACCGTCTTCTTGGGGCTGCCCAGTGTTAGGACAAGGGACAACATAAATTGGAATGTAGGATATTCAATTTGAACATAAGGAAAACCTGCTTGTATGGTGAGGGTAACAGAGAACTGGGACAGGCTGCCCAGAGGGCTTCTGGAGTCTCTGTCTCCAAACCTGCCAGACATGGTCCTGTGTGATCTGCTCCAGGAGAATCTGCTGTAGCAGAGAGGGTTTGTCTCAATGATCTGCAGAGATTGCTTCCAACCTGTACTATTCAGCGATTCTGTGAAAGTCTGATTTCAGTGTTGCATTCCTAAAGTCACTGCGACTTAACATGTACAAGGGTTAATACGTTTGTGCTTGTCTGTGACACTGGCATGAGTGGTTGACATTTGTCTGCAGAAGTAAGAAAAGAAAACAAAAGCTTAATTTGTTTGTCCTCTTCCAGTAAGTTTTGAAGAATAATATTTAGATCATTGAGCTTGTCCAACAGCTCAAGGAGAGAAGGAGGGGAAGAACTGTTGAAAGAAGAATTAAAACCAACTGTGCCAAAGCCATTTTTCTCCTGTTAACTCTGCTACAGGCAGCCTAACTACTTCCCTCTCTTACCTTGTGTTTTTCTCTGGATTATATACACAAGGAGATTTTATTCCAAAAAGGAATCAGTATTGCAACTGATGTCACCCATAGATAAGACTGCACATATAAAAGACTTTAAATATTTTTTTCTAATAATCCTACAAGTGTCTAGCACTGGAAGATGTTTTATTTTTACACAGCAGGAAAGGGCTGCATGTACTGGCACCAGAGATGCAAGGGTGCAGCCCCACCAAGGAATCTGTGCAAGCCACAGTGACGCCTGTCCCAGCACACCCCTGCCAGCAGCTGCCACTGTCACTTGCCAGTTGTTTAAAGCTCCGTAAGGGTGATGTAACATGGCAAAATGTGGCAAAGACATAACATGCAGCTCTTTCCTATAGAGGCAGGCTTAAATTAGTGTTTCCCCAAAGGCCAGTGTTAGAGATAAGTGCAGAAAACCAGAAAAGCCCCTGCTCATCCATCTCCCGTTCCCAGCCAGGTAAAGAAACTGCTGATGGAAGCAAATTCCCAGGTTTTGAATATTGTAGCTTCAGTCAGTGATGGTCACGTGAATATGGTAGGTAATTTGGAAAATATTTCTGATCCATTCCAGACCTGACTGAAAACCATGTCTTCTTCTATATTGCCTAGTGACCTGAAAGCTTTATTGTTGTGGTGAAGATTTCAGTCCTGAGGGCCTGTAGTGACCTAGGCTTGTTTACTGGGTACATCTGTCTAGATTAAGTGGAGCTACTTCAAGCCACATGTCACACTGTGTTCAAGAGACATCAAAGACGTTATTCATCCTAAGGAGAACCTGACCAAAAGGCATCACACTAATTGTCCTGTAATGCTTACTGTATGGTAGCAGCAAGTCCCTATATTCATGTGTGTCATCAGGTTTCCATAATTTTATTGTTCCAGAAGGGTGTAACCATCAGTGTAATTTAGTACAGGGGAAAAGAGCATCTGCATAATAAGAACCCTTCAAGTGAGGCATGAAGTGCACAGCTCACACCAGGAGGTGTCTGCTGGGGACCAGCTCAACACCAGCATCGGTTGGTTGTGAAGAACTGCAGTGCTGAACAACTGATTTCATCTTGTTGTTTGAAGCCTTTTTTCTTCTGCCTTTTGGCCTTTGTTTCTGAGGCGGTTCCCAAGGGTTTGGCCCAGTGTAAAGAGAAATGCCAGCGGGTATTTTTGTTAAGAAATTCCTCAATACCATACAATAATGGGATTCAGCTGGGCTTTAGACCACAGAAGTGTATATTTCAGAAGCTGTGTCTGTTCAAAGGTCTAGTTTATTTGTAAATTAATGAGGGTTATTTTCAGACCTGTTGACATGAAGCCATGACATGAAGTGATTAAGCAGCAGCCAGCCCTGAAGCCTACAGCCCCCAGAAGGAATGGCTGTCAAAATGCGCCATGGCAGAGCATCAGAGTAGAGCACTGGCAAGTTAAATTTGTCTTCTGTGTGCCCAGAGAGTCTCAAATGCTAGGAATGCTGACTTACCAAAGAAGTGCAGCTACAGCAAGAGGATTAATATTAGTAATAGACACTTAAGAGTTTGTCAAGCTAATAAGGCTACACAACATCTGATGCAAATCCATAAGAGTTACATTTACTAGGCATTGTATTGCTCCTTCATTCTAAAGTGGACATTACTCATGTTCACAGCTTGGAATTGCTCATCTGTAGTCTGCATCATAATGTTTTAAAAGTGATTCTAGAATTGATTCCTTAAATGTTTTTGAAATTTTTTTGATAGATATACTCTGTCACATAACATCCCACTGAAGCATAAAGAACTACATACTAATTAAGAAACAAAACTTTATGCTGCAGTTGTTGAAAGCTGCTCCTTACTTTAGAATTAAAAATTTGAAGAATCTGTTTTTAAAGTTTCTTACTTTTTAAGAATATATTGGAGATATTTTCATTGACTTTATCACTCAGACTAATACCAGATACTGCTTTGGTCAGCTCCCTTGTTCAGGCATAGATACTAAAATACAATTAATTGAAGTTGAGCCCCCAGAGCTCCTTTATCTGTGAACTACTGTGTTGTAAATTATGAATGGAATGAATTATTTTGGAAGTTTGCATCTGTTTTATGTTGTTTAATACAAATGACTTTTAGGTAAAATCCACTAGGACATTAAATGTTTATTTGAGATAATAGTTCTGTTTATTCAGCTTGAGGAACTAAAGGTGAAGTTCAGAGTACACTTGTTTAAAAAAGTAGGTAGGAAGCAAAATGCCAGGTTTAAATTCTGATTTAAAATAAAATAAGCAAAGAGTTCTAGAATAAATTATAAAATATTGTTGTGGGTTGCTGCAGTGTTACATTAACATACTAAACTATTTGGAGTGTGACACATTTTCCACTTGAGGATTAAACAAATATCAGCTTAATGCGTTAAGTCATTTCAGTGACATCTGCTCTGTCAGTTGCCTACAGGCTGGAAATTTACACAGTATGGCAAAAGATACATGGACAGATCCAGCAGCTCAGGATTTGTCCCAAATGGAGGAATGAAGGCCAGTTACATTGATGAGCTGGTTTTTGGCTCCTGCCTTGGTTTGTCAGGAGACGCTCAGCTAAGGGTGTTGTCACCGCCGTCCTGTTCCCCCTCTGGTAGAATCTGAGAGTGGAATGAAGAGCCCGTTTCTGGCATTTCTGAGAATAGCACTTGCTCTAGGAGTTGTTTTTTTTCTTTTTTCACTAGTATTTTTCTCTGTCATTGGGGTTATACCAGTGAGTGAACCAACCCTGCTTACCTTGTCTGCTCTTCCCAACACCTGGTAAGGCAATTTCACAACATAACTCACTTGACTGGTGTTCCAAAGCAGTATTTTGTAATGTGGCTCTAAGACTTTAAACAATCTTGTACTTCTTTTTATACTATTTTTTAAATGATTACCAGCTTACCAGACAGTATACAAGCAGAAAGACCTTATGTTTATCCCTGAGATTAATCAATTAGGTCTCGTACACACACAAGAATATTAAGTGAGAAATTGCAAGCACTAGCATCTGTATTCACAAGCCAGAATACAAGCCGGAGCCTCTTTTCTGATCATTTGTACTTTGTTTCTGTTATTTGTACAGGAAAGGGATAAGTTATTATTTAATTGAATCTTATTCTGCAATGATGACAGCTGGAAATATTAAATTAAAATAATGAAAATAATAAAGAACATATGCTGCACAATCATGTATCTCCAGTGATAGTAGTTAATTCAAGATGTCAAGTATTTCAGTGCTGTGATAAAATTGTGGTCCTTCACAGTAATTGTTATATTGTAGTCAAAGCTCCCAGAGCTCCCATGGCAAAGGGTCAGTCGATACTCAAAATGTGGCCAGATTAGCAATTTTAATCACATTGCCTGCTCTCTAAGTTGTGAGGAACCTGTGCAGGCTGCAAACTGGAGGCTGTAAACTGGACACACCTGTGCAGTGGTGTCTGTGACCCATAGGTTAGGTGGCATTGGTATTTAGTGCCCCTGCTTCTGAGGTGAACCGCAATGTCAAACATGTAACTCAGTAAAACAGGCTGGCTTCTAGGAATGTTTGGTGTATGCATAGGTTTAAAAAGGCAGCCTGGCTTCTCAGCATTCCTGGGGTTTGGTGGTGGGATCACCAAGGTCATTGCACATTTTATATTTGGTTTGTATGTTTGTAGTGCAATTCTTCCTGAATTCTCAGGGTCAGTCCTCAGGCCAGACTGCTGCAAATCTGTAGGCAGGCAGAGTAAAGGGAAATAGGCATATTTGTTGTGATTGACAGGACTATGGGATAGGAAAAGTACTCTGACATTTATATATGGAAAAAAAAAGGTTATTCCATTACCCATTTGTACATGAATTTGCCTAAAATGGCCTTCTATTCTGTTAGAATCCAATGCTCTAAAGCTGTGTGTTCAGATCAGAGGTGTTGAGCCCTGCCAGGACAACCCAACCTACTTATGGCAGATCCAGAGAAAAAAGTTTTGCTTTACTGCTCTTAGTATACAGTACAACATTATGATGGAAGCGGCCTTGTGAAAAAAACCTGGATGGGTAAAGATGCTCTTAGTTAAAGATGTTCAGCAGCACTGAATGCAGAATCACTTTTGGATAGATGCTAAATCTAAGTGAGTTTGGAAGGCTAGTTTTAATCATCCTGTTTAATAGTACGTGTCCTCACTCACTTGTGATAACATTCATGTTAGACAGGGACTTCAGATAAAAGGTCTACTTTGCCATAGTCCTGCCACTAGTAGGAAGTGAAGCATGTTCATGCATGCATGTGCTGCTTGAATGGTCAGAAGCTGGGTGTATGTAGGAGCCAGGAATCTCCTCCAGGAAGCTGAAGGAAAGTCACTGTTGTTGTGATCCTACTAGGGGTTTTTAGAGAAGATGGAGCCAAACTCTTCTCAGAAGTGCATGGCAAAAGGACAAAAATCTAACACCATGACAGCTTGTGCCACAGCAATTATTGAATAAATATAAGGTGAAAATAAAATCTCAAGCGCTAGGGCAAGGTTGTCCAGGAAAGTGATGGCCTTCCATCCTTGGAGGTTTTCAGATATGGACAGGACAAGGCACTGAGCAACCTGATCTAGTATGATCTGTACAGGGCAGGAGGCTGGACTAGATGACCTCCAGAGATACCTTCCAACCTAAATTATTCTGTGGTTCTAAATATAGCATGTGGGAGTGCTAAATTTGACTGTGGCATGATTAAAATTGCATTTGAAGCTAGAGCAGGACAGCAAGGCAACACTTCTGGGATTCTCATGCAGCACTTCCAAAAGAATAATGACACACGTCTATTTTCAATGGAAACTCAGTTATTGTGTAACATACCACTATACCAGCTCAGAGTTATGTGACTCTTTTAAAACCATAGTGTATGTCTTGGTATGTGCGTGATGCCTAGATGTACATTGTAAGTGGTCAGATTTAGTTCTCCAGGTCATATGCTGAACAGCTGAATGGATTCAAGGCTCTTATTTCCCATTCTGTGACGGATAATTAAAAGACCTAATCTCTTGTACAGCTGACCCAAGAACAATGGTATTTCCAATATTCTGTAGGTTTTCTGTGTAGTAGAGTACTCAATTTTTTAATATAATATGTCATTACTACAGTTAGGCTGATTTCAAGATAGTGTCTTGATTTGAAGTTGACTCTTATTTTCTTGTGGTCTGAATGTAAAACTCTAGGCAGGAGAGGTAGAATCTCATTCATATAAAGCGGTCTGTAAAATTACTGTAAAAGATATTGAAGAAAAATGAGCATTATAAAACAAAATATATTCTGTTGCATTCTCTAATTACATCCATATCTCATCATACAGCTAATTAATACCAGAGTTTAGGATTAGCATATAAAGATTAAAACCTGTGAGTAGGTCTGAGTGTGTTTGAAAGGTTTCAGTTCAGTGCTTTAAGGTACAATAATTAAATCTTACTGAATGAGAAGAATACACTTTAAAGTCATTGTTATAGGTCTACCTAAGTCTTCTCCCATTTTCTGATAATATTCACACACCAAATACGTGAATGGGAAGGCTGTCTGCTGGAGGATCCTTGGATACTGCTGTTAGAGTGCTGTAGTGCTGGGCACACAGGTTGACTATCTGAATGAAAAAAGAGATGATTTGCAGCAATTTTCCTTTACCCTTCCCTGCCGTCATGTGGAACTCACAACTGGAATTGGCCTAATTAATTTGTAAACAATTGTTGATTACATCTATATAGCATGTATGTAACCCATGTTAGCAGACAATCAGTAATTGGTCTGATGGCCAGAATTAGGGGACAATTTGACCTGCAATTGGAAAGCTATTTGGAAAATTAAAACAAAGCAAATTGTAAAGAACATCAGAAAATATTCTTGAACTAGAGGTGGAAGGATTCTGCTGCTTTCTCAAGTGCTGTACCAAATGGCACTGTTTTAATGGTGTTTTCATTTATAAAAACAATATTATTACTATGTGCAGAAAACCTCCCTGACACCATAGTGACCAAATATTTTACCAAAAAGTTTTAGATTTTTAGAAAATAATCATATAATGGCACTGCATTGCTCCATTTCTCCACAAATGGTTATCTAGTAATTTTGTACTTTACTCTTTTAGATTAAGTGGAAGAATTCAAAACAAGTTCAGGTATTCCTTGCAAAACTACTTTTTTTTTTGTTTTAAATAAAAGAATGTGAAGAAAGACGGAAAGACTGACTGTATTTTTTTCTTGTGAGTAGCAGAGCCAAAGAAGAGGAGGCAGTCACCTCATTTACAACAAGTCTTTCAGCTGTTTCTCCATTTCCGGAATCCTGTTGCTTTTCTCTTCCCACTGGGGTTATTAATTGGTGGGTTTTGCCTTTCTCATGGTGCTTTGGTGTTCTTACCATACTACCTGTGTTTGCCAGTGGTTCTCTCATATTTCTCTTTAAAACTTTTCTATTGTTTCACAGTTCTTCCTTTAAAAGAGGCATCTTTCTTTTTCACTTAATCTGAATATTTTACCTTGATATGAGTCTGTATTAAAAGCACAGTTTGCAGGTATATTTAGTATTTGGTTATATCCTGAATTTGTGCAATCAGGATCTTGAAAGTTTGTAATGTTGTATGGAATACTTACTCCAAAAAAGGCCTAATTCTTCTAATTTAAAGTTTAGATATTGAAGTAATTTCATTTTTGTTGTATATTGACACATTGCTAATTCCTGCCCACAAGCAATGCTTAAACTCCTATAAATACATTTGCATTAATTTAATGATGACTGTGCATACTTTCATACTGTTAGGGTTATGAGATTTTCTTTGAGAATTACTAACTTTTTTCTGATTAAACTTGCATAGCAATTGTTGGCAGCATTTCAGCAAATAAAAGCTAGCATCATATAGATGTTCAAAGGATTTATGACCCTTCCTCCACAGAGCTAGCAGTGTGACCTGTTGAGCTCATCAAGATAAATATCTGTGAAGGGCCTTGACTTTATACATAGGAATACATCAGTTGACTTCAGTACGGCTGAAATACTTTGTCAATATTTTTCATTCTTTGTTGATGTTCATGTATATTACCTCGTAACATGAGCATGCAGAAGAAATGAAAACTTAATAGATTCGTGTCTGCAGAGGAAAATCAAAGAAAGAGGCTGGGAAAAGACTAAATAGCAATTAACCAGTATACTCTGCAATTAAATGTTTGTAATTATATTGAGGTACTTGAAGGGGAAAAATGGCTGAAAAAGAAAGAAAATGGTTCAGTGTAGTAATGGTTCAACCCCAGCAAGCAATTAAGCCCCACACAGCTGCTTGCTCACTCCCCTGTGACAGGATGGGGGAGAAAAATCAGAGAGGCAAAAGTGAGGGGAAAAAAACCTCACCATTTGAGTGCCTAGGAGGCACTTCCATAGGATGTTCTGTTTTAGACTATGGTGGTGGTGGTGGACTTCATGGTGGAAAGCTGCTGTCTCTTATGATAATGGAAACCTATGATAACTAGTTTTGTAATTTCTGGATCTGGAGGAGGATGAGATGACATCCACCGCAGCAAACAAGAAAAGCCTGAAGTTTTACCCGATTTCTGTGAAGCTCATGTTTTCATAGAGTGAAGAACAGATAACTTGTTCCTCTGGCAATTACACTTGCCTTTGGAAAAGATGCCAAAGCCACAAGGTTTTGGAAATTTAAACTGTCTAGAAGCATTACCATGAGAGATCAGTGATACAATGCTTGGTGTTATAAACCTACGTGCCTTTGGTGGTCAGCTTGGTGTTAAATGGTGAAACTGTGACAGGATGTGTTCATCAAGTTGTATGGCTTAGGGCATAAATACATTTCATTTCTCATGATGTTTCCATCTTCCAGGCTAAAATTCAGACCAAGCTTTTCAACTTTACTTCAGCTGAGAGGGACTGAAATTGAGATAATGCTGGAATTTCTAATGCTTAGTGGTGCAGAAAACTACTACTGGAAGAGTAAATGAAAAAGATGGGACTGAATTGTGATTGACAGTATAAAATGTTGTTAGAATGACTCAATCTGGAAGCTAGGTCAAATGAAGGGTCTCTGCTAGTCGTGGTGGCTAATTTAGAGATTTATGCTTTTGGCACCTAACAACTCAGTGGCTCGTATAAGCAAGTTGGTTAATCAGCACACAGAGGTACTTCCTGAAAATGTCAGATTTTGCACAGCCGCAGTGACAGGTGTAGCTAAAATTATTACAAATGTAATGATCAGACTGCATTAAGGCCTTGCTCCTAGTCCTCTGCTTATTTAATGTGTTAGCACTCACTGTGTCCTTTTCCTAGCTTTTATGTAAGAAACTGTATTGCTGAGATAATTCAATCACATCCTATCATTTTTCATACCCTGAGGATCTGTTCACAGGGTTGGATATCATGCTTTGAATATGAAACTGGTACTCATTTCTTCCAGCTTGATCATATTGACTTAATTAGACTGTGTTTTTCTTAGGTAACTCACTTAGTGCTACATTCACATCTGTGTTTTAAGAGAGTACACGGGAAAGCAGAATAACTTGTTGAAATTCAGGCCTGCTCCTGCAGAAACTGAATTAAAAAGAAAAGGTTTTGAAGTACAGGTACTGATAGTGCTTAGCAGTGCAGAAAAACAGATGTTGATTTCCTTTGTTACAAAGGGGAATTGTCCTTTTTTAATTCAGCGAGAGCAGGGCTGTCACAGTAAATGATAGAGAGAACAGGAGTGTCGTAGAAAGGGTATTTGCTGTCTAAGTCATCATTTACTTTATGAGTACTTAGGCTGGGACGAGAGTTTTCTTTGCTTGTATCCTGTTTTAGAAATAAACACTGGAAACGTGCTCTGGTAGCATGGATTGCTAGCTCTTTCTGCATGTCACATCAAACCAATGCTGGGCATCTCTCTGTTTTAGTGGAGTAGAGCAGAGCCAGGTTGTACCCTGATACTCCTTTTATGCATGATATGCAGTGAGGAAGAGTTAAAAAAGAGTTCCCATGTTTCACAACCCTACAAAACAGTAAGGGAGATTCACCTCTTCTGGCTTTGTAGGGAGCCCCAGGGCTGGTGGAAGGAAAGTGTGTTAAAGTTCTATGCCCAGGAGAAGGAAGACATACAGGAAAAGAATCAAAGGTGGGGAAAGGAGGCATCAAGATAGGTCAGGGAAGAGCATTTATGTGAAAACTGAGAGAGATTAGGTATTTAATTCTGTTATTCTATAAATGGTTGCAAATAAATGGGCTGCTAGGCATTGTCCTCTGGCTAAGCCCAACACTGGATGGACATAGTCTGTCCTGTCATCTTGAACTGTGTTGGGGTTTGGTGAGTATATGCATGCTTGCTGGGTACAGGCACTTAGCCTTTTTGCTGTGGGAGGCACCCTAGATTTTGGGAGAACTTCTAGTTCCAACTAACTTGGCATTGTTAGGGTCACCTCCTACTAGACTGACTGAACAGCAATTGTCAATGCAGACAGAGACCAAAACTGTATATATAAGCGATCATCCCTTGTGGGAAATAGGGGAGGAGCTTGAAGTGCTTAAGGAGGAATGACTGTGAATACAAACAGCATTGGAGCAAGAAGGGTATATGGTAAAACATGAAGTGTCACAAGCTGAATCCATTAACCAGGACAGCTGTGCCAGTGGTGCTCCCTACACAGTGCGTCTTGCTTCAGTAGCATGTAGGTTAAGTAATAGCAGCCTATGTAATTGCTGTGTTAGTAGGTTGTTATTAAGGACTTGATCAGTAGGATTACTGCAGCTGGAGCAGCTTGCAGCCAAATGAAACTCCTCATTTCCTTACCCTCATGCAGAGGAGGAGTGACCTACATCTGCCCAGTGGGGTGTGCAGCGAGGCTGCCAGCCCCTGCATTGCAGCAAGTCACTAGGCTTTTCTGTGTTAGGTTCAGAGATAAAGGCTTCTCTTGAGACAAGAGGAAAAGGAATGCATTTTTGAATGCTCTTGCAAAGGTAGCTGGTGTTCATCAGGTCTTGGCTACAATTTTAGATTAACTGTATTTGTTTTCACGGAAATAAGACTTACCAGGCTCAGTCCCAGGGAAGTTGAAAAACAATTTAGACTAGGAAAGTAGTCAGAAATATTTATTTTGCTTTTTCTTGGATTTTACTTGAAAAGTGTTCTTTGGTGCTTTCCTCCAACCACATTTTATAGTTTTCCCCCTTATTGAACAGAAATGAGTTTCTCAGTCACAGTTTTTGTTATGCAGCGCTGCGTTTATTCACAGAGCCATAGAAAAATTAAAGTTTGAAGAGTCCTTGTCCTATATTTCATGTGAAAGGGAGCCAAGAAGGGATTATCTAGCACACTTTCCAATGGCATCTTGAAAACCTCCAGCAATGGGGATTCCACCACATCCCTGGGGAATTTGTTCCAGGGCATGTTTGTTCTCACTGTGAGAAATTTATTTCTTAGATCAAGATAAAACCTCTCCTGGTGCAACTTGTACACATTGTCCCTTGTCTTCTCCATGTGGCTCTCTGTAAAGAGAGAGCTTCCATTGTTTTTGTAGCCACAGAATAAATGCTGCAATAATTTGATATTCTTCATGTTTAGCCTGCTCTTCTTCCTTCTTGTCTAGTGAGTTGGACTAAGTAAATACTTAATGATGCGAAGACTGTGGCATTTCCTTTTGGTACATACCACAGCTTCATGCAAACATAGTGCTATGACCAGACCTTGGCCACTGATTACCCTTACTTCCTCTAAATAAAGATCTCATTGAAAAAGTAGCCTGGATACAGTGGCTAGATTGAGAGTAGTGGGCTCTAGCATCTACTTCCACTGGATCATGCATATCCCATTACTGTTCCCTCAACACAGTAACTTTGTGTTTCAACCCTATTGAAATCAGGGGAGTGAGGCTAATGTGGGATTTGGTATCACGTTTTCATCTGCTCTTCAGTGAATATCTGTACATTGCCTGGGAAAATAGTGTGCAATATTTTCTTTTATAAATAACCCAAAAGTTTATCAGAAAATGTTGCTTCATTTCCTTCTGTCTGCAAAGGGCAAATATGAAGCTTCAGACAAAAATACTTCATTTGACACTAAACTAATGCACTGTCTGAGAAAGGTGGCAGATTGCAAATTAAGTAACCCAAAACTCACTCAAAAAGCATGCTTTGTAAATGTACCCATCGAAAACAGAACTGTTAATTGCAGAACTGTGTAAGAAGCAGCACAGTGGTGTAAGATCCAGGGTTATGTTTGTGTGGATGTAACACGTTCCTCCTCTGAATATGGTGGTGAAAGATAATTGATTGCAGAAGCTAAGTTAAAGTAAGGCGATGTACTGCTGTATCTGATGGGGATGAAGCTCAATTAGATTTGTACGGGTGTGACTGAACCTAAGTAGAAATTCTCATACTGTAAAAACTTCACCAAAGTTAAGTAATTCACACCTATCTAAGGTACTGTCACTTTAGCATCAGCACTTCAATAGCATCTATACCTATAAACATTTGCAATAACTATGATTACAGTATGTCAGCAGCTAATCCCTTAAAAATGGCAAGTTACGCAGAGCAAATAAAAACAGAAATTCATTGTTGTGTTTCAGAATAATTATTTAAGACACTTTTATGTGCTGTAGAGTACAGTCTGAAAAAGAATGTTTGGAAAGGTCCTTAAATTATTTCCTGTAATCCTTTTGGAATCACCAGTACACATGGCATTAGGGGAAGTTAGTAAAATATAATGAATTATTAAGGTCAATCATTGTGGCTTGGCTAGCAAACTCATTTTCTACATTATTTTATCTTGCTTTTTCTTTTTGGTATTGTTATGACAAGCAGGCGTTGCTATTATTATTGTATTTGACCAGGGCACAGAAAGAGAAATGAGCCATGGAAATCCATTCTACACTGTTTTCCCCAGTTGCAAACATTTGCTCACTTCTGAGCCAGGGAATGTGCTTGTTCTCCTCCTCCATTCAATGACACAGATGGAGTGAGTATCAGTGTGAAGAGTGATGCTGAGCAGGGCTATAGTCCAGTTGGTGCTACAAATGTGTGGTGAAGAAATAGCACTGAAATACTGGTTTCTGATCTAGGATCACGGGTCTCTATAGCTTCATGTCCTAAAGATGAGGGCACTGGCAAGAATATACCTCAAGAGGATCTTACAACAGTCTTTTAGTACCTGAAGGGAGCCCACAGGAAAGTTGGAGGACTTTTTACTAGGGACTCTAGTGATAGGACAAGGGGTATCAAGCTAAAAGAGGACAGATTTAAATCAGATATTTGGAAGAAATTCCTCCCTGTGAGGGAGGTGAGGGACTGGAACAGGTTGCCCAGAGAAGCTGTGGATGTTCCCTTCCTGGAACTGTTCAGGGTCAAGTTCGATTGGCCTCTGGGCAACCTGTTCTAGTGAGTGGTGTCCCTGCCTCTGTGGCATGGGATGATCTATGAGGCCCCTTGCAGCCTAAACCATTCTATGATTCTATGAAGTAACTGTTGTAGGTGCCAGAAGTGATTATCAGGCAGGTAGGGACCTGCAGAGTAATAATTGAGTCCAGGGATATTTTCTTTGATTCTTAAAACATTTGAGCCATTTAGGCTGGAACTGAGAAATGTATCTCTGTTGATTTAGAGATACTAAAAAATGAAAAAAGAATATCTTTGTTTCTTGGTAGTAAAGAGAGCTCTGAGATACAGTTTCATTTCAGATGTTGCTGATGAGCAATTGTAACCTTAGGCTAAAAAGGGAAAGGCTAAACTTCTGATAGTAATGAAGAAATGTCTAAGATCAAGATTTGCCAGAATTCGGATCACAAAATAATGCCATTGAAAGTTTTCCACCTGGATTGGTAGTTTTACTGATTGGCTTCACTGGGAACAAAGTGAATTCCAACAGCTTTACACTTCCAGTTATGACTTCTTGACTTCTTTTTTTTATTTTTTACTTTCAGAACAGCACTACATATTACTAATTTCTCAGTGATCATCAACCAAAATTAATGTATTTAAGTAGGCTTCAGAGTGGAACTACTGCTTTGCAGCTACATCTCTTTATAGACAATGGCATTTGGAAAGCAGGCAGAAAAATATTCTGTGGCATTGTCATTGGGCCAAATGCAAGGATTAAAGTACTGGGAGCTGGGCACGCATGCGTGGGATGCACATTGCTGAAAATGAGGAGCATGTCTGAAATCCCCTCTGCCCTCTGGGGCAGGTTTTTTTGTTCTGAGTTTTACACTTAGGATTCACAATCCACATCCTGAACCTGAGCTCTGTGTGCCTTTCTGTCCTTTGTGTATCTGAGCAGAGGCATCTGTGCAAAGGTTGGGGTTAGACTCACAGCTGCTTGAGGCCTTGAGTAAGTGAAATTTGCATCTGTGGTTCCCTGTTGGATCCACTTGGGTTAAACCCACCTTGCTGCTTTCTTCGGATTGTCCAATCTGGAGGCTACAGCAAATTTTTTTACAAAGAGTGTTTTCTGTATGTGTGGTTGGCCATGCATGCCCATCCTGGTAGTGCAACGCTTCAGAGATGTGCTGAGCTGCACAGTCTTGCAGTGAGGCAGCTCAGGCTTGAGTGGAGAAGTGTTTCTTCAGGTTTTCTCCAACCGATGTGCCAAGGATAATGTTATCTTGGAAAACAAGGAAGATTCTCAGATTTGATGGGTGACACTGGGTAAAGCACTAAGTACCCCACATTTGCTCAAAGGATGTAGGCTACAAACAAGTACATGTGACTGCTCTACTACCCACAGCATATGGAAAGGGAGGTAAGGTGAAGGCAGTTTCTTGCAGTCCTCTGTGGACAACAGGGAAACGGGAAGTAAAAAACTAAATTGCTCTGCCTTTGAATGTGCTGAGGAGCAGGCATGAGGAGGGAGTTTTCAGCCTTGCATCTTTGGACTTAACATGTGTGGCATTTCAGACACATAAATCATTCATAGTCTTAGCCCAACCCACATTATCATTTGATAATATTGTATGACTACAGATTTATGGCAATATCTGTGTAACTTCTCAGAAGGGAGTGAAGCAAAGAAGATCTTCTAAGTCTATTAAATATTTCAGTTTATTCTGTATTTCAGCACTCAAAATTTCTATTGATTAAAAATCCAGACAATTTAAATGGCAATTTTTTTTATGGGAAACAATGATAAATTAGCATTTAGTGATCGCTTTCTCTCACAGAAAAATCCATCATTAAAACCCTATTCCATTCTTCTTCCCAGAAGAAATACCCAAAAATTATCTTGGTGTCTTTGCAATGCCTGTCTTCTTTCTTGCACTGTTCACAATCCTCTAAATGTCAAATTAGTATTGTAGTTTAATTCCTCTTGTATTAAAGGATATAAATGAGCTTTTCTAACTCCTGTGCTACTTCATGCAATTGTTTTGGTCATGTCAGCTGACTTACATTACCTTGTTCTTCTTCCATTTCCCTCTTGTAAGATGCCAGGCTCAGATTCTAGGTTTTATCTTGGAGATTTTTGTTACAGGAATGTTTCTCTTGCAGCCAGGTTGCCTTCCCTTAATACAATACATTATCCTGTTCACTTTCCCAGCTTGCCAGGTATTCAGCTGATGGTTTAAGTGTCCATGTCACATTCTCAAGTCCTTTCTCCAATTAGTCCCTTGTAGTGAGTGACTTTCTAGAAACTAGTATCTTTGTTAATTGCTTGCCCTATCCTTATTATATGTCAGGTTTATTCTGCATTAATTGGTAGCCTACGGCCTCTATTTCAGCAGATTCTTTTTTGTCTCATGTCTGCTCCTTTTGTAACCACCATCCCAATCAGTTATGTAAGGTCAGTGTTTCTGAAGGCGTGTGACCTGTGGCTCATTGGCCCTTTGCTGTTAACTAGACCGTATCTCTTTACCATTCTGACCTGTGTGGCTTTGCAAGCTGCTTTCTGGATGTGCTGGTACTCTGTCACCTCATTATGAGACAGAGTTAGTTTTTTTCAGTCCTCTAAGGATTACTTGCACTCTTTCCCATTATAAAATCTCTGCTAAAGGCTTTGCAGGTTTTATGTTTGTTTTCTGCTCTTATTTCACGTGTAGTTTTCTGAAGGGTACTAGATGGTGCTTTTATTTCAGTTGGGGGTATAAAAAGGGATAATATACCCTTTGGTCTGGATCAATTTCTGCTGTAGAGAGGTTTCTCCTGGGAGAAAGAGGCTGGGAGTTGGAGAAGTTCTGGTTTCATTCATCCAACTTGATGGCCAACAGGTAAGGGCGGTCATAAATTTTAGGGCTGAAGGATGCCCTTTATTCCCAAGAGATAACAGACAGCAGGACTCATGACTGAGTTACGTCTCAAGGAAGAACAGCTCTCAGATATGCAGACCTCAGAATGGATTCTTAGCCCGATGTCCCATTTTAAGTTTTCCTGCTTCATAAATATGCAACACTGTCAGTCTTATACTTCAGCGCTTTGTACTGAGAGGTGGTTATAACAGATGGTTATTTTTCTCAGTGTGTGTTTCAATTAAAGATGTCCATGTATAAAGCTCATTGCTGTGCAGGTCATGAGAATTATTTTCTCATATGTGGGCTTGAGGATGGAGGTGTTTGAGTGGTGCCTGTTTCTCAGTTGGACAAGTGTTGGTAGATTATGAGTGGTCACTGAGGACAGTTGGGTGATTCTGTAAGCCCATCCCAGCAGGACTCATATTGGTGCAAGAGAATCTTGGCAAAAAACTGGAAGACATGAGTTTGGTATCAGAGACACCATTTATCCAACCCTCTCATTAAGCCTTTACCCTTCATTTTCACTTCTGCAACGAGTTTTTCCTCTTTGTTTTGTTCAAAAGTGTTGGAGAGCAAGGACCTTTGATCAGTAATGCCAAATTTGAGGAGAAATTGAAGATTACAAACTTTGAGGGTTGCTTCAGTTCGGCTCATAAATGATTATGGCCAAAACATCTCTTTCTTAGGTTTATTTCTGTCCTAGTGATCAGGCATACAGAGGTACACTTAATTTTATTGCAGTTTTGGGGGGATCATATTATTCTTAATGGAATAAACACTGTCCTGGATGGAAACCGCTGTGTGTCAAAATGAACATGAAGCAGCACTGCAGCCAGTTTTTTTCAGCTTACTTCTAAATATCCTTCGAAAGATACCTTATTGCATGCCGAGAAAAATCCATATTCTTGTATTTTCTAGCATTTTTATACTAAAATTGATTAATTAGAGATTGTTTATGGAAAGTAAATTTCTTAACCTGTACTGAAACCAGAGTCTGTATTATATATTTGCTATTAAACAGTGTAATATGCATGTGGTTAGAACTTTAGTGAATGACTTAAAGTCCAGGGGCATGGAGGTATAAATTCATTGCAAAGGACCCACAAGGACTGTAGAGTCCAACTCCTGCCTCTACGCAGGGCAGCCTGAAATGAAAACCAATATGCAGATCCTGAGCAGCGTGAGAATTGCTGTATGCAAGCAGATACACATATGTACAATATTGCAAATTGAATCTCAGATGTTGTTTCAGGTCTGATTTTAAAAAACCTTCATACTTTATAATGATGATAAACATCTGTGTTCTTCCATATTCAATATATAATTATTTCTAAACATTTCCAGAGGCAGGCTATGGAAAATTCTCGAGATGATGTAGCGAGGTGCTGTGAGCATGGAAGAAAGGATCAGGATTAGACCATTCAGTTACTATTGTCATTCACTTTAAATTTCAGTGGGAAGAGGTGCAAGTAGAGAAAAAAAAAAAGTGAGCTAATTAGGAACAAATCTAAAATCTTTTAAAAATGTCATTTACAACTAATGGCTCCATGGGCTATAGAGTTTGCAGCCAGTTAATCCATTTCAGTGTGGCCTAAATTCATTGCTAAGCTGTCTGGCTGCTGTTTGCAAAGCCATCAGGGAAGGCACTGACCTTGGTAATGTAACCTTGGAGAAGACAAACCTAAAACAGGATTAGCAAGGGCATTGATATCACCACCTGAAGCACCTGAGGAGCCGAGTGTCTGTCTCTTTTCTGTAGCTAGGACGCTGTACTGTTACTACCTGTAAAACAAGGGAGTTGCAGATGTTTGGCTTGTGCCGATTTGACAAATCATGTTGGAGCTATTCTGCTTTCTGGATTATTTGTAGCAGGAGTGTCAGCAGGTGGTGTCTGAGCTGTCTTGCCAGTGATGCTGTCACTGCTGTCTCTTGTCACACTCCCCAAGTTGGTCCATGACACTAATGAATTGCAACAATCTTCTTTGTGTCTGTGAAGCCCGTGACTAGTGCTGGAGTTTCGTAGTGACATCATGAAAACCCTCTAAGTTCTTAGCAGTAGCCTAGTGGTGAGACTGCAGGGGAGGCTCAGGGGCTACACTTAACAATTGTAAATACAAATTAGTGCACATGATGTGGGTTATATAGCATTTATCCTTGAAAAGGAAAAAGCCTGGCAAGCAAAGAGAAAGGCTGTGTTGGAGTGAAAGCACTCTCGCTTTTCCTGCCTATTAATTTACGTTCCTTCACAGTGTTGCTATTTAGCAAAGTACCTTCTGCATTTCTGCCAAGCTGAAGTCACCACTGGGAAAAACTAAGTAGGCCAAATCCTGGAGAGCTCAGCCAGGGTGGCTGATGATGATCCAAAAACTGCAGGGACAGATTTGGCCTCAGACAGCGCAACAGTATTGAACAAAATAAAATAGATCCATAAGGCTTTAATGCCGTAATTCCATTGTTGCAAGATAATGCTTGTGTCCGAATTTTCACAAATGCAATAATTCATAGTTTTCATTCAATGTGCTGAACCTGGGATCTTCAGATCGGCTGTCTGTGTCTCAGGCCATGTCAGCTGTGAGCTATTTAAAGTTACAGGCCATGTCTGGCATGGCTCATGACAGTGGTGTACTCACCATACAGATTTCTGTCAGACTTCTTCAACTGTCCCTATAGAAATGTGCCTTCTGTTCCCAGTAGTCAATACTGGACAAACAACGTTTTATTTCCATTGCAGAATGTAAAGATCTTTCGTAATGAAAGGAAACATTCTGAAAAATGGGGAAATTCTTGATTTGTGCTTTAGGCGATGAGATTTTCCGTGAGATCTACAAACTATCAGGTGTCTTTGGCTTCATATCATTACAGACTTTCAAACTTGACCCTAACTGCATATAGATGCTTTTGAAGTATTAATGCTTTTTTGTTTCTGACAAAGCCTCCACACTCTCTATATGTAGCATGTATAACAGTGCATTGATAGTAAGCCGCTAAGAGCATAAAAAAATTCATAAGAGCTTCACTAAGCCATAAACCCTGGACTTTATTCTACATAAATAACCCCCCCTTTTTAGCAGACAAAGCTAAAAGGAGTGTATCAGTTTGTTTTTTTATGGAGATTGGTATGTATTGGACTTCCTGTTAAACAATCTGCATCGACTGTTGCAGCCAGTGAAGACCCACCCTTTAACTCACATGCAGATTGGGTCAGGCCTGTAGATTTTAATACAATTAGCACAAATTGTTCTTTAACCTGGGTAGCAGAGAGAACTTACTGTGCTCATTGTGCACAATGCTACATGAGATCTGTTGCTTTGACAGCACTCCCTCAACAGCATCAGAAGCTGTGGAGGATTGTTCCTATGTTTACACCCCTGACTGGTTTCCGCTTGCTGAAAGAGAGAAAAAGCTGCTTTGTAACCAAGTAGATGATGATTGCATAAAAAGAGTGAATGATGGAGGAGGGAGAGTGTTTTGGCTTCAAGGCTGCAGGAAAAAAAACTACTGCATTGTGAAAAGGGAGGTGCAGTCCTATTCCTATTGTACCACTTCAGGTTGAGCCAGTTTGTTCTCCAAGCCATGAGTCCGCTTTCCAGAGCAGAAGCCACATGGCTGTCTTCATACAATTGTAGTCCGAAGCAAGTAAGAGCTACAGATTTTGATTCTCTTGGAGAATCAAAAATGGTATCTGGGCAAGCCAGTATCGCTTGAAATAGCTCAACACATCACTGTTCCTCCAGTGACAGGCAATCTGCATATGCTCACTGGTGATCTTACAGCATCTCCTTCTGCCATCATCATTGTGCCCTCCTGCACTGGGGGAAGTGACTGCCTGGAGTAGAGGATGCTGAGAGGGCATTTTGCAGGACTTTTCCCCAGGTGTCCAGCACTAGCATGCAGTGACTATCATCACCAGATACTGAGCTACAGCTAGCACATTCTGCATCTAGTCTTTTTGGGACCCTGTGAGCCGTGGCCTGCCCCTTGGATGTGGCAATATTTAGGCTTCTGCAGGACGCTATTTTTGTATGGTGGCAGCAGTGAGGTGTTGGCTCTCCTCCCATCTGTACGTGGGTGTTGCAGGCATCATCTGACCCTTTGGGCATGTTGGTGTTGGAGCTGCTGCAGCTCCTGCTCCAACACAGCTCCTCACTGACAGGCCCGGCCGGCCATACAGCAGTTGGTGGCATTTGCCCTGTCAAAGGAAGTGAATGCAAGAATGCCGGAAGATACAGGTACAGTCTGATGACTCCACGTTTTGGAGAGTCTAGACCTGAAATGACTTGTCTTTCATCTGGAGCTGGGGTAACTAAATCACTGGTGCTGTCGTGAGAGTAATGATTCTGTGTTTATGTGGAAACACAGCAGAGTGGAGGAAGTTGATTAAACATTGATTGTAAATTATGCTTTATATTCTTTTAATTACATGATTGATGACTTGAAAATTATAATATTGCTGGTACTTAGCTGACAGCTCAATTTGAAAACTTTACTAATTTTAGTTAAATTGTCTTTATATTAGATTGTAATGAAAAAATACCTATGTAGAAACATTGGAGTGCTGTTCCTATATCCTTTCCTATGGTAATTTTGCTAAACCCATGCAAAAATAGCCTTTATGTTGCTGCAGTGATGGTTTCTAAAACTCAGCAGATTTTTACTATCTGCCTTTGGATTTGCTAAGTATCTTAATGGAGTTCTGAGGGCAAGAGGTTAGCTCACGCTTGGCTTGTTTATGCTATGTGATTTTTACACTGAGCATATGGTGAGATTGGCAGCTCTTGTGTGCTGAGTACTTGTGCTGTGTTGCATCTCATATGATTCTTTATGCGTGGCTGTATCCACATTCTGCAGGGTAACACCTGTCCTTCACCTCTGATCCCATACATTCTGTAATTAGTGGTTAAAAACAGAGATTGCTTCAGTTGTGCTTTCTGCCAGCTGTCCTGTATCATCTATAGGTTTATGTTTTCATTATGATTCGTGGCAAGTGCTGGAAAAGGTGTGCAATCATGCACTTTGTGCCAATAGAAAGGCGCAGTAAAAGCTGTTGTTTATAAGTAGTAGAAGCAGCTACACATTTCAAAAAGAAATGTGATTCTTGAACCGTGTTTTTTGTTATTTAATATTTTCGAATATGTGAGAATTAATTCAACGGAGACATTTTGACATAACAATGTACTGAATTTGCTGAATTGACTGACTTAGAGTGTGGGAACTAAAGAGAAGGGCAGTAATAGTACTTTGCTGTGTACAGCAGGTTTTGAAAAAACAGAGAGCACTTCGAGCGAGCAGCTGGATCTATTTGGTGCAGAGAAGCCCCACTGGGGATGCAGCGAGCTTGTGTTCACTGGTGTGGGGACAGTTCAGCCCACTTACAGTCACTGGAAGGCTCAAAGGACTACATAATAAGGACGTTCAAGGCGAAATGTCTTTACTTTTCCCTTTAGTGCTGTGATCTTCTGCTTTGTTGTGAGGTGTGTGTAAGAAAAGGCATTGCATTATAATGAGCAGGCACAGTAAAGCAGGCAAATATGTTCGAAACTGCTTTTAACACAAGCTGCTGATTGAGAAATATGGTAAAGCAAGTTACCACTGGATACTTGACATGCTGTTGCAGAACATCTGTTTCTAAAATATCTGCTGTAGAAGCACGTTTGCTGCCTTTCCATTTATGCAAGTGTCCTCCCTTCTGCCCCAGTGCCTGGAACACCAGGGTGCATGGCTGGTTAGGGCTGGGCCCAGGGAATGACTTCTTGTGAAGCTCGTCTTTCCCAATCACTGTTTTCTCATCCTTTCTGTGGAAAGGACCTTTGAGGTGTCAGGCCCCCCACAAGGGTCTAGAATGAATCACCAGATTTTAGGAGAAAAAAAGCCAAACCAACCATCTTATCTAAAATAAATACATAGCTCACACCAATGTCGTTCTCCGAACACGATATGTATTACTGTATTACTTATTACTGTGTTATATTATCCGTACTCCCATGTCAGCACTGTGAGGACTAATAACTATATTTTACACAGGCGTAAAGTAGGGTGGGAGCAGGGGCCAGCTTTAGGCACTTAAAACCAGGAATAATCCTTCATGGGGTATTTAGAAACACTTAAGTGTTTGTTTCCTTTGCTTTCCTCGAGTGTTTTTAAACCTAACCCCCAGTGTTTTGATTGAGGCTACAGAAGGGTTTGGCAACAGAACAACTTGAACTGCAATCTCTAATTCCGGTTGGGTGCTGCTGCATTCATCTGTTACTCCTTTAATCCTGCTCAGAGAAGATTGCAAATTTAATTCCCCTCTGGGCTGCTGTGAACCACACCCTTCCCAATTCACTTGATAAAGCATTTCAACAATCAATACTTCTGTCTTGTTTCTCAATACTTGGTGCTTACATGGCACTTGGATCTCCCTCCTATCTGTTGATTCTGATGTTCAGTAACCACCCCTAGCTATGAAGGTGAAAGGTTTCAGTTTTGACTAATTCCTTCATGCATAATAATATCTTTTAGCAGAGTCGTGTGGTTTTGGTTTACATTTGGAAGGTGGCCTTAGCTTCTGTTGAAGAAGCTGTGTTTTTTATGAAGTAAGCATCTGACTTTGCTAGTTTTATTTATTAATGTCTTTCTAAATTATTTTTTCCTCTAAGAAAATGTTTTCATTTCATAAAGTGAACATAATGGGTTATGAAGAAGGGATGTTTCTAGTGAATTTATGGAGGGACCAGTAGTGCTGATAGTTGCTAAAGAAAATTAATGTTGCTTTTCTGCTGATGGAGAGTAGCTGCTGAAGGCATGTGATAGATTTATACGAGCTTCAAATGAAACACTGGTACTTTTTAAACTCAGCCTCCAGAATAGGATGGAAAAAAACCCCAACAGACTACAAAAACGATGGGTAGGTACTCCCACCCCTAAGAGACTCTGGATTTCATTTATCCATTTCCTTTAGGCTTAGATCCTGCACTGTCCATCTAGGCAGCTTGGTGTAGAATTAGTACTTTTTCTGCATTCAGAGATGACTGTTCAGACTACAAAAGTTTATTCTTTAGGAATAAAATATTGGTTCACATAAGTGTTGTCTCTGCATTCAAGTTACACCTCAGTGTACCTCACAATACTCTTTAAAATGCCCTTACAAAACACCACAGAAGGCAAAGGCCAGGCCAGATAGGGCTTTGAGCGATCAGTCAAGTGGAAGATGTCCCTGCCCAGGGCAGAGATGTTGGAACTAGATTGTATTTACAGTCCTTCCAAACCCAAACTGTTCTAGGATTCTATGATTCTGACGTTGAACTGTGTCGTAATCAGCATAAGTAGAAAATGAGTAGAGTGAATGGGGTGTATGACCTGATTTCTGTCCGTATATTGAAGAAAACAGATAAAAGTCTTTATTATTAAATTTCATATTTAAGAAGACTGAATGTATATTCTTAAGCAGGACCTTCCGAATTTTTCAGCACTCAATTTGTAAGGTCAGTAATGGCTCTCTGGGTTCCTAAGCTGAGGTAAAAGGCATCAAACTGGAAAAGGCATTAGGACAGTGACAAATTCTGCAGCATCTGGACAAATGTTTCTTTATCGTGACTGTAATCTACCATGAAGATTTCTCTCATTTGGCTGTCAGCCTGATAACAAAGGAGTTTGTCATCCTATGAGTGGACTTGTCCTAGATGGGATCTCATGTTAAGGGTTTGTTTTCTTGCAGCAGTTTGCTCACAGCAGAGAGAAGGTGACATTTTCCATCTCAGGCTCCTGAGTAGAGCATAACTTGCAAATCTTCTCCCTTCTGCCACTGCCATCAGCTTGCCTTGTGCTGCTTCCAAAACACTAATTTCTCAGACAATCACTCTCTTCCCTGGCAACTAACATTGGTCCCCACTGTTAAATCCTATTTAGCCTAACAATGCTGAAGGAGCTCTGCTTATTCAAAGGGGGGTTTTCTTGTCCACATATGGTGGATTTCCATGGATCCACTGTTCCTATCATAGTGGCCACATCTCAGGCTTCAGCCTTACTCAGAGTACTTCCAAAACCAAAGTTACAAGGACACTGAAAACATCACCTTACAGTTGCTGTGAGATGTGGTGCCGTTTTAATAACAAGTGATAGCACTGTCTCCTCTTGATACTTGTGGCAAATGCAAGTCTTGAGCAAGCACTATAGGAATAAATCTAAGGAATATATATTATTTGACAGTCTTTTAACAAACAAGTGCTAATTCAATAAGACTTTATTCAGGACTGCAGAATTACATCCTGAGTAGCCTGTTGGATAGAGGCTATTTCTTGACATCACAATATGTGAGCAGTGGACCACTGGCAACTGTCTGTATGGGATTTATAAGTAAACGTCCTACCCCACAGCTTTGGGAATTCATTTTTCTCATGCTTTATTAATAAACTGCCTTAGCTTTTGCTGACATAATTTACAGCAGTATGGATTGTTATTGTTGGTACAGTGAAGATCATGTGGACTTCTCAGCAGGACTCTTGTTGTCTGTTAAGTGGTAAAGCTGGAGTGGAAAGTAAGACTACAGAGTGTACTGCATCTGGCTCTCTCTTTAATTTTGAGGCCTCTTGTGCCCTTTCCTGAAACATTTCCTGTTGGACACTTAAATGGAGGTGTTCTGGTCTAAATGCACATTGTGTCTGAGTGAACCTGGCAATTCCTCAGGTAAGTGTTAAACCATTTCTAGAACACACAAATAAAGCAGCATTTAGGTTATATAATGTCCCCCTATACTCAGCGCTAGTAAGGCCACACCTCGAGTATTGTGTCCAGTTTTGGGCTCCTCAGTACAGGAGAGTCATTGAGATGATGAAGCCGGTGCAGACAAGGGCAATGAAGCTGGTGAACGATCTGCAGAACAGATCTTAGGAGGAGCAACTGAAGCAGCTGGGACTGTTAAGTTTGAGGAAGAGGAGGCTAAAGGGAGACTTCATCACACTCTAGAACTACCTGAAAGGACACTGTAGAAAGATTGATGCTGGTCTCTTTTCACAGGCCATTAGGGACAAAAGCAGACAGAATGGCTTCAAGCTGCAAACAGGGTAGGTTTAGACCAGATATCAGGAAAAAGTTCTTTATGGAAAGAGTGGTTGAACACTGGAATAGGCTGCCCAGGGAAGTGGTTCAGTCACCATTCCTGGATGTCTTCAACAGTTACTTAGGTATGGTGTTAGGAGATATATTTTAGGGGTGAACTTGTAGAGTGGGGTTGGTGGTTGGACTAGATGATCCAGAGGGTGGTCTTTTACAACCTGAATGACTCTGTGATAATTATATCGATGTCTTCCCATAATCTTTTGAATGTGTGGAAACAACACACTTGTATTCACAGAATTCATAGTTCATTTCATTCTGGACATTTGGCAAAATTATTGGCACTGATATCTCCAGCAAACAGGTCTTGCACAACAAAAGAATGCTGTGGGAAGTGTTTGATTGTTCTTTGCTTGCTGGTTGCAAGTGCAATCAGATCTTTTTAGAGTTAAGGACTGGTGAAGATACACCTGCTAGAGCAGAATTCAGTCTGGGATAAAGGAAAAACTGGAGAATCAGGCATTTGTTTGTATTTCCATTTAGAAAAAGTCTGTTGAAGTTAAGATGGAGATTTCAATTTTTGTTAAATTCACAAATCAGGGTATAATGTAAGCATTATAGATAGGTTATGGTCATTACATCCCATCAGTAATTCATTATTTCACTCATTAAATTTGTATTCCTGCTGAGATTGTGTGTGAAGTACTGAGTATATCAGTTCTGAATTGAGAGAAAAGCAAAATAATTATTCATCTGTCCGCTATACATATTTTAAATATGATTAATATTACATTAAGATTAATGGAAGAATTCCAACAGAGCTACTACATATTTTACTCTTTAAGCTGTTTTGTAGTTGAGTAGTTGGGTTTTTTTGAATTCTAAACCTGAAGAGAAGCATGTGTGATCCTGCTGTGGCGGGGGATTAGATCATCTTTTGAGATCCCTTCCAATCCCTAATGATTCTATGAACAAACTTGCAATAGTTTTCAATTTTCTGCTGCTTTGTACTGAGTGCAGCACTGAACTACCAACTGTAAGAAAACAAATAAGAAAAATGAAATTTTCTGTGGAAATAGATCAATATTTTCAGTCTGGGGAAAGGGAGCATGTTTGACCCAGCAGGCTCCTCTCAGGGCTCTCTGGTGAGGCATCTGGGTTTCTCCAGCACACACTCTATGCTGTGGCTGGGATTCCTTGACCAGGTTACTGTCCTGTACTGTTACTGTATGCCTCTGCACTGACCAGGCACTGATGCTTTTGGAAAGATACTGTTAAAAAAACCTCATCTGTGGAAAGAGATGATCGCAAAAAGAAGTCCAATATGTAATTATTCCAATCAAAATTTTATATTTTAAGAGTGATTTTTTTAAAGTGAAAATTATCTGGGTGTGGTCAGCTCTTTTAAAGTCAGTTCTTCCATGCATTAAATGCTATAACTCGGGAAAATACTCTTTTGTGATTTCTTACAAAACTGATTTTTTTCAGGGTGTGTAGTTTGTTTTGGGAAGGTTACAGTAAAGAGAAATCCTCATGTCAAAACTGAAGTATTGCAAAGTTTAGAGTTTCCTCTGTTTTCTTTGTGAAGGATTAAGCTACAATTTCATATTAGCTTGAATGTTGTATGATATTTGCTCTGTGTGAATTTGGACATCTGCTTATTATTATATGTATAATAATATAAATAATATATATATATGATATATATTATTATTAATGCTTATTATTATAATAATGCGCAGCTCAATCTCATGTATCTCCTTGGGAAAAACACCCCATTTTACTTACTGGAGTAAAAAGTGGCAATTTGGGCAAAACTTGCAGAAGCTGCTTTGGAAGACTGAGTGAGAGGCTCAGCATCTTGGTGAAATACTGATTCAAAAAAGTGAGTCAATGAGGAAAGGCGTTTCAGATTTTACCACAGATTCTCGTGGAGGGGTTGAGGTGAGAATAGAGGAGAAAGAACAGCAAGGTCAAATATTAGAGAACAAGAGCTTTGTAACACTCTCTGGTTTCAGTATCGGCTGTTATTGTATGTTATGGTACCATCACTGCCATTCTGTATCATCCCACCTGTGGAGAAGGTATAGACATTACTATTGATTTTTCAATATTTCGTTTCTTCTAATGAAAATCAGTTCTGTAGTGTTTTTCCCTTGTTTGTTTGTGGTTTTTTTTAATTCTTAAGTATTTTTTTCTGAAATAGCAGTTCTAGTATTATAAGAAGAGTACAAACTAAATATCTTGGGTAGTCTGAATTTAACTCAGCTCCTTACAAGCATATTAATTCTTTCGAAAAACTCTCATACAAAAATGTACTTCCCAAATACTTTTTTTAATTCTAATGGAAGAGAAAGATTACACAGCAGTGGCATCATTCCTCAACTAAATGCTGAAGGGAAGCAAACACTCATTCCCATTCATTTTTCCCATACATTCATACCTTTCCATTCATTGGCCTATGAGAGGTTGTCTCATGTTGAATGGTTGATCGGTAAGTTTAATTTGAAGCTAAAACCTTTAAAACAGACATCAGGTTGGAAAGAAGCAATCCAACTTTAGAATATGTATGCTACATTACAGAAGAAGAATGCCATTACATGTGTTATTTACTTAACTTTCTTGATTTTTTTTCCTATTAGTTCTTCACATAGAAAGAAAGCCAAGTCTACTGAGTTACATTTAGATTCCCTTTATAATTAACTGTCTTGATATTTGTTCTTTAGCTTCCTAGATACACTGAGATAAAAAAACTTGATGCAAGTACTGCAGCAGAATTGCAAAAATAGGGTCATATTTCACCTGTTCCACAGAATATGTTAGGATGCCAATTTATGTTGCTGCAATCAACATTCCAATGAATGCAGTTTCTAATTTACATCACAAGATGGCAGCAAATTTTTAAATCATTATATATTTTACAAAATTAGGTTAAACTTATGAAATCATGGCTTTTGTACAACATGATGGCATGTGGTATTTATTGAGATGTCAGTGTCATGGAAGTATGAACTCAAACCATCTACAGAAGTGTATTTCTCTCTCAAAGTCAGGTAAAATGGCTGTTACCATGGACTTTACAGATCGGTAGCTCACAGTGTAATAGTTACTAAATCCCATTAAAGGTTTTTCGGATAAAAACCATAGCATTTATCTATAGTCTTTGACTTCTTGAAGAGAAAATGCCACAAAGCCGTTTTTCAAATTAGGCCGAGGCTCTCAAGACTTGATCATGTGGATACTTTCCTCTATAAGAAATTTTGATTTATGTTTGAAATATCTGTAGGCGTTGTGCAGTGAGAAGCTCAGCTCATTTCCTTTAGCAGATCTTTTATTCCTGTGCTGGCCAATACCAGAAGTTTTACCTGTTTTATCCTCTTGATGTATTTTGTCTCAGGTGTGAATCACGTCATTATTTGTAGGTCTTGAAAAGTTGCTTATGATGGTCTCTGAAATTCTCTACCTTTTTCCCCTTGCAGTTTCACAACCACAGGCTGTCCATAGCCAACTGGAGAAACCATCGAGCACTGCAATTCTCTGCCATAATTGTGGAAACCCATGTAAAGGAGAAGTTTTGAGAGTTCAGAACAAATATTTCCATATTAAGTGCTTTGTTTGCAAAGGTAAGTGCTTGTGACAGCTGTTTCCTATGAGCAGGTCATTAGCACTGGGTGAGTGACTTAATGGTCTGCTCCTGGAAACTTCACAGACTCATTTTACAACCCAATCTGTGATGAAAGGATTTACAGTAAACTGTATGACTGCTTACCATAAGACTATAAACATTTTAAATCCTGTGAGTGGAGTATATTTTGAATAGTTATAAGCCTGTGCAGTTTACTATGGAGTTGAAACCTGAAGAAGAACAATTTGGAGAATTCATAGTGAAGGTGTAGCTTTAGGAGAGAACGTTAACAAAGAAATTTAGAAGTTATCTCTCTACAAGCTTTCTAATGTATGCCATGGGTGGGCCGTTGCCATATCTGTTCATACTCTCTTGTACTGGAGTGTGGTGTTTATATCCCAGTGTAAGCCTCTGTGCTTTTCCATTTTGGGGAGGAGAGGGAAATACTTGATTTGCTTCCAGCTGATGTATTGGCACATTGTGGATGGCAGAAGCATGGTAAAGGAAATGGGGCATCAACCAATACAACCCCAGAATGGAAGATTCTTGATTGTTTGAAAGATAATCCTGCAAAACTCTTAATTTCTGTTGAAGGTACAAATGAGTAGATGTTAACTGGTGTTCACTAGACACCTTGCTTGCTTCATTGTTAAGTAGTACTTCAGATGACATCTATTAATCCTTACAGGACAGCCTAGAAATGTGAGCATGGCTCTGGTCCAGATTATTGTGACTATTATTTTCTTCTACATACAAATAGATCAGAAAGAATACTGTCCTTTTCTGTCTTCTGCACTGATATTTTTATAAATCCTGTGGGATTAAGTATATGGTATTCAATATCTGAGTCAATCTTCAATGAGTTAAACAGAATAAATGTTCAGCTCAATAATTACGCTTTTTTTTACAAAATCAGATGTTAAGAAGAGTAAGCATAGAGCACTATTATTAACAGCAAAACCAGTTTGATCACCTGTGTAGAACCAGTTCTTATGGCACCTGTTCTTATGGCATATTTTATTATGAAATAAATTTTTCAGATCTAACTCAGTGTCATGGGTTAGAGTGAAGGTCTAAATCAGTTTGGGTTGGTGTCTGCAATCCAAGCACAGCAACCAGCTCTCACTGAGAAATCAACAGGCAATGAAGCAACTTTGCTAAAAAGAAAAGAATTTCTTGGACCCATCACCGATAAGAAAATGAAAACATTCCCAAATAAGTAAAAGAATGAAAAAAAAAGGTAAAACAGAAACAATGCCTTTACACACGCAGTAAGAGAAAAGGAAGACAGCTAACACATTGGGTTTTGGCATTAGCTGAGAGCCCTGGGAAAGTGAGTGTACACTAACACTCTAATCAGAGGGGGAGTTCAGCCATCCTCTCCTCCATAGAACTCCTGAGACCCTCTTACATTGTGATGCTTTTGGAAAAGTCCCTTTTCTGATCCTCGTGCAGACAATAGCCACCTCTGACATCACAGGCTTGCCTAGAGACTCCTCTTGCCTTGGGAGTTTTTCATTGTGGGACTAGGGCAAACAGATACTCACTGTTCTTCAGACTGTAACAGCTTCTCAGATTAGGAATACAGCAGATCCCCAGTCTCTTTTTATTTGCTAAAGTTTTAGGAGATCAGTACTTCATGACCTCTCTTTCTCTTAGATCAGAGGCATCTCTCAGTGGCAGAGTATACAGGAGCAGGTCTTTGGTGGAGACAAAGGCAACGTGATGCTGGTCGTGTGGGGCCACACCTGTTGTGGTAAATAGGCCTGCTTAAAGGCCTGTTCCCCTCTTTCTTCTTTTTCTTCTCCCAAGTGGCTATGGCTCTGGGGGTGGGAAAGGGTTAAGAGCTCACTGCTGTCTGGCGTGTTCAAAGACGATCTGGCTGGAGAAGTGGTGTGTGGGGGCAGTGGCCTGATGCTTCCGCCTGCTGCCAGGAGCTGGGCTGGGGCTGGTGCCCCATGGCAGAGCTGCATCCAGGCTAAGTAGGCTTCTTCTGTGTTCCACCCTTTGGTGACAGGGCTATGGCGACTGGGCCTTCTCACCCTCCCCTCCCATCCCAAGAGAAGAGGGGGTGGGGCTGAGCATTGCTCCCAGCAGAGCTCTTTGTTTTACAAAAGACAAGAGAAGGAAAAAACAGGAAGTCGATTCTCTTTTATAATCTTTGTCCACCAATCACCTGTAGGGTCAGGACACTGACCCAGGAATCTGCTGCGAAAGCTGTATCTACCTTCAAAATAAAATGCTCTTTCAGCATAAAAGCACTAAAATTAACACCTGAACTTTTGACAGTTTTTGAACTACAACACTCAGGAAGAGAGAAACTATCTTGTTATTTAGGAGTCTGTCTCCTGCATGAATTCTCAGTATAACATACTGGTACGTGCTTCATGCCGCTATCTTGGTGAAATCCAATGCCCTCACAGATTGTCTATGACAAAGTACTGAGAAGTCCTATTGAAGGAACACGATGTAATTATGCATCCACATTTTCATGTCATAGGGCATCTACTTTTAGATGTTGCCAGGTCACCCACAAATGCAGCAAGCACATTCTGAAACTACTCACTGATCCCAGATTCAGGCAGTGAGACTTTATTCCCATCCGCTAGGAAGTTATAGAAGCTGTAATGCCCCTACCTGTCTGTAAGAGGTAAGAAGGAGCTTGTTTGTTTCAGGCAGGTCTTGGATAAAATGAGAAAAATAATCACTATGTTAACAAGGAAGAATCAGAGTAGCTTCTGTCAGCCAACCCTCAGATTCTGAGCTGGCACAGGAGATTGTGTTGGAGGTGTGTGCTGAAACCAGTTCTTGGTGCGAGGGCTCTTGGAGTACACACATTTTGGTAAGTGCTAAGTTTTCACACATGGTTGGTAGTTTTCACCCCTTAGTATTTAAATCAGTTTGCTAGCATTCTTTTGGCATCTGAATTTATTTTGTTCTGTGTTTTCTTACTTAAGCATAAGTTGCTTTCTAATGTACATTTACCATGTTATTACATGAGAAGAGATTAGGAACTGAGCATACATTTCAATAGCTAACATAAAGGGGGGGTGGGGGGTGTGCTTCAGTCAGGTTAGGTAACTGTAATCCATTTTTTTTAAATCAAGTATTGTGACGATTCTAAGAATCTATGAACAATGCATGACAAAAAAGTTAATGTATTATGATTTAGAAAAAATAAGTTACTCAGTTTTCCTTGTCAGTTGACCACTTACACCCTTTCAGCCATGAAGGGGAGGTTTCATAGAATCCTTAGGG
>VZRI01011364.1:0-18640 GCA_013397515.1 Upupa epops
AATCTATGATGAAGGGCTGCTATGCTCATGGGCTAATGAAGCCTTATTGCTCAGGATCTTGTATAGGCTGCTCACAAATTCTGTACACGCACTAAATAATTCCAGTTCAGGTAGCCTGTGGCTTAGCCCACCCTTTACGCCCCACATGTTGTACAAGCCTTTCTAAAGATCAACAGTCTCAGAGTATGCTCAGTTCTGCAAAGAAAGCCTGGAGAAGCACATTCTTAATGCTGCTGCTCTACTTTCTAATTTTTTTGTTAAGGAAAACATTTCCAGTGAGACAAGGTGGTGAAATGCTGAAAGATATTTCTGCAACAGAAATGTCTATTTTCCCTGTAAAAAGAATAATCTTGCTCTCTTTTGTGCATGTAATTGGAGAACTGAGCAGGACTGGAACACAACTTTCCCACTTACACCCAGCAGGAGTCACCATCTTCCCATTTTTTTCTCTGGGGATAACGAATATTTAATTGAGTGCATCCAAGAGAAACAGTCAAAAGGGAGAAATTAAAAGAAACCTCTCCAGATAGTCTAAACCACTGACAATGCCACTTTCCTTAGAGGCTGATAAGCCAGGTTCATGTTCCATCTCTGACTCACTCAGAGCATTGGGTAGGAAGAGCAGCAAGGTAATTAATTCTAGGAGGTGATGTATTAACAGGCAGAGTTAGGTTTTGATTTAAGCCCTTAATTTTCAAGCCTTTAGTTAAAGGCTTTCTGATAATTAATAATAATAACTTTTCAGGAAAAATAAAAATAAAATTGATAGCAGTAATGTTGATGGGAAAGAAAGTTCGTTATCTGAAAGAACCCGGCACTTCTCATTCCTTTATGGTGTCTGTGACATCTTTGGCTATCTTGGAAACTGACATTTTGGGGAAAAAAAATGACATATTGGGGGAGCAAGAGGTAAAAGAACAATTTTCTTCCCCAGAATCCCCTGGGAAATAGTTGAGCTCAAATTGCTTTTGTCAAAACACAATGCATCTGATTTTTAATTAAGTGTAAAACCCACAGGACAAGTCTGATATGGAAAGACCATCTATCCGAGGCAAAACAGAGCATGTAGGTATACGGGACTTTGAGAATGGCATTAGCTCCTGGCAATTCAAAAGTGTTAATTTGATTCTTATCAGTAAAATTGCGAATGAGCAGTTTTTTTAAGTGGAACAATTGTGCTGGTGGTCAAAGTTTAATTAGAAATGATGTACCTGCTCAGTTTTTAATAGGAATAGCCAAAACGTTATAAAAGTGTAAAATTAAAAAAAAAACCCAACCCAAACAACTGGAAAACATCACAAAATTTAATTAAGGAGGACGGCTTTCATGAATACATGTATTTAATCTCAGTTCTAGTCAGAGCATCTATCATGAATCCAGGAGTGAATCAGTGTCATGACTGCTGAAAGCAGAAAAAACACAAATCCTAGAAAGTTATCCCTGCTGATGAACATCTGGTGCCTGGAGCAGACCCTGAGGCTGGCTGGAGGCCCGGTGGTCAGAGTCCTATTGACTCAATATAGGTGGGCCAGAGATGGTCTTATCTCAGCAGTTACAATAGAACAATTGCAGAAGCTAATCGCCCATCAAGGAATGTTTGTGCAACTGCTAAATCCACTTAATCACAGGCAACAGTCCTATTAATAGAAAATCAAACCATGAATATCAGTCCTTCTTGGACCTATTTTGTGGATGAGAATTGGACACCAAATTGTAAGGACAGACTGGTGTCCCAGAAGGACAGCTTTTTGTACACTGAGTGTTTGTACACTGATCGTTTATCTGTAGTGACAGAGTGCTTTTCTGAAGTTAGTTGTTGTAGCACCAGCAATCTCAAATAATCTGTACAGCTTGCAAGTGTGAATAAATAATACTATTTGTGCATCCCACTGCTTCATGTGAATGCAACTGGACCTACAGCTTATTGTGCTGTTTGTGAAGCTGGTGTTGGACCTATGGTTATAAAACATGCTATTTCTGCATCCAGCTGCTCCCTTAGAAGGGAACCAGACCTACAGCACACGGTTTGTTCATTAATTCCATGTGGGACCTGTAGCAACACTTCTTAATTGGCACTTCTATTAAAGGATAAGTCCAGCTGCCCCTAGCCCCTCTCTCTCTGAGGACCAGCAACAAGGCAAGCAGATTTAATCCTTACCAAATTTACCCTTCCCTTCAGGCAACACATGACCAAGCAAGAAAAGGAACTGGTAATTTTTCTTTTATTCTACAATTTTACCATTTGATAATGACAACGCAAGAAAAACCTCTAACAGTTTAGCCCAGGGAACTATTTAAGATCCTTTTGGTGTCCCACAGTGATGATTGTTGGTGCCAGAGAGGACACAAAACAGGACAAGCTCATATGAATTTTCTGCCACCACTCTTCCGGGATCTGAGCATTTTGAGCTTGGGGAAATTCCTGAGAGTTCATTATTTCTGTATTTACTAACTGGCAGTGGAACTCTCCTCAAAGTTTGTGCCCAGGCTCAACTTATAGCCACACAAGCTGTCATCTCCTCAGTATCCCCTGTCAAGAAATGCTAGATGCTGAGAGATGAATGACCTTCTTTTGATGTTTTCAGATCTGGCTTTCACTGCATTACTTCCAGACCTGTAAAAATTAAACTTGGCCACTGCCTTATGGAGAGGAAGGTGGTGGCAGCCACACATATAGGGAGACCTGGCTCGTTTGCAATATTTTTCTGTGTTTCAACAGGAATTTGTTTTCATCAGAATGGTTCTTTCACTCAGTCTAGGGGTTATTTCAGAATACTATGTCATTTTTTTTACCATCGGATTTGACCTGATTTCTTTCAAACTTCATTTGACAGCAGAAAAAGGGGCACACTGCATAATTCATTAGATACCAGAAGTGCATTAAAAATGTATCTGATAAGAACTAGTCCCACCAGGAAATCAAATAACGGCTTATTTCCTCAAAGCAGTCTTGATGGAGCAAGCCTGTGCTTAAATATTTCAGACTTCCTGTGTGTTAAGTGGGGGAAAAAATAATTTGTGGTGCTGGTTATGTTAAGAAAAACCCAAATAACACCCTCCCCCAAAAAACAAAAAGCTGCAACAAAAAAAACTCAAAAGAAGCAAATGAAAAAACCAAACCAACACAACCATAAACCACAGCAAGGTCAGCCGAGCAATAGGAACTTCTTCAGCCTGAGCACTGTGGTGTTCAAGCTGAAGACACACGTACCTTCAGGCAGAAGCCTAAAGAAAAACTGGTTTGTTGAATTATTTAGTGAACGTGGCAGATCGTGTTTAAAGTGTGTGTTTTTCCCCGTCTGCTCAGCTCTGGATAAATAGCATGAGGAGGTGATCTGTTTGCCTTCCTACAGATGGAAACCGCGTGGAGAGGCTGGTGATGTGGCAGTTGCCTCTGGTGCTTGTGGTTGAAAGTTGAGCTTTCTAAGGACAGAGGGTTTACGTTGAGTTCGCACACTGGAACTCTGCCTTATGTCAGGATATTTACAGCAATTCATTGTGTGCTTTGAGCAAAACTGTCAAGAGATCTGCAGAACCCATTTTAACATCAGCCAAACGTAAACTATTCATCACTAGGCTGTTTAGATCTCTTGTCTTTGACTCAAGGTTTGACAAGGAAGGTGTGGTTACATAAGGTCTGGAATACAGTCACATGGAAATTTTCACAGGAAATATTTTGCGTATTTTGTGTTTCTGCTTTCTTTTTGTTTTCTCTTTTTTTCTGTCAGGAAAACCCAGCGTGGAAGAAACCAAAACATCCTCCAGGACCTCGTCAGTTTGTGGGTGAGTTCAGCAGCAATAAGGCAGTTTTCCCAGTGAAATCTTCTGTTTTCCTGCTTATCTGATGTGCTCCCCACCAAATCTGGCTACTAGGCAACAGCAAGACCAGAACCTGGCAGCCTGTGCCATGACACGTAGGGCTTCTTCAGTGCAATGAGGCATCTTCTGTAGGTTAGAAGGGAAGGAGGTCAACAGGGTTAACCTCATCCCTTTCAGATTAAGAGGGAGTTATATTGGGATTTTTTTTTCCTGTGGTTTTTGGTTATGTTCAGAGGATTTCAACCTCTTAAGTTTGTTCTTTAAAATGGGAAGAATTTATGAGGGGGGAGATGGGCACTGAAGATGGCAGGAGGAGAATGGGATAGGGATTACTTATAGTTTGGCAATTTGAAGTTCTTAACGGATAAATGATTTCTTTCCTGTCCCAAGAGCATCTCCTGCAGTACACGGTACTCTATAGGAAGAGTTTTCTCAGATCGATGGCCTGTCTAGGACAATGTACATTTTCAAATCCTAAACCAGGTATTTAATTAGAAAGCATTTCCTTTTCAATTGCCTGTGTGCATCTCATCAATACTCCTAACATTTCAACAATAATTCCTTTGCCACTTGGTCGGAGAAGTGCATGCCTTTCCAAAGAGTTCTTTTTGTCAATTAGGCAACTGAAGGAAATGACCAGAGCTGCAAAAGTGCTTAGCCCTAACTCTTACCTATTAAGACAAATGATAGCTGCTGTGTATTGCAAAATGATGATGCTCTGCTAAATGCCTGTGTAGATAATTACCCATAATTGCTACTTACGATAAAGGTGAGAGAATAAATAGGTACCATAATGGAGGGAAAAAAAATCCCCAATAGATGTTTCATGCAAAACAAAACTAAACAATTATTAGTTCTTCGATTTTTCATTTTTTTCCTAATAAATTGACTTACAACTTTGAAGTACAAAACCAGATAGAATAGAAAAACATAAACTGGAATGTATCTCTAACTCTAGATAAATTTAAATACCCATATGCTGGTTTTAATATATTTTAATCACATGGAAACCACAAATAATCAAAACTACTTAGTGCTAGTACAATTTGGGGCTTTTATTGTTTGCAAGTTCTTTATTAAGTGAAACAATACTGAGGAATCTTTGTTTCTTAAGGGATACATCAAGTGTTCAGCCATTTCTTTTCATGAGCCATTTTTTCATGAGATTTTCACTGAAATTTGAAAGAATGTCCTAACAAATGCTTGTTCACTCACTTCTGAGGTTAATTATTCAGTGTATGATAAGAGAGCTGAATATCTTGCTTTGTAAGAGACATGTTTCTGAAATCTATTAAAACCAGTGTTTAGCTCCAGGACAGATGCCACAATTCACTTACCATCTGCAAAATGTTTCTGAGGATGACATACATGAATCAGTAGAAATGAACAACTACTTACTGTGAGAATTTGGGTTTTGGGGTAATTTAACCTGTTTCCATTTAATTTTCCGTGTAAAATATGTGTATTGGTTCTGGAGCTGTAAGTCTCCATTGCATTACTGAAGTTAGGCAAGACTGTGTCCCCCATTGTTTTTTGTAACAAGAAAAAAATGGGAACTGTGGATTTGAAGTGTGAAGGAAAGGACCTTAAGAAGATGCTGACTTAGCCTTACTCTACAGTCAGGCTTGGTAGAACATAAATTTTCAAATGAATCAGATTTATTTGCTGTCATTTCACATTTTAATTGGAACTATATCATGAAGATATACTCATGATTCATTTTATTGACTTCTATAATGAAGACACAAATTGCATTAACCAGATTTCACCTTGGCCCCCATTGCTATTGGGTAGGTCCAGGCCTTCAGGGTCACCTTACTAATACAGTGTCTCTTGACTTATGTTTCCAGTCATGCAAAAGATTATTATGACCAGTGGTACTGAAACTATTAGAATAAAACTAATTACCATTTGAAGCATTGGCAGGAACAAAGCCCAGAATCCTTAGGTATGTTACTTAGTTGCCTCAATTGTTCTGAATATTCATCCTTCTTCATTAGATGTGAAGAAAACTTGATGATGGATGAAATAGGATGTCAGGAAAACCTATGTTCTCTTTCCTTCAGTCCCAATTATTCACTATTCTAGAAGATAGAGATATTTAGATGTGCAAATATTCTAGAATGGGTTGGCTTTTTTTCTGATGAACCTTAGTGGAGCAGTTTGGGATCCTGCATTGTTCCACAAACCTTTCCAGTGTGGGTCAGAACTGAGTTAGGTGCTTTAAGAGTAAAACAGAATCAGAGAACCACAGAATCACAGAATGGTTAACATTGGAATGGACTTCTGGAGGTCAACTCCCCAGTTCAGGCAGCATCACCTACATCAGGTTGCCCAGGACCATGTCCAATAATGGTCTTGAATACCTCCAAGGATGGGGGCTTGACAACTTATTTGGGAAACCTGTGCCAGTGTTTGACCAGTCTTACAGTATAGAAGTTGTTTTCTTGTGTGCATTTTGAATATCACGTGTTCTAATCTTTGCCATGTGTCCGTTGCCTCTTGCCCTGTCAGTAGACAGTACTGAGAACAGTCTGGCTCTGTCATCTTCATTTGTTCACATCAGGTACTTATACACATGGAGAAGATGCCCCTGGACCTTCTGTTCGAGATGAGGAGTCCCAGCTCTTGCAGCCTTTGCTTCTGTGAAAAAAAGAAGGTTACTTTCAACCTACCCTCTGGAAACTTCACAAGATTTCCCTAAATAAGTAATTTCAGACATTTCTCTTGATCTTGTTTTCCTCATAAGCTATGCTATTTCAGGTTGCCGTGGAAGTGTCAGACTAAATCATTAATAGGGTGTTAATTTGGTAGTTCTTGTCATGAAGTTCATGAGATCTCTACACTGTACATCTGGGGATTTCACATGCCTGTCACCCAGGTTGGAGATGCTTATGATTCAGCACATGCTCAGCAGAGCACTGGAACTGTTACTTCTCGAGGTCAGTGTGCATCAGCAGTTCACACTGTATCCTGAATCTTTGTGTCTTTTAGGCTGTTTTGACAAAAAGCTATTGAAAAAGATTAAGAAGATGGTGCAAGGAATAACTGTTGAAAGAATCTGCCCCCGTCTTGCTCCTCATGGGAAAGTGTTGGTAGTAAGAACTATGTAATACGGGCTATCGCTTACCGCTAGTGCAGAAACCAAAGGCAGAAGGCGCTAATGTCTATCACCTATCAGTAAGGCTGTAACTGAAAGTAGTTATTGATTTGCCTGTAAACTCTTGATCCACAGTTTCTCAACACTGTAGTCAAAAGTGACATCATGCTGTAGTATTAGGTAAATTTTAGTGCCTTGATTTGGGGTTCATCCTTGCTGGATGACTGTGTCTGTGGTGCTCAGCATTTGGTTGCATTACTTCCAGAAGGTTGCTGTTGAGTTTGTAAATTTGGGCACTAATTTTAAGTACTATTTTCTCCTACAGATAGCAATATTTCTATTTAAATTATACCACCAGTGTTCAGCAAACTGTCACAACTGACAGAGGTGCCTTCCCAGCTACCCCATGGTAGTCTACTTCACTAGACAAATGTGCTGCCAACACGTGGCTGCCCAAAATTACCTGTGAGCCTGTGAAGCCTGCAATTGCCTATACAGACCAGCACAGGCACTGCACTGATGACCAGAATCCTAGTCCTGTAGATCACCAAGGCCCCAACCTCCTGTTGCCCTAGGGGAACTAACCCTCCAAGCACAAGTTTCTGTCCCCTTGTTTCTTACTATGCATGTGGTAAGATATTTTTCAGTACAAGGTGGTAAATGGTCTACTTACTGCAAGCCACACTTATACAATCACTAGGAACTGGAAGGGACGTCGTAAGATCATCTAGTCCAATCCCCCTGCCATAGCAGGCTTACTTAAACCAAGTTGCACAGGAACACATCCAGGTGGGTCCTGAACATTTCCAAAGAAGGAGACTCCATAACCCCCCTGGGCAGCCTGTTCCAATGCTCTGGTACCCTCTCTGGGAAAAAGTTCCTGCTGATATTGATATGGAACCTCCTCTGTTCCAGCTGGCACCCATTGCCCCTTGTCCTATCACCAGAGGACCTTGAGAAGAGCGTGGCACCATCCTCCTAACACCCATCCCTCACATAGTTATAGATGTGAATGAGGTCACCCCTCAGCCTCCTCTTCCCCAAGCTCAAGAGACCCAGATCTCAGCCTTTCCTCATAAGGGAGGTGCCTGGAGAGCTGCAATTCAGAGATATAACTGCTTTTCATAACTCATTAGTGGATGCCTGTATTTTACCTGGATAAGTCAAGTAGTGCAATCCTGTCATGTCTCCTTTAAAACTACAAAATACATTTGACCCTTATTTTCCAGACTGTGAACTGTGGCACAGAAAAATGTTTCCCTAGCTCCTTGAGGGAATTTATTTCAGTGAAACTGTGGATTTCAGTGCTTTTTCCAGCCTGTGGGAAGGAGCACACTACAGCTTCCCAAAGTCTAGGTTAATAATGTCCTGCCAGAGAGATTCTGCTTCATTCACCCCCCGGCATTTTTCAGCAGAAAAAGAAAATACTAATGAATAAAGCTGCCATAGATCAGTCCAGGAAGAAAGATTTTCTCCAGCAGATAAAAGGAATGTCTCCAGTCTCTCTGTCAGGGTCTGCCAACTAATCTATGGTGGAAGAGGAATTTTTCATTTGCTAAACTATTTTCTCAATAATCTTTAAGAAAAGTACCACAATGAGGATTTATTTGGGGCGCTCACTATAGTTTTCTTAAAGCCAGGCAGAAAAGGAAATCTGGCCTTTGTTTTATTTATACTTTAGCACTTTATCTGACAGCTTGACATGAGAGCAGGCACGAGAGCACAGCTCATTCTTCTGTGTATAAGAAATGAATCTTAGAGGATCACAAACCAATTCTGTTCTCCAAATTATCAAATGCGGTCTGATTGGCGAGGACGGATCTTGTGTTTAAAACCAGTTTGGAGCCACTATTCTTGTAGTGGGGAGAGACAGACAGGGAGCTGGAGTCCTTGGAAAAGTTAAGCAGAGACCTAGGGCCTCATCCAGAGCTTCCTGAAGACACAGAATCATGGAATAGTTTAGATTGAAAAAGACCTTCCAAATCCAACGGTTAACCTAACTCTACCCAGCCCACAGCTAAACCATATTGCCACCACTATTGCCATATTGCACCACTTCCGGGCCACGCACCTTGGGGCAATACAGGTCCCATTGGGCCACTTGCGCGGATGTAACTCCACCTTCATGGAGCTCGTGGCAGGAGCTTTCTCTTCTGTTATTTTAGTGGAAATGAGTTTGAGGGGAAATTAGAGGTCTGTAACAGCAGTTTCTGCACTGCAGTCCCATCCCTGAACATGCACAAGATAAAAGCACCAGCATTAGCTGCAATTCGGGTTCCCATACAGCAGATGGAGTTTTCTGGTTTTAAATGCAGCAGCACTGTCAGAGAAAGGAAAGATGGCAAAAATCCAACCAAAACACGGGAGCCAAGCACCCATGAACATGGGAACGTTGCTGTCTGGAGCCAAGCGTTGCAGAGCTCTGGCAGACCCACCTATCGTAAAAAATAGCTGCGAGTAATTAATAATTGACTCCAGCCGGCTGCCCCATCCTAGATAAGATGCTTGAAGATTAATTACAAGGCTCTGAATCACTTCTATTTGGTTGGGTTTGGGGTTTTTTTCTTCCCTTGTGAGAGCTCTGACCTGTGTGGGAGGACTATCCAGTCTGTGATAGCAAGGAAACTACGCGGGGGGAATCTCACTGCCACCATGAAGTGTTTGGTGATGAGACTGGTAATGATTGGGGGTCACGAGGGCACAACTAGAGGACTGTACATGGAAAATGTCTGACACTGTACAGATTTGTAGGGAGAAAATCAAGAGGTAAATAATTGTCTTTGTGCTCCAGTAAATGAATGAATGAGAGTGCTACTAATTGGTCCCAGGCAGCTTCATACAGGCTCATTTCCCTCCAGGTTTCGATCAGACAAGTATTATCTGAAGTCACATGAAACAGTGTTGTCAGCTAAGAGACAGCTGTTCATGGCTGAATGTCAGCATGCATGTAAAAAAATAATCATTGCATCCTTCAGTCATGCGTATGAGTGTAGATCCTCTGCAATCATCCTCGCTGTGGAGTTACAACAGCCACATTCTTAACCTATAAAGCCCATTGGAATCATTTAGATGTAGTGTGCTGCTGAAAGGTTATTAATTATTGAAAAAGGGCAGTGCTCCTGGAAAATTGGTTAGTGTTAGATATCTCTACAAGCAAATTATTACTGTAGAACGTTTAGTATTCACTTCTCTGTGTATTATAAAAATACAGTGGATACTGGTTAAAATTCATCCCTGATCATGACTTGCTCTGCTGTCCCGGGGATTTTGCATCCATTCAAGATTACTGCAGTTCTAAGCTCTACAGCCTCCATAAATCTTACAGGTCCATCAGATTAATTTTTTATTTCATTGGCTGTTGTCAATTACTTGCAAAGTCTCTCAGTTGAGTGCACATCTGCAAACATAAGAGATGTGGTGACCCCCTAAACCCCAAAATAGAGAAGGGCAATGTGCTTAAGAGTGTTACTCTAACATCTCTCTGTAGTTACTTATTTTCAATAACATTTGTTGAGACATCTGTCCTCACCAATTTTTCATGTTTACTATTCCATTAGAGCCACAACTGAATGAGTGGGATAGCTGCAAGGTAAAGCCCTTGATGATATAGAGTGTCTTACAAACTTAAGTTTGCCTGTTCAATCAAAGCTTCGAATAATGCCCTTCAAATAATGGCTGCTTTTGTCTCAAAGCACCTTGTCTTCTTATTTTTATCTCCTTTGCCCAAGTTTCAAGCATGTGCAGTCCAGGAAAAATCAGTAAAACCAGAGAGGGATTTGGACATAGCATACAACACAGTTTCAGATCCCATTACTGTAGAGTATGTAGGTGTATTTAATGGTATCTGAAGCCTGCAATCGTAAAGTAACACCATCCTGCATTTCCTAATTGCCAAGGGCTGCTGGTAATTGCTCTCTCTTCAGAGTAAAGGATGATAATCTTCAGCACAATGGCTGCAAGTTTAAACCGTTTATTTGTACTCCACTCTGGAGATATTGACTTCAGACACTAACACTAGTGATCTAAAGTCTGATTTGAAGTACTATGCAGTAAAGGATCCATGTGGACTGTTCACATTCAGCAGTGATTTCAGTTCAGCAGGTTGTTTCAGCTGAGTAAAATACTTGCTTAATATAATGTACTTTAGTTAAAATCTCCTGCCCTTCATTAATCACATACATGCTTCTGTTTCTCCTTTGTTTTTAACCATGACATGTAATTAAACATGAGATCTACTTTTTCCAACCACTGGGCACATCTGCTACTCCTTCTAGCATATATTTAGTGGTTGTGTTGTAATGGGTTCCCTGTCTGGCATGTTGCATTAGACCAAGGCTTGGCTGGTCCAACATCAGCAAATGCTTTAGAGAAAGCAGACAAGTCGTAAGGATTGCTTATGCCCATGAGTGCAGGATAATCAGGATGCAAATATGTTGTGGTTTAATTTGCAGGTTGCTGCTCAAATGTTGGCTCGTCCATTAAAGTATCTCAGAGAAGGAGAGCTGAGTGCTGAGCAGCTTATCCAGTCCCTCCACACTGGAGCAGAATCAATTATCAATTCTGGGAACTGAACTGGGATCTGGGAGTGGAAGTGAAAGAGAATATTTGCTAAGACAGACAAAATGCAAAATGAAGTATATAAACATAACCGTGTATATATATACACACAACATAAATATTGATATATTTATATATGAAATGAAATGCAAAAATCCTTAGAGCAGCTCAGCTTCAAAGGCTTCACTATATCGATCACAGTGTGCCTCCCTGGCAAAAAGGTTCAGCATGAGTATTGGATTACATTCTGATGAGAATTCACATACACTACAGGAGCTCAAATCATTTGTCAGTGTTAGCCAAACATCACAATCACAGGCAGCTGCAGTGCTCAGATCATGTGCAATCCGTAATACAAGCCTCCTTTTTTTTGGAAGTGAAAGAGTAGAGTTGCAGATTGACAAATGTTGTGCATGGTCCATGAGACACCAAGGAGATGCAGAGTATGCATCGCTTACTGCTGCAAAACGGAGCCATTGCTGCTGAAGTCAACAAAGAGGTTTTGAGACACTTTTGTTTAAGCAGTGAAGAGAGGGGGAAAGGAGCTTCAGCTTAGTGCTTGTGTGAGTTAACAAGCTCAGGCAAGTGCAGTCCCTCAGGTTCCTGGCACAAGTAGCAGAAGTCTGTTCTGCCAAGCGTTCTCCCTTTTCTTGCCTGGGATTTTGCTTTGTTGCAAGAGAAACAAAGAGGAATGGGGAACCTCTAGGAGAAGGAAGGGACGTGGGTAGCAGTTCTGTTGTCTGAGAGGGGCTGTGTGAGCTGGACCAGGGCAGGAGGTTTGATCTGTGCAAGGCTGCTGCAGGCTTCTCATGGGACTAAGAGGGGCACTGTTGGTCTGACACTGAGAAAAAATATCACTGAAGGTACAGTGGAAGCTGAAATGAAGAGGTAGGCAAGATTTGGAGAGAGACAGCAGAGAAAAACCTGATGGGCTGTTAATTCTGACCCTAGCAACAACTCATTAGCCAAATCAAAGTTAATTTGGCAACTCTGGAGACAATAGCTATGGTAGGAATTTTTATGTTCCTTCCACTTACCAACAGATTTGCAAAGAGAAGAGTTCAAACGTGGTTTGTGTTGTGTTTCCCCTTCTTGTTGGTTTTTCCTCACAGCGTTACAATGACTTGTGCACAGGCATCTGCTGCTGGGCAGCCCCTGTACTGGCTATAGGGTGTTTCTGGCTCTGGCATGGACCATTTTTGTCCTGGAGATATCAAAGGAACCAATTGTTTCTGAACTCAGATTAAAGATTTCATTTTGAAAACAAGAGGGAAAATACCAAAAAGCAGAAATATTAATTTAGACATTTTAACAGTGAAAAATGCCTCAATGTTTTCTAGATATAAAATTTCTCATTTTCCTTTTAAGAGAGCAGTGTTTTAATTTAAAATTGTCTACATCTAAAGGAAAGGTAATGCGAGCAACAGAACTGAAATATTGGTTTTCCTTTTGCCTGTGAAAAACTTTAAAACCTTGAAATCCCCTCCCTGGGCAGCCTGTTCCACGGTCTGATGACCCTTTCAATGAAGAAGTTTTTCCTACTGTCTAAAGTAAATTTCCTTTGGTGCAACTTGAGGCCATTTCCTCTCATTCTGTCACTTGGATAGGACAAGAAGATTTCAACTCTCACCTCTCTATGACCTCCTTTCAGGTACTTGTAGATAGCAATGAGGTCTCCCATCAGCTGCCTGGTTTTCAGACTAACCAGCCTGAGCCCTCTCAGCTGCTCCTCATAAGGCTTGTTCTCCATGAATATATCTCCATCTTATTCCTCTGCACAGTGAGGGTACCAGAGCATTGGAACAACTGCTCATTGGGGTTATGGAGTCTCCTTCTCTGGAGATGTTTAAGACCTGCCTGGATGTGTTCCTGTGTGACTTGGTCTAGGTGATCCTGCTGGGGCAGGGGGATTGTACTGGATGATCTTTTGAGGTCCCTTCCAATCCCTAATGACTCTATGATTCCCTTAGGTGAGGATTTCATCTGTCTATATCTTCAGTGACGCATCTAGAAAATTCCCTTCTCACTGTTCCTGGTGAAAATGTCTTTTTTTGCTGTATTGTATTGCAGGCACTATCTGAACACATAAAACTGAAGCATATCTGAGGTTACATTTGAATCATAACAATGATGAGACTACCTTAACCCTTAATATCATATCTAGGGACACTGTTTTCCTATCTGTTCTGCCCAGAGAAATAATGCAGCCAGGATGAAAGAATGAGTGAGGGTTGTCTATTTGAGGGGGAGAACGAACTGTGAATTCCCATACTAGATCAGGAATATTGATGTGTTTGCCTTATTTCAGCAATGGAATTGTACTGCGTTGTGAAATGGACCGCAAACATCTTGGCCTAAGGCTGTCAGGGGGTGCCTTGGGTGATTTCTGCTCTCAGCTAAACAAATGCCCTGCAGTCTGTAACTGCAGAGATGTCCTTTGCCTCACTGATTCAATCTGGTTTTCCATGAGCATCCATTTGATGACTTTTGTCTTCTCCCGTTTCTAAACACAATTCATCTTCTGAACTGTCTGCTTTTGCTTGTTAGTCCTTATCACTCGTTGCTGATGGCGTACAGCTTTATTTTAGTCCCTGGTGACTTGGATGCAGAAGGGTTTTTGCCTGCTGTTACATAACTCTGGTCTCGAAGTCTCTGTGCATGAGATGTGAAACGATCATCACTGAGTGAATTGATATCAAAGCCTAGCACTTACTTAAGGCCTCTGGAGGACAAAGAATTCCAGGTGAATCTCTTTAACATAAGCTGTCTTTGGAGTCACTCAGGCGGTTCAAGCAATTTGGAAAATATCCCCTAGTTATCATGATGGTGCCCGGCAGCTTGAATTTGCAGATCGAGTTCACTACTTCATCAGTTATTCACTTAGCAGTGAGGGAAACGATATGAATGTTAACATTTCTCTGCTGGCCTCTCCTAAAGAAATCTGATGCCTGTTGGTTGGAAAACTTGTCTCTTGCAGGTTATACCAGACTGCGGTAATGCTTTTCTGTGTTTGGCCACGGTGGATTTTGGTTATTGTCCAGCATACTTCCCCTTGTACTGCCAGCACAGGCTGCTTGTCTTTAAAAGCATTTACTCTCTGTTTCACTCATGCCAGAGTTCAGCTTATTCTGCCCCATGGATGCAGTGCTGCTTTCTTCAGAAGCCGTGGGTCATGGACTTATGTACTGGCTCTCAGAGACATTTAGGGTCAATGTCTTCGTCCTTTTCACCAGCATCTTCCTATTGTCATCTTTCTATTGCAAAGCACACAAAACAGTGGTCTTAAACTTCTTTCTCAGTCATCTGAAAGGTTATTTAGTACATTTATATAACATGTCTGGCCATCCAAGGTCCTGCTCCAATAAAGACTTACATTTGAGCACAGTGTCACACACTCTGAGCGCTGTCACTGAATTCAAGTAATTAATTAGCCAAAGGCATGAAGATCTGTCAAAGCATAAGGCATTGTAGATCCAGTGCCTTGAGGTAGGCTGGTAACTTATTTAATGTTATTTATTATTGCTCTGGTAGCTGAGATACCCCAAAGGTTTCTAATGCAAGAATTGCAGGGCAGGGAAGGAGAATACTGTAGTCCCCTTTCAAACACAGGACTAGAGTTTGCACATTCAGGATGGGATTCATTCCAGTTGCATAGGATACCCATTTATTCTACATAAATGTAGAGTGTAGAGAGCATGAAAGCCTTAAAGCTTGTCTTTGAACGTTTCACCTCTGAAGAAATCAATGTATCACACATTTCCAGTGCTGTTTCACCTCCTTACCCAAATCTGCTGAGAACTTCATCAAAAAGTTAAAAGCAACTTTAAATTTTAAATAACTGTGTCTGTTCTGTCAGAACTCTCTCATTTCTTTCCTGATCATCACTGAGCCAGCTTACACCGACCTTAAAAATCCCTGATAAAGCATGCTGTCCTTGCAGATGTATTGTATTTAGCTAATTTCTGCCCAGGGATGCTACAGGGTTATGAATTGGGAAAGTGATTCATGAAGAAGGGTTTTACAGCTCCTTTCTGTGGTTCCACCTCTGCAGGCCTGCAGGTAAATGAGCTCAGCACCCACCCGGAGACTTACTCATCAAGGCATTTAAACATCTACTTGAATAACATTAAAGTCCCTGTGAGTCCTTTAAAGACTGTGTAGTGAGAGGAGGATCACCCCCTTTTGCCCTGAGGAGCGTAAGAGAAAAACTGCTGTGATGAGACCACATGTGACAAAGCAGAGGGTGTGAGGAAGGGCTGCCTGTGAGGAACTTGAGCTCTCAGGGTGGCAGGACCCGTGAAGGACACCCTAGCTCTGTAACACCCCAGTGCAGCTTCCTTTGACACCCTGCCTGCCCTGGGAGTGAGGAAAGGGAGACCATCCATGCCTGCACCCACCCAACTTTCCCTCCTTGTTTGTGCCTGCACTACTTTCACAGCTGTGAGTCTTCGAGAGAGTCTAGCAAAGGGTTATTAAGATGATGAGGGGACTGGAACTTCTGTCTCACGAGGAATGGTTGAGGGACCTGGGATTGTGAAGGCTGGGGAACAGAAGGCTGAGAGGAGATGTGTTCAGTGCGTACCAGTACCTAAAGGGCAGGAGTCAGGAGGAGGAGGCCAGACTTCTCTCAGTGGTTCTCAATGACAGGTCAAGGGGCAACGGTCGAAAGGTTGGAATGCAGGAAGTTTCACCTAAACATCTTTATTTTGGGGGTGCTGGAGCCCTGGAACAGGCTGCCCAGGGAGGCAGAGATTGCAAACCCATCTGGACACCACCATCCGGTGCAACCTGCTCTGGGTGACCCTGCTCGAATAGGGGGTGGGACTGGATGATCCCCAGAGGTCTCCAACCCCCATCAGCCTGTGATCTGTGATTCTGTGAATGGGCAGGCTGACCCTGACTCTTTGTCAGGACAGCAATGGTGCCAATCCATGGGAAACAGACACCGGCTCTACAGCAGCTCCCGAGCCCCAGCCCTCACTAAAGCTCCACATTAGGAAGCAACGCGCCCGCGAGGAGGAGCCCGAGGGATGCGCATCCCTCTCCGGGCATGGGAGAGGAAAGCGGGGCTGGGGGCGCAGTTCTGAGCCATCCCCCGCTCCTCAGCCTCCGTAGCTCAGCTTCTGCTCCAAGCAGCTTATTTATCACCTTCATTCGCCTCAGAGAGACTGCACCCATGAGAAACCTACCGGAGACATTTAACGTTACTATGGAGTTGATCAGAACGTTGCACTGTGGATCTTTAAGGCAGGGCTCGCACACGCCGTTCACAAACCTTCTCGAACAGAAGAATGCCCCTGTGTGATGCAGGAAGGTGCTGTGCTTTGCAAAACATGAAGCAATATTGAAATAAAAAAAGCATAAATAATAAAGATGGTGCCACACCGGTTGTGTTTCTTGTTCCTTACAGTGTATGAAAAGCTGTTCATTCATCTAACATCAATCTCTCCACAGCTGCAATTGTTAACTGTCTGCAACTGCCTGAAAGGAGGTTGTAGAGAGGTGGGTGCTTGTCTCTTCTCACAGGTAAGAAGGGATAGGGCCAGAGGAAATGGCCTCAAGTTGCACCAGGGGAAGTTTAGGTTGGACATTAGGAAAAACTTCTTCACTGGAGGGGTCATCAGGCCTTGGAACAGGCTGCCCAGGGAGGGGGTTGAACCTCCATCCCTGGATGTGTTTGGAAGTCATGTAGATCTGGAGCTGGTTTGGCAGTGGGCTTAGGACAGTTGGGTTAATGGTTGGACTCTGTGATCTTAAGGGTCTTTTCTGACCAGATGGCTTTCTTGGTCTGCGAGTAGGGCAAAATCTGCAAGGAAACTGAACCTGAGGCTTGCTGTGTTTTGTCATGGTAAGGAAGAGATTTTATGGCCAGGTAAAAGGGATGTTTTTCAGAGCTTTGCCTTCAAGTAGATTTTTGTTTGGTGTTTAGATCAAGATTGCTGAGAGTAGAAGTATTTTTCTCTTTCATGTTTGCTGCTCTGCCAGGGTTAGACTGACTTATACCAGCAGGGAACGAACATCTCTCCCCAGGCACCCAATAATGTATTTTAAAGCATTCATGCTGCTGCAGGGTTCATTTGTTCGGTGGTGAAATATCTTGATTTTGAAGTAATTCTGCTAGAAAATAGACATTCCAGTCTGGCTTTTGACAAGCAGGACTTCCAGGTCTTGCTGCTCTTTCAAATAAAGTGAGCCCGAGAGAGGGAGCTGATCCTTTCTTTCTGTGACCACTGTGTGCTCACAATAAACTGTGGTGGCTCACAGTGGTGAATGTGGTGCCCTGTGCAGCATCTCTGGAGACACAGAACTTGCTGTGCAGGTTCTTGGTGGTTCCCAAAGCACAGTCTTGTCTGCTTGTTCTGCAAGCACTTTGCACACATCTCGCTAAAGGCATTCAAAAGAAAACAGTGAATCTGGAGCTTCAGTCTACTGTCACTGATGTGAATCAGGAAAAAATCCCCGTGAAGCAAGTGTGGTCAGATTTAGTCCTGTCAGTTTTTTACTGCGGGGAAGTGAATTGTCCAGACTGGGGTGCTCGCTCATGAATACATCTAGTCTTACGTGTAATGTAGTAATCACTTTGCACAACAGGACTATAAACCGTGTCTGTCTGTCTGCATCATTTTGAGTCACTGGTTTGATACTCAAGCCCTAAGATGAGGCACTCACACATAAAAGCACATGTTAGATGCAACTCTTGAAGCTGTAACCTTTATTATCAGATGCTGCCTCCACTTAAATTACAGGAGGGTGTGTAATGTATTTTTTGCCACTTCCTGAGTCCATCTGACTTTTCATACCCATTCCGAAGCAACCAAACAGAAAAGCTGAAAGAGGAGGCCCATACACTTACAGAAGGACTGGGTAAATTCTGACAGCCCCAGCCTTCAGACTGTAAAGCAGAAATGCCTTCAGCAAGGCATAAATGAGCTCTTCATTACTTGATGTCACTGGCATGCTCTGTAGCTCTCCAAGCCAAGTGGGGTATTCAGAAATGGACCTTCTGGAGTAGCTCCAAGACTTGTATTTGGAAGTTTCCCACCTGAGCACGCTGAGTTTGTAGACATGCATCTCACTTGCAAACCAGCTCTTTTCCCCTGTGAAGAGAAAGCACAGAAGCATGCAAACAGCAGCAGCAACAACAAAGCCAAAAATCTGCAGCAC
>VZRI01011364.1:29183-42705 GCA_013397515.1 Upupa epops
GAATTGGATGACCTTTCGAGGTCCCTTCCAATCCCTAATGATTCTGTGATTCTATGATCAAGCCACAGCCCATCCACAACCATAACAGGTAGCATGGGGGACTTGGTTACATTCAGATGATTGCAATGTCATCTCTGTATTAGCCCGAGAGATAGATGGAAACTCAAATAGGATTAATCATTGTTAGCCTTGTTAGCCATGCTTGGCTGATGCACGTTTGCACTTTTGCTAACGTCCGTGTATGATTTGTTAACAGCACAGGTACCTGCCAGACCTGTATTGCCACAGAACTTCTTTCGGATTTGGGTGATCAGCAGAATGGATCATTTTGAGCGGAGTCAGGCAGTCTGAATGCCTCACGTGCCATGTGTTTTTAGCAGCATTAATTTCTATTAAAAATCCACCATAGGTGCTTTAAATCACTGACATGCTGTGAGACTCCTTGTGCCTTTTGTTATGTCTAATCCCATAGCCTTTCAGGGGAGAGAAGGCGAGGGTGGTGCTTAATTGTTGAGAATAGATGCTGTTTTTACGATAAAGACCTACAAAATCGGTGGGGAAAAACAGAAATCTACTTCTTCCTGCCTGCTGCAGACAGGCAATTAATTCAAATTTGGATGATTTTTCTGTTTCATTCTGAGTCCTAACATCACCCATGTCAAGGTGGGTATGTAACCATGTATTTGAGAAGAGGTATTTCCAGGAGTCTGCAGCATCCTTGAATTTTGAAGCCAGGGAAATGTTGTGCAGGTGAACAAAGCTTCAGGCTTTGTGGCTTCCACTTACACAACCTAGAGATTTTTTTCCAGTGCCTGTATTTTATGTGCATCTTTTCCTTTGAATATCAGCAGCTGCAAACTGGTTCTGATCTTTCTATCACCTGCTAGCAAAAGCCTTTGAGCAATTCTAATCTGCTGTGTAGCTGTTCATCCACGATAAAACATTTTGATGGGGCTTATCTGAGTTCTGGTTCAGAGACCTGAGACCTCACTCTACCTCCCACTGGCCAACATTTTAAAAACATAAATTCTTTGATGCAACTCTTGCGGGTTTTTTAGGACAAAGGGGCATGTGTCTCAAGAGAATCTCAAAAGGTATCTGAGAAATGTGTTTCAGCTGAAGAGTTGGCCTCACCTTGGCAAATGAGAGCATGAGTCACTGGAACTGCTGTTTTCTTGAACTGCTGTCCGTCTTCTAGTGGAACCTTCCGACGGTCAGGGTTTGTTTATTGGGTAACAGAGCACCATACTCAGTGGGAAAAAAAGGATATTAAAACAACCCCAACAACTTAGTTTTGTTGAGAACTCGATTACAGCTGATTAGGTAGTAATTTTTAATCAGATAAAACTGAGACTAATGCCCAAACCAGTCTTTTGCAGATGAACCTTTGTCTTTTGCCCTCCTGATCCCTGACTCCTGCAGTTGCAGCAGTGAGGAGCCGCTGTGAGGCTGCAGGCATGACAGACAGCCCTGTTCTCATGTTTTCTAACCAAGAGCACTCCATTTTTCTTGATAATAACCCCAAGGCTTTGAAAGACTCATTGCTGCCTTCCTGAGCTTCAGCTGGGATCCTCATGAACGAAACCACATCAGAACCAGCAAGACCAGAACTTGGAAATGCTGAGCTGCTTCATCAGCCCAGAATCTTTAGTTCAATCTACCCGTTTCTCCCCACCCAAGTTATAAAGCTGTTTCCTAATCCTCTTTTCCAAGTGCTGTAGAAGTAAATCTTTAATGCAAGTTTTCTCCTGCTGTGTTCGTGTGTGTGTGTGTGTGGCTGCAGATGTGTGTTACAGTTCTTCAGGCTACAGAATTGTGCATCTCCATACAAATTTACCTTCCTCTGATAGCAATGGAAGCTCCTATTTCCTTTCTTGTGGAAAAATGTTTTAGAGAAAGGAATGTTTGGCCAGGTGGGATTTTCCTGTAAATCCATTTATTGCATTTCTAGAAGAAATATTTCTTACCTAGGGGAATGATCAGAAAATGTTTGCTTCATGGTGGTGACTCTACCACTTCCCTGGGCAGACTGTTGTAATGCCTGACCGTCTCTGTCAGCAAAGACATCTTTCCTAATGTCCACTCTAAACTTCCCCTGGCACAACGTGGGGCCATTTCCTCTAGTTCTATCACTAATGACTTGGGAGATGAGACCAACCCCCACCCCTCTATACTCTCCTTTCAGGTAGTTGTCAAGGCTATATGTTCTCCCCTCAGCCTCCTTTTCTCCAGACTAAATGACCTAGCTCCCTCAGCCTCTCCCCATAAGATCTGTCCTCCAAGTCCTTCGCCAGCTACGTTGCCCTTCCTTGGACACACTCCAGCATCTCAATGTCCTTCTTTTACTGAGGTGCCCACAACTGACTGCAATGTTTGAGGTGAGGCCTCACTAGTGCCAAGTGGGGACAATCAGAGGGACAAGCACTTCTTTAACCCTGCTGGTCACACTCATCCTGGGGAGCCACTAACATTTTGGAACCCCAGCTCTGCTCCTCTGCCCTACAAAGCCAACCCATGCTGGGTCACGTCACCTTTGTGTTCAGAACAGTATTCCTCAAGCATTGTTTATGCTCTTATGCCTCTTCACATTCAGAAATGGTTCTCTTTCATTTCTTCTGTCTTAATTCATACAGTTTTTGTTAGTCACTTCTGTTTCCATTCCGTATGCAGTGGGTTCCTTGTCCAGAGAGCCACTGCTTTTTTTTGATTGTAGCTTTTCCTTCTTTCTGTACTTTCTTTTTAATGCATATTTAACTTTAATTAAATCACCAGGAGGCATATTTAGAGCCCCCAGGGTTCACTTTGAACTACAAGAAGGCAAAGGCTTACTTTGTGCTATAAACAAAATGTTAATTTGAATTAATTGAAGGAAATGCTTTGGCAACGATAGCCTTGTTTCTGAATAATTAATTGTTTCATGCAGAAAGTAAATGTTATGGCCCTCAATTTTGCTTCTGGTCCTGGCAGTGTCAGTCTGGAGCTGATATGAGACAAGTGAGGCTCAGGCAGTAACTTTTCAGGCAAAAGAAAGCTCTAGCCCAAAAGTATCATGGGCAAAATATTTGGTCTGACTAGTAAAATCCCACCAGACAAGGGTGGGGAAGTGCCCAGTGGCCAGGAGAAGCCTGTGGGGAAGAAAGGGCAAGGACAGGTACCCCCAACTCTAACTTCCCTTGGCTTCTCTAAGCACTGGTTTGAAAACAACTCTGTCAGCTGTGTCTGTGGCTTGTTGTCCAGCCCTTCTTGTGGAGTTTGAAATAGGAGGAATAAACAGCTTCTACTGCTTTTTTCCTCTTCCTTGTGAATGTTTAATCCTTGGATCTTCATATGTATGAAGTGGAAGAGGGGAGAGACAGTGAATAAAGTTGTGGGGGGAAGGAAATAAACATAAAATCACTAAGATTGCAATAGACCTACAAGATCATCAAGTTCAATCATCAACCCAATGCCACCATGCCCACTAAACCATCTTCCCTATTGCCACATCTATGCATTTGTTGAACATCTCCAGAGACAGCAACTCCACCACCTCCCTTGACCGTCTGTCCCAATACCTGACCACCTCTTTCAGCAAACACATTCTTCCTGGTGTCCAATCTAAACATCTCTGGAACAACCTGAGGCTGTAATCCTTGACTGAAGAGCTCCTGACTGAAAGGTAAGAACTCTGCCACGCTCCATTATGACTTTACTCCTTCTATCCTCCACCTCTTTCACTAATTATTGACAAACAGTTCTTCTCCTCCACGAATAGCCCTGCAAAAGGAGGCAATCACATGCACCTTTACATCATGCATGTCAAAACTGACCATCGGCCATTGTACGTCAGGGTCACACAGAGAGGAGGCGTATCAATGCAGCTAGAGAAAGGAGAGGCTTTTCTCAGGTATGTAACAGGGGTTATCTTGGACAACACTGCTATTTAGTGTTTCTCACAGAGCATGACAAAAGCCATTGTCCACTGGATATCAATTTATTCAAGTGTTCATGAAATTAAACTAATGGGAATGGCTCTGAAATGCAAAGAGTCACTTCTGGATTCCCATTAATTTGAAGATAGATGGCAGAAGGTATTTCCCTCACCTTCATAGTCCTTCCCAAAGCTCCTGTTGACAGTTTCTAAACAGCATTTGGCAAAACAGCCCTCTGGTCTAACCCGTGACCAGATGTGTGATTTACTCATAGCTGTGTGTTCCCCATGAAACCAAGAATCCTCAGATCCAGGTTATTGCATAACAGCACAAGTTTTCTTGACAGCACAAGCATGCGGCAGAGGAAAGACAAATACTTCAAGTTATTTCTTAGTAGTTGAAAGGAATAAATAGCTTTGCCCTTGGTCGTTTCTCGGGAGCCTGGGACTTGACACATTTGTCAGCCCTTATCGATAGCATTTCTCATAAATTCCATGAAGATCAGGTCACTCTTGGGCAGTATCCGCTCCCAAGCCCTGGCTCCTGGCATCAAAAGAGCATTAGAAAAACAACAACATGGAATCTTGTAATGCAGGCATGCCAGCAAAGCCAGAGGCAGCTCAAAAACAACCCTGACTTTTACATACGACTAAAGAGGGACGATGAGAATGATTTCAAGTGTGCAAGAAACTTGGAGTGAAATTGCTCATTCTCACCCAAACGGTCTTTCAGTGGTGTGGTTTTAGTTTTCCTATGTCATAGAGTACCATCAAGATAAGAAAGTCTTCAATCTTATTCATAGAATACAGGAAAATTAATTAAGTATAGGAAAAACTCTTCAAGTGCATCAGTCTTCACAAGGCATTTATTTTCTATCTAAGTGAGACGATTCTTAGGAGGGATTTGCAGAAAGGTTATTACAGTCTTGTCTCCCTGGATTTAGAAAACTATGAAGGCTGAAAAAAATAACACCCAGCCTGACTTAGAAGAGTGATCACAGATTCAGAAGCTGATTAGAAAAATAGATTTGCAGAGTAGTGCTACTAATACCGAAATCAGCTCTGCCTCTGAAAAGGTACAATTCCTCTCTGCTTACAGGACTCTCAAAGAGATTCATTTTCTCCCACTGAATAATGTGCAACACAAACATCTGAAGCATTGTTATTTTCCCAGTGAATTTCTAGAGTGTAACAGTCAGGGGAAAGTAGCTGCTTTTGGGGAATCGCCCTTTGATATATAACGTTCAACCCTGAATTAATGAGTCTGTGCATTAATGGATCGGTGTGTTCTTTTACCACTGTAGAGCTGTTTTGGAAATCTGAATGATCACGCATTTCTATTTACTTGCCACTCTTTCCTCTAGATTATTCTATCTGATCAGAGAAATATGTCCAAGAGAAGAAGAGCTGCCCTTCATTCTGTGCAGAGAGCTGCTGATGTTCCTGTGGTCTAATTATTCCTCCAGGAACAGGACCCAAAGTCTCTAACTTGAGACCGCAGTGAGGTACTCTGCAATGCTGCTGGACCCCAGCAAGCTGTACAATGTGCTGAAAAATACCCAGGAGCAGGAGGGGCTTTTTAGGATCCCAGGTAGTGACAGGACTAGGAGGGATGGAGCAAAGCTGGAGATGGGGAGATTTAGACTGGATGTGAGGAGGGTTCTTCACCGTGAGGGTGGGGAGAGCCTCGAATGGGTTGCCCAGGGCGGTGGTTGGGTCCCCATCCCTGGAGGAGTTTAAGGCCGGGCTGGATGGGGCTTTGACACAGCCTGAAATGCAGTCAATAAGTTTATTCCTGTGGTTGCTGCAAGGCAGACATGGCAGAAAAGACATGAGTGGATATTGTCCGTTTGCTGGGGCTCCTGAGGTACCTTTTGGCTGAAAATGTGCCAGACTGCTTTGCCTTATCTTAGTTTCCTGAAACCTTTTCCAGAGCACTAATGCAGCTCCATCAGTGATCACCACAGCACCAGTGCCAAGCTGGATACAGCTGGCTACTTATCTGTTAACCACAAGATGATCTAAATATTCCTCTAAGCTACTCAACATCCAGGAGAGGTTCTTCAGATCTGCTCTCATCCATGCAGGTGCAGAAGGCAGCCATCTGCTCTCTGGAACTGAGTTTGAGGGGCCATCCAGAAAACAGACATCTGCTTGGAAGAGGATCGCAGAAGAAATAATTACTGAACTACATTGCAAGGTGGGTAAGTGATAAAAAACTGCAAGAGGAGGCAAACAACTCATTGCTCACCAGTGAAAAGGTAGGGAAGGGGGACAAAGCTGTTTGGCCTGTAAACAAAATGTACACTGAGGAAATGAGATTTGAAGGAAAGCCCAACTTTCAGGTCCTCTGCCAATCTACATTGTCTTCAGTGGAGATCTCTTTGTTCAGCATTACTGAACTATGGGTGAGTCTACACTGGGCTTTTAGCTTCTTGTAGAGAGCTGAAGCTGGTTTTGTTCCTGATGTTGGCTTCCTGATCTGCTGCTATTGCTGCAGTTACACTGCAGAGATTGTCCATTCTGCAGACTGACTTTCTCCACTTGTCTTCACTCTTGCAGGAACATGCCACTGACACTTGCAGAGTGTCCCCTTAACCCACCCCAGCTGAGTGCAAGCAGCACAGAGACAACAAATTGCCATTAGAAATCAGATTTGCCTGCAATTTGTTCCTGGCTGCTACATGAAGGGGAACTAAAATCACTTACAATTAGGATCTCCAGCATCTGGGGTCTAAGATTTACAAGTTGATAATGCGGTCCTTGTTTATCACAGAGTCACAGGCTGGTAGAAGGGACCTCTGAAGCTCATCTAGTCCAATCCCACTGCTAGAGAAGGATCACCTAGAGGACATCACACAGCAACAGGTTCTGAAGGCTTCCAGAGGAAAAAGAGCTTGGCTCTGCTCAGATTCAGAACACCTCCTAAACATTTGCTCACTTTTACACACCTTCTCACCTTGTGAAATTGAAGCATGTGCTGCAGGGGAAGTGTCACTCTAAGTGCTGCCTTGGACACGCTTTCTTCTTTCCCACTTCCAGGCGATAGATCATGGCATGTCTTCCCAGCCACCTCTGCTTCTCTGATTTTACCAAAGTGGAACTATTGCCCCTCCAAGTCATTGTGCCACTGTACTCAGGAAAGTGAATGGAGCAGTTATTTTCTTCCATCCATGTGACCTTATCCTTGCTTTTGGCTTCAGCTTGTTGACATAGATTATAATAGCAGATCCTGCTCACTGCACAGTGATAAATGTTCAAAGGAATGTAACAATGGCTCTAAATTACAATGCATGGGTCTACACTGGAAACCTCAGGCTACCTGCTAGCTCAGGATAGTGGGTGATGCAGCCACTAACAGAGCAGCGAGATTATTTTGAGCAAGTTTCCTTGTGTGTGCTGTTCCTTTGGTTTGGAAAACACAACATTAGACCATAATTTGGGCTTGGTTTCATAAATGCAGCCTTGGCTTACACTCTGATTCAGTCTTCCCTTGCCTCACATTTTCCGGGAATTTCCTGCCAAGCTGCATTTTTTTGTCCTTAGCAGACTGCTCTCTGCTATCTCCTAGTTTCTCATACAAGTCCCTTTAGGTGCTGTATTGCTCCTCTGACCATTATGTCCCTTTGCACCAGGGAGGAGCAGAAACTACTTTGAAGAACTAGTAATTTGTCAAGGCTTTGTTTATGCCATAAATCAAACTGACAATGAATCACTAACTATTACTTGATCTGGCTAGGGCTGAATTGCGTATTGACTTTGGAAGAGTCCTCAACAACCACATGTTTCCTTTTCTTAATGTCAAAAAATGAGGACTGGCAGAAATTTCCCTGGATATAGGAAATTAAACATGTTTTCATCTTGTGTTCTAAATATTATATGCTTAGCTTAATATTTTCATAAGACTTATTTTATTATTCCACTACCTATTAGCTACCAAGAGAAGGGCTTCTCTTACTTCATCCTCATCTATTAATTCTGCAGAAAGAGCAAAACCACAAGCGGGGCAGTGATGCTCTTTCTCATTGAAATCTAACTTTGGCATCCAGTCTAAAAAAAAAGACAAAGCTGCCTGAGGTTCAATGATCTATAGAAAAAGTTGTGTTTGCTGAGGGGAGCAGAGCGCAGGCACAAAGTCCACAGAGAGTCGCCAGTGCTGATAACCATCTAGTGTCTAGATCAGACTCCGGGCTGGGCTGGAGGCCCCAGAAGCTGTAATCTTGCCTTGACAGAGAAGGATGGGCCAGGTGGTCTTATCAAGAACCAGCTTTTCTCAACTAGGTTTGCCAGGCAGAAGGAAACAGGACAATGGCCAGAGCAGCAGAGAAGCTAATTGTCCATCGAGGAGTGATTGTGCAAAGGCTAAACCCATGTGATCTTCCTGAGGACAGTCTTTTCCCTCCCACACACACATTTACACATTAAGAGAAAACTGAGCCATAAACCTTTGAGCCATGGTCCTTTTGGGGACTGGTTTTGTGGATGATAACCTGACATCAAATCGTACGGACACACTGAGGGGTTTTCCTTCCTGCCCACCCCAGAAAGGGATGCCTTTTGGGAAGAATTTGTGCCTCGGCTGTGCCGTGAGCTTGCTTGCTTGTGTTCCTTTAGTGCCACAGTGCTTTCTGCAGTTAGCTAGTCTATCCCCAGCAACCTCGAGGAGCCTGGATATGTTGTAAGCGTGAATAAAAAAGGCTATTCATGAATCTGACTGCTTCTCATGAATGCAGACTGGGCCTACAGCATGAGGGCTGTTTGGGAATCTGGTGTCAGACCTATAGTAAATAAATAGTGCTAGCTGTGCACCCAACTGCCCCCTTAGGAGGAGAACCAGACCTAGAGCATATGGGCTGTCCTTGAATTTGGTCTTGGACTGGTCGTGATATAGAGACAATGCTCCTTAATTGGCACCCCTATTAAGGTATTAGTACAGCTGCACCTAGTGCCTCTAATCTCCGAGGACTGGCTAGAATGCAAAGGGGTTTATTCCTTACCAAATTGCCCTTCCCTTCAACAACAGCTTATGCATGTTTTACTTCTGTCTAACTCTAATAATGAGATACTGCAAAGCCCACTTGGAGAATTCGTTAGCTCATAGGTTAAATGAAAACATTAACTGATGAAACAAATTGGGCTGTGCTTCTACATGTCGAGGGTGAAACAGCAATGACTGAGTGCTTCCTGGATTAAGAAGCTTTGTTGGGTAAGGAAGTGGACTGTGTTTGTGTCTGAAAGCTAGGAAAGGAGGACAAAATTCAAGGCTCCTATTGGAAGGAACTTCTGGCTTCCTAACACTGTGGTCAGGTTGGGAATCAGAGCCAACTGTGGCTGAAATGTGACCGTGGAAAATGAAACAAAGAAAAAACAGCAAAACTCCAGGTTTGCGTCAGTCTTGAACCCCAGGGAAGCTGCAGATCCAGAGCCCATTTCATCTGAGTCATCAGCAGCAGCCTGGGTGTTCAGCTGCCTGCGACAGGTTAGGAAAGAGGGTAATTTCACATATTAAAGTTCTCCAATAACCCTGACAGCCTGCAGTAACCCAGCTTAAAGGTTTGCCCAGAAGCACCACATGCCACCAATCAAATAGCAATGGCTGCTGGCATGGCACATTGTGACAGTGCCAAACAGAAGCGGGGGGTGCAGCAAAACTTGGTTCCAAGGTTGGGAAATACTCAAAAACATAATTGGATTACCACCAGGCACAGCATAGAAATATTTCCTCTGCATGGCTGTTTGTGTGGGTGTTATTTTTGGTAACAGATACCATCATTTATGGCACTGTGGAATGTTACGTTTGCTGAGTGATAAAGTGGCAGCACTTAGGAAGTCAAGATATGGATAACACTGGTGTAGTGTGTTCAAGGGTTCATTTGTCCCAGTAACTCTGACAAAGCAACTCTCTCCTATTCTAGTGTGGGAAATTCTGGTAAGAAGCAATGCAGGTTTGAGCTGCATGGATGTTTGGGATCCGGAAGAGGCGATATCATAGAATCCCAGAATGCTTAGAATGCTTCAGGTTGAAAGAGGCTCTCAAAGTTTATCAAGTCTAACTCCTCTGCAGTGAGCAAGGATATCTTCAACTACATCAGGTAGAGCCCCATCCAACCTGACCTTAAGTCTTTCTCAGGATGGGTCATCTACCACCTCTCAGGGCAACCTAGGTGAGGGTCTCACCGTCTTCACTGTAAAAAATGGTACAGACTGAACCTCACTCCTTGTCCTCAGGGGATGGTTTGAATCTACATACAAAAGGTGCTTTGAAATGTGGTGGAGATGTATTAGCTTTTACAAGGAAAGACTATGTGAAATTGGCTTTTTTTGACATCAGTTTTAATTTCAAAGGACATCTGTAGTTCTGGCCCAGAAAGATACTCAGTAAAGTCAATTCTCTATTCCCAGCCTAGCCCGGTGGAGTCACTGGGGAGGGAGAGTTTCTTTAGATTTCTCTTCCCTCTGTGAAAACAAAAAGAATCCTGTTTGCAAAGACTGCAAACACCCCAAAGTCCCTGCTGCAGAGTAAATAGCTATTTTTACACTGAACACTTTCAAGTGAGCAGGACTTTTGTGAGAGAATCTTCCAGGATTCTTTTACTACTGACTTTATACCTTCCCAAGTCTGGCTTCATTTGCCTTGCTGAAAAGAACCAGCAAAGTGCTTGAGCGTATTGAGACTGAGCTATCATTTAATTTAGCTGGTTTATAGGGTGAGATTATGTGATGCTATGTAGCCTGCAGCAAAGCCCCTGTGGTACTCTGCTGTCACATGGGCTATACCCAGTTCACCAGGCTGCACAGAGCAACTGTCGTTGCCATGTGTGATATTAGTTGAGGTGTCACCCTTGGGCCTCAGAAGATGTGGCTTAACTGAAGTCTTTTCTGCACACCTCAGTATTATCAGGTCTGTGAGCCAAGCCTTAAGTGTCCTCTCAATTGCCAGAAAAAGGCATTTTCTGACCCAACGAGCCACATTTATTTTGGCCTTTCTTAGCCCCAGGGGCCAGAAATTTGCCCCAGCCTCTGTATACAAATGTTTAAAAAAACCCCACAAACATATCCCTCAAAAGCTAAAGCACTGAGCTATAGTAGGATGGATGCTTACACTGAGACCCAGTTGTCACTTAAATATAGAAACTTTGGCAGACATTTGTCCTATAATAAGTTGCTCTTCTTTTGAAAAAGGAATAAAAAGAGTTCTTTGAGAGTATCTGAATATAGAGTTAACCAAGAACCTGGAATGGTTTGAGAAGAAATATCCACCGGTTTTAAAAAGCACGAGATATTTATAGCTGTCTAAAATACCTGATGAAACGTTATGGTGTCCTTGGAAAATTACAATAAATGCTTTGGTCTGAGGTTTTTTTGGAGGGTAAGAGAATAAAATATTCACTTTGAGCTAACTTGAGAAAAGCCAAGCTCTTAATCCTTGTTTCCCACTGGCAGGTCTTTGTTGTGCTGCACCATGAGCAAATGCAAAGATGATGAGTCAGATTTTGTAAATGAGGGGTGAGAAAAATGGGAATTCTATTTTTAGAGGAAGAGGAAAACAAACAGAGTCACAGAAACCATTTAAAGCAAACCTCCTCTGGATATACTGGCTGGAGTAAAAAATAAAGGGAACAGTTTCAGGCACACAAACACAGCTGAAAACTGTGGAAGACTGAGAGAGAGTCCTCTTATCCTGAAAAAAATGCTTATTACATCCAGAGGGTGTTCAGAAATGGGTCTGTTTAATCAACACACATCATTTAACTGGCAACTGGAATGGATTGCTAAGCTTTAAAAGCTGAGCAGAATCTCTACGTTTATTTTGTGTGTTTCCTGCAGAAAAGCTTGGGGTTGAAAGTAGAAGTACAGCTTATATACTTATTTTTTTTCCCCAAAAAGAAGAGTAGCTCATACACAATTAACCAATTACACGGTCACTTTTCATGTGCTTAGTTTTTATGTGATGTGATAAAGTTGCGACTGCTATTAATTGCATCCATTAATTTATATCATGACTTCTACTAGAAATTGTAATTGGAGTCTAGGAAGCGCAGTGGTTGTTATTTAATTAAGCACAACCTCAATACAGACGTGGGGTAAATCCATGAGTCAGTACTCCAGGTTCTAAGCTAATCACTTGGCTTGTCGCTGGTTTGATGTCCTTTGAAATGTTGACTGCAGATCTGGACAGGTGGAGATTAATTTTTCCTTAAGAATGTGTACTCTGTCCCAGACAGCTCAGGGTGTTCATTCGCATTAGATCCATTCTAAAGGGAAAAAACCTTTTTAAAAAATTGAAAACATGTTTTAACTTATTCTGCCTAAGTGCTAACAGTACAGAGAGCTCAGAAGGTGTGCTGCGTGTTGAAGAGAAGTGTGAAGTAGGCCAGGCTTATGTAAATCCTGCTCCATTCAACACCCAACGTGCTCAACATGTTGGCCAGGATTCCCAAGCAAGTTTGCGACAGGTTGGTTAACAACTGCGTGCGGCTTCCAAGAAAGAGATACCAACAGAAGAGCATCATTCCAAGTGTCGGGTTTTGTTCTGAGCTCTTTAATCCTGCATGTCTGTATGTAGAGCCTACGCAGACACATCCATATTCCTTAACAGGCCTTGAGCTAGAAAAGGCTCTGGTTTACATGACTGCATCATACTGTAGACAGTTGGCTGTGGAGTCCCTTTTTAAGTCACAAATGGGTGATTTAAAACCATGAAGACGTTAAAATAGCTACATAATCCCCCTAGACCCACATAGGATCCAATTTACACTGGCTATTAAGCAGGCAATTATTCACCAGTTTCTTCTTGTATTCCAGCTTTCCAGAAATCCCTGCACCATCCAGATCAGGTCTCTGAAATTTACCCTTTGAAAGTGTGTGCTCTCACACCTCTTGTTTTTACTTCTTGGACCTGAGGAGTCCTTGTGTATGGCTTCCCAAGGAGCTGGGACAACCAGTAAGGGAGTTGGGTAGTGAGAATCTTGCAAGACAACATGGGGAATTGCTGTAGGGACAGTATGAATTGTTGCTGCTATATAAACCTTTGCTTCCAGTTATCCGGTTTGTATTTATTTATGCTGCATGGGTTATAGTCCTCGGGCAGGCTTTTTTGATTACTTAATAAAATACAAATATGTAAATGCAGGTAATGTCCCTAACATGCTGCTTTCAGTTCTTATCTACCACAGCACATTTCCTGGATTTCTATCCCTTCCAGCACTGCTGGTAGTAGGTGTTGATTCACAAGGAAAAAAAGAAAGCAGGAAATAATTCTTCATTTCAATAATTCATGGAAAAATGAAGCAAAACTACGATATCTGTAACGTATGAGAGCACACGTCTCAAACTGTGTTATTAGTATTCAGTGCTAGGACTGTAGCCCTGGAACATGTGCTTCAAACATGGCTAAGCCCCTTCAGAATAACATTTCAATAGGGATGCAGTAATCTGTGGAAATAAGTCAATGCAGAAAATGATGATCTAATTGGAATGGTTTAATTGCCTGTTATGGCCTTCAGTTGATCCCTTGAAACAAAGTTATTAGTATTTAATGCGAAATTTCTGCAATAAAGAAAGGTGAATTTATTGGGTGGAAGGACAATCTTCCATTTCACAGTATCCAAC
>VZRI01011364.1:49921-77891 GCA_013397515.1 Upupa epops
TGTCCAGGTCCCTCTGAACAGCAGCCCTTCCCTCCAGCATGTCCCCCACACCACACAGCCAACTTGCTGAGGGGGCAATTGATGCCACTGTCTGTATCACCAACAAAGATGTTAAACAGCACTGGTCCCAGTCGTGACCCCTGAGGGATGCCACTTGTCACTGTTCTCCATTCAGACATTGAGCAGTTGACCAGAGCTCTCTGAGTGCGCCCATCCAGCCAATTCATTATCCAGAGAGTGGTCTGTTCATCAAGTCCATGTTTTTCCATGTCTGGTGACCAGGATGTCATGCGGGACAGTGCCAAACGCTTTACACAAGTCCAGGTAGGTGATGTCGGTTGCTCTTCCCTTGTCCACTTGTGCTGTAACGCCATCAGCTCCATAATTTTGCCAAGCACAGAGAGGAGGCTGACTGGCCTAGAGTTTCTGGGGTCTTCCTTTTTTCCCTTTTTAGAGATGGGGGTGATGTTTTCTCTTTTCCAGTCAGCAGGAACTTCACCAGACTGCCATCATCTTTCAAATATGATGGCTAGTGGCTTGGCAACTTCATTTGCCCATTTCCTCAGGACCCGTGGCTCGGTCAGACTAGCTAACAATGCAATCAGACACAGACCGGAGCTATTTATCTCCTGTGAACACTAAATTACATTGCTTTGAGCCTACAGGTGTAAAATCATCAAGCAATCCTAATAATACAGCTCCTGGCCTTGGGCAAGCTTGGAGTTCATTAGCCCATGCACATTCATGGAAAGCCTGGGATAGTTTATCAAGAAAATTTTTGCAGCACAGAGCAAAGCACCAAAGGAATCTGTGTTTTCAAACAATTCCAAAGGAAGTGGTTTCTGGTCCTCAATCTGGAAATTGAGAGACTTCTAGGAACTTAGCTATAATAGCCATGGAAAGTGCAAACTTGTCATCAACTATGCTGTGAACTGTCCACATCTCGCTCACTCTTGCTCCCACAGGGTGTAATCTGAGGAGCATCACACAAAATATGATGTTGAAAACAGATGACTGGATCTAGACCTGACTTTGAGCAAGTAAAGCGAAGGGAAAAGTGTGTTTAGCACAGGAGATTGGAAAAGAAAAGTGGAAGATATTTCTGTTCCCTAAGGGGAGTACAATGTAAGGCAACTGAGAGGTCCTTCACAAACAGCATTTTTGTAAAGAAAGAGAATTACCACTCACACCATTTCTTAGTGCAAGAAGTACAGTGGGGTTAACGGTTGCACTCAGTGATCTTAAAGGTCTTTTCCAACCTCAGTCATAGAATCATTAGGGATTGGAAGGGACCTCAAGAGATCTTCCAGTCCAATCCCCCTGCCACAGCAGGATCACCCAGACCAAGTTGCACAGGAACACATCCAGGCAGGTCTGGAACGTCNTCTCCAAGCTCAAGAGACCCAGCTCCCTCAGCCTTTCCTCATAAGGGAGCTGTTCTACTTCCTTCATCATCTTTGTTGCTCTATGCTGGACACCCTCCAGCAGCTCTGTGTCCTTCTTGAACTAAGGACCCCAGAAATGGACACAATGCTCCAAATGTGGTCTCACTAGTGCAGAGTAGAGGGGGAGAAGATCCTCTCTTGATGGTTCTAAGAAGAAGCTGATGGAACAGCCTTGGTACAGGTTTACTTCATTTTAGTAACAGAGATGAACAGCAGAAGGTGATCTGCTTGCTGTAAGCTCAGCCTAGTGATTTCCATTTCTCTGGAAGGTGGGGAGCCTGTGATGAGGCAAAAATGCTCACAATGTATGTATGTCCATTTGAGCTAATCACCTTGATGCCATTTGCAGTCATTGGAGACAAATGGGCAATGGGTTGTAGAATGAAATGTCTGTGTTACTAATGTCTACTTCTACTTGTAATTCAAGTTTCTGACACATTTCTGAAAATAACACTTTTAATATAGCCTTTTATAAGAGAAACAGAAGTCTTGTATTCTGCCTAAACACTCAGGGGATTACTCCTGTCTTTTCAGTGTTGCCAGAAGGGGAGAATACAAACAGTTGGTGTATTTCTTCCCTTTACTTATGTCACTTCAGTTTCTGCTTCTGACATGGATTACTGCAGTGGCATTGTCAGACAGCAGGTACTAAATCACTGCAGTTTTTCCCTGTGTATGAAGAGTGTTTTACAAACAGTGGCTATGACAAAGTTAATGGCTAACATATTCCATTAATTGCTTTTTATAATTGTAATCTCAGGTTTGAATAGTCCCACTGCACACAAAGAGGAAAGAATGAGAATGGAAATAATCTGGAACAAGAAGCTTATGGGATGTTGGTTTCTTTCACTCAAACCTCTGTGTAATACCAGAATAACTCTGTATTTTGTCTTTCAGACCTAGCATCAATACAGCCATTCCCATGGCTCTGGTTCTTCCCAGATCAGGAGGTGAAACTCTGCAAATTAACCACACACACAAAAACTGGCTCTGCAGAAGTTAATTCCACCCTCCAGTCTCTGGAGAGTGGCATTGTGGCAGACTCCAGTCTTGAGCCTCTTGTGCTGCATGATGCCATGAGAGGGTGGATGACTCTAAACAAAGAATTGAACTTAGCCTGCCAGAGGATTTATCGAGTAGCAAATGGTGAGGTACCGAGAAAGAGACCTTAAAAATGGCAGCTTGGTTGTGCTCAGGCCAAAATGAATGTAAGCATCTCCACTGCTAGAAATGCGGTGTCATGAACATTGGGAGGATGGTAGATGTTTGAGCAATGCTGGCTGCTTTGTGGCTGCCTAGAGAAAGCACACGAGCACTGCTGGAGTGTCAGAAGGAGACAGCTGTCTGCTCAGCACTCCCAGTGTACTGGCACATGTACAAGACAGAGTGAACGCGGCTTTAGGTGGCCAGTTGACAGTTCTAAAGGAAAGAACCAACCTTACCTACTTGTGCCAGCTGTATAGAGAACTCAGCGTATGTGAGTTTTTATTCCTACAGTTTCATGGTTTTGCTGAGCATTGCAAATCTGCTAAAAGAACTAATATAGCAGACGAGATATCTGCTTGCACCAATTCATCGTCTCAACATCTGTTGGGGCATAGAACAGCTTCTTCTAAGGGATGTAACAGGAAGCATGAAGGAGTCAGTGCCAGATGCCAGTGGAGAAGGAACACTTGGTCTAATGACCACTGGAGCTGTTGAAAATGAAAGACCATTCAGGGAAATGAAAAACAGGAGCTAAAAGAGGGGGCCATATATGTCAGGCAAGAGCTAGATAAGTCAAAAGATGGAACCTGGATGATCTTCATTGTAAGCTGATGGATTCAAGTTCCTATGACTGAGGTCTATCTTGTTCTTCCCCTTGTGGCATGTTTTTCATTCTTACTAATTCATCCCTGCTCCTTCCTGCATAAAGATACAACAGCTTTAATAATTTTGTGAGATTCATCCAGAATTGCTTCTAAATATTCAATTCTGAACTAATGACAGCCTGGAAAGATGCTTCCTGACACCGCTAGTGCTTTGATGGGGGATTTTTGCAGGAACTTGCCATGGCTTGAGTTTGTTTAAAGGGAAAAACCAAGCCAGAGCTTACGAAGCAGTGTTTACACTGAGTTCAGGGCAAACAGCACAAATGCCGCCTATCAGTACAAAAACGTGTATTGCTTAACATAGGCTCACCCCAGTCTGACTTCATAAATAGTTAATAAATAGTGCCAAGCCCTCCCAAAATAAGAAACTGGCTTAATGATAAACTAAAAGCTTTCCATTTCCTTGCCTTGAAATAACAACTGCCATGTGTTTCACGCAGTTATTACCTTTGGGGAATTTGGACCTTTGGAAGCGCTGCGGCTATTTACTTTGTTTGCTAATGGAGTTAGCTGGGCTGTAATGTGAAGAAAGTTGAAAAGGCAAAACCAGTTTGTGTGTAGAAGTGCCTGGCAATTTGCAGAGGAAATAACAAAAGTAAATTTAAAAAAGCAGGTCTGTTACTTCTAATGATGCAGCGAGATGTCTTCTCTCTAATTTAGCTGCCAGCCTAAGCATGCTCCCCGATCATTTTTAGCTGAGCAGCTGTTTGCCCAGTGTAACTCTTTAAATTCCCCCAGGGGGAAGGCAGGTTCATCTGCAAACTTGCAGAGTCATCCTGGATGGTTTTGCCATTTCCACTGTTTATTCAGGCAATTTTGGGGTCTTAGAAAGACAGCCCAATGAAACTGGGCTGCTGCTTTGCAGAGAACATGTTTGGGTAAGAGACCTATGTGGGGTGATAGATCATCGTAGGCTCATTCCTGGCTGAGGACGCCTGACCCTGTGCCTCCAGAGCTGCTGGGTCCCCAGGCTTGGATACTCTGCACTCCTGGGGTTCAGGCAGTTGGGATTTAAGATGCAAGAGTAGTTAAGAAGGCAAAGATGAGGACACTCAGAGACTGTCTGGGGAAGATTCACCCTGTTACCATGGGTTGGGAGGCCTGGGGAGAAGACCCTGGTTTTGGCTGGCTAGAACAAATACAGTTTTCTGAAATCTTCATAGAATCATAGAGACAGAAAAAGGATTGGGTTGGAAGAGACCCTAGTTCTAAAACCTCTGCCATGGGCAGGGACACATCCCACTAGGATAGATGGACACATTCCCCAGGTTGGATGGGCTCAAAGTCCCATCCAAACTGACCTTGCATGCTTCCAGGGATGGTGCATCACAGAATCATGGAATGTTTGGGATTGGAAGGGATTTTGAAAGATCATCTAGTCCAATCCCCCTGCCAGAGCAGGTTCTCCTACATCAAGTCGCACAGGAACATGTCCATGCAGGTTTTAAACGTGTTTGGAGAAGGAGACTCCATAACCTGCCTGGTCAGCCTGTTCCAGTGCCTCACCACCCTCATAGTGAAGGATGTACTCCTTATAGCTAATCTAAATCTGCCCTCTTCCAGTTTAAAGCCATTACCCTCCATCCTATCACTACAATTACTGGTAAGGAGGCTCTTCCCGTGTTTCCTGTAGCCTCCTTCAGGTACTGGAATGTTACTCTAAGGTTTCCCCAGAGCCTTCTCCAAGCTGAACAACCATAACTCTCTTAGCCTGTTCTCATAGGAGAGGTGCTCCAGCCCTCTGATCACCTTCATGGCCTCTCCTGGACTAGCTCTAACATGTCCATGTTCTTCTAATGTTAGGGGCCCCAGAGCTGAACACAGCACTGCAGGTGGGTCTCAGAAGAGTGGAATAGAAGGGTGTAACAACTTACAAACAGCCCTGTGAGGAGGAAGCAATACCCTAAGTTTCTCACAGCTGGTCTGATACCCCAACAAGATGCTTGCATGGACTGTGCTTTGATTCTTGTTGAAAGAAAGCAATTTGTCTTATTTACCTGGGGTGTTTTTATCATTATCAGCAGCCTAGATGCCAACCACAGGCAGAGACTGTCTTAGTGCAGGACTGCAGGTATTCGTTATTCCAAAAGCCCTAGTACTCCTCTGTCTGCTGTTTGTTTGCTGCAGCAGATCTCAAACACGGCTGTTTCAAGTGCTGAATTTCATTAACATAGTTTAACGAAGGCTTTTCAGAATCTTCAGTCAAATCCGTTATCTAAACAGGCTTAAGATGCTCAGTACCAATGAGGGAAGCATCTACACTGTCTGAAAAGTAAACTGTTCCAAGAGCTCCCTTTCTTTTGCAGCTCTCCTGCTGCTGCTCATACAGGCAGTTGTGTAATTAGAGTGATTTGTGAGTTAGAAAAAGAAACTCAACCTGAGAGAGCTCACCAAACACCATCCCTGTTTCTGCCTTTCGATAGACCTGAGCCTGGAGAGTGGCTCTGAGCCACATTCATCCCTGAAGTCATTCAAACATTGTCAGGAAGATGTTGGCAGCAGGAAACGGGACAGTCTGGCAAACATCACCGATTTTCAGCATCAGTGAGTAGCAAGAATTTGCATGAAGGGAAAGTGCTTTGTCTTTCCAGGAAAACAATGTCCAACTTTAAACAAACTAAGTAAAAAATGCACTGTCATCCAGCTCCTTTATTTACTTTAAATCCTCCTGAGTGGACAGGAGTTTATTTAATACTGGAGTGAATAGTTCTTTGCAATTGTGAGGGAACAGGGCTGCAGGAAAGGCTCTTGGTCTGGTCAGCCTGTAGGATCTCAGAGCTGAGCAGGAACCTATCTGTAAAACAAAATGTGCTAATCTTGAAAATCCTTAAAAAGCCCAAACAGAGGAAACCAGAAGAGCTGAGTGCAAGCCGGAGCCAGGCCGAGGTACAGCTGAAGCAGTAAAACTCAGCTCCCCATCTCTCCCATCACATGCAATATTTCCAGTTCGGAGGATGGTGAGACCCACCTCATGAGGAGGTTCAGCGCGTGCTGCGAGCGCTAACAGAACATGATTGAATTTCCCTTTTACTGCTGTTGCTGTGCAGTGACCTGTGGAGTTTGTTAATAAAATGCTGTGCCCATTACTGTCTCTCATTACAATAGATGTTGTCGGCATCCTAACCCCTCCTCTTCATTCACTTTATCTTGGCAATATTTTAGTGAATTAGTTCTATAGCTGAGACACCTTTTCTATTCAGCTGTCCGAAAGACAGACTGCTTGTCTGCTTCTGCAGTGTTGAATGCAGATGCTGCGCAGGGCTCGCAGGTTGTGTAATTATTTCCAGCAGCCGTTTTCTCCGTTAAGTAAAATGTATAATTCTCTTTTCTTCACTGCACTCCTCGGAGGGTAGGAATTCTCATAAATGCAACCTTCAAATAATCATGTTTTTTACTGCCAGCGTACAGTTTAATTTAAAAGAAAAGGAAGGAAAAGTTTACCTGGTTCTTAGTGCCCAACTGCTGCATTTCATGATTAAATGCATTAAAGTAATCATTCAGAGCAAAGGGGTAGTGCTGGGGGCAGGAAGGCTTACAGTGTAAACATTTAGTGAGCCACACTGGATGGCCCAGCCTCTTATCTTGTGAAAATGATTTATGGAAAAAAACTTAATGCCATTTCTCAGCCCTACGACCGCTGGGTGATTAGATGAGAGCTCTTTGTTGTTATGACTGTCTACTTTAACAAACCTTAACTCCATCTGCTTTTCATTTAGCAGCCACCACCTCTCCCAGGCAGGCAGCTGCTAGGTAAAGAGCAATTTGGATGCTGATGCTGCTAAGGGGGTTACAGTCCTCAGTTCAGCTCCCTGGCCTCCCACAGACTTCCTGCCAGAATGTCTGACATCACTTAATCCCTCATCAAGGTCTCTGGAGATGGGTCTTCCATCTTTGCTTATTTAGAGTACAGGTTTCTCAGGCAGGATGTCTTCTGCCAGGCTGAGACTGCTGCTCATTCATGCATTAATGGAGTACAAATAATAGAGTCAGGAGTATTTTATCTTGCCACGCGTACATCATCTAGGAATGCCGTTCAAAATGGTATTAGCAGGTGTGCTTGGAGGACCTGAGTATCACAGAATCACAGAATCACAGAATCATTAGGGACTGGGAGGCATCTCGAAAGATCATGTAGTCCAATCCCCTGCCACAGCAGAATCACCTAGATCCAGTCACACAGGAACATGTCCAAGAAGGTTTTAAATGTCTCCGGAGAAGGAGACTCCACAACCCCCCTGTGCAGCCTGTTCCAGTGCCTCACCACCGTCACCATGAAGAAGCTTCTTCTCATATTTATATGGAACCTCCTCTGTTCCAGCTGACACTCATTGTCCCTTTTCCTGTCATTGGATGCCACTGAGAAGAGCCTGGTTCCATCCTCCTGACACCCACCCTTCCCATATTTGCAAACATTAATGAGGTCCCCCCTCAGCCTCCTCTTCTCCAAGCTGAAGAGAGCCAGGTCCCTCAGCCTTTCCTCATAAGGGAGGTACTCCTTCCTTTGTCGCTCTATGCTGGACACCCTCCAGCAGCTCTGTGTCCTTCTNGTTGTTCTTCCCAGATGCCAGACTCTACACTGACCCTTGTTGTACTTCATTCTCTCTCCATTTCTCTCTGCCCAGCTCTCCAGCCTGTCCAGGTCTCGCTGAATGACAGCACAGTCTGCTGGGGTGTCGGCAACACCACCCAGCTTGGTGTCATCAGCAAACCTGCTGACAGTGCACCCTAATCCTTCATCCAAGTCATTAATCAATAGATTGAAGAGGACTGGTCCCAGTACTGATCCTTGGGGGACCCCACTAGATACAGGCCTCCAACTAGACTCTGTCCCATTAACCACCACTCTCTGGCTTCTCTCCTGCAGCCAGTTCACAATCCACCTCACTACCTGTTTTTCCAGGCTGCACTTCCTCAGTGTGGCTGCAAGGATTCTGTGGGCAACTGTGCTAAGGCTTAGGTCTCATCAGTCTTGTAGGTGGAAGAGAAAAAGAAATAAACTAACGTCTTCTGGCTTATCTGACTTTATACAGAATCATAGAATTGTTTGTGTTGGAAAAGACCTTCAAGATCATAACGTCCAAGCATTAACCCAGCTGTCCCAAGGCCGCCACTAAATTCTGTCCCTAAGCTCCAGGTCTACAAGACTTCTAAACACATCCAGGGATGGCGATTCCACCCCATCCCTGTGCAGCCTGTTCCAAGGCCTGGTGACCCTTTCAAGGAAGAAGTTTTTCCTCATGTCTAACTTAAACTTCTCTGGTGGAACTTGAGGCCATTTCCTCTTGTCCCATCACTTGCAGCAGGCTTTTTGCAGCCAGGATTTCAGTACTCACAACTGTGTTTGGAAAGGGCATGTGTGGAAAAAAGAATTAGCAGAAAAATTAAAATATAAGTATGTCCTCCTTTAACCACTGCTCAACGCACAAGCGATCGTGTCTCTGCTTTCTCACGTACTCATCCAGAATTGCATTTCATTTTTATGCTTCCCAACTGCAAGCTGGACCTAATTCTGCTGTCAGAAATACTGACCTGCGCCCTGTGAGACATCACAGTGTGCTTGCTGGTGCTTTTTAAGGCAAAATCTTCCATATAGGAGCTTTAAGAGAATGTGTATGTCCAGTGTGGATGGGGAGGAGTTCTGGAAAGGGGAATAACCCCTTAACTGGCTAGCTTGAGGGCTGGATATTTGCATTTGACATGAAGGAGATCCACACAGGCGCTTGGGTCCTGCAGTGGGACTCAAAGACAGAAGCACAGAATTATTGAGGCTGGAAAAGGCCTCTCAGATCATCAAGTCCAGCCTATGACCTAGCATCACCACAATCAACTAGAGCATGGCACTAAGTGCCACACAGAGTCAAACAGAATGCTTCCTGTGAAAGTAATAGTCAGAAAAGGGAACTGAAACTACACAACCCAAAAGAATCCCCTTCTATAAATCTGTGCACTTTATTCTGAGACAGACACACACTATCACCTGCTCAGGATTCACAGCTCAGACCTTTGACCTGAACTAAGCCTTAGTTATATTTCTTTTCAAAGAGAGAAGACACCTCACCCCTCCGAAGGGGAAGAGGAGGGTCCTTGTCCACCCTGAGCATAGGGTCCCCTCTTTCACCACAACTTAGTGATACAGGCTCAAGTCCTACATCCCTCAGTGAGGGTTTTGAGGCCCATGCAGGGGCTTATAGGACACATAGGACGGTCAGGTGGGCTCTCAGCCCTCTGCTTCCGGAGGAATGAGATAAAATATTCACCAAAGAGGAAAGAGGAATCACTTGGCTTAGGAATTATAGCCACCATCTGAGGCTAAGAAAAGCTGGATTCTAGTCCTTTCACTGAGTAATTCATATAATGTAATGCAACTGTGATGTGGGGGCTGGGTAACACGTAATTTACACTTCAGAGCAATGTTTCCCAGCAGGCAGGTGAGGGGGGGTGTTAATCTTTAGGCTTTATCCCAAGAGCCTGGCTCAGGAAATCTCCTGTAACAGGAGTGTTAGTCTTTGCTCTCCCTCGAGAGCTGGATGGTGAATCTTCCCATCTATTTTCTTTCCCTGGAGGCACCACATTGCTCAGAGAGTTCCTTCCTTTGGTTACTGGAAACCCTTCCCTCCCCTGGCTGGGCAGTGTCCTATAGCTTGTCCTATAGAAAGCCACAGAGAGTGAAGGTTTTAAAAATGTTGGGCTTCTATGTGCAGATGAAAGGAAGGGTGAGGATTACATGTGCGTTCAGAGAAGCGGCTAAAAGTGAAGGGTTTATGGGTGAAGGAAAAGAAATATGTTCTGGGAAACCTCTTTCCATGTTTAGTCTGCTTTCAACAAAGTCCGTAAAGTTTCTGGTTTCATCCAGGGCTCCAATGTCAGGCTAGGATGTTAAAGTTTCTAAGACCAGTGGTGAAGGACAGAAGTAGAGACTCCCAGACACTGCAAATGCCCTTAAAATTAGCTTAAGACATGGGATTTAGTGAAGGACAAGCAAGAAACCCTCTCTGTGCCTAGGACATTTCATGCCCCGGTTTGTCTTCATTGCCACAACCATGCCCTGTCTTTCTCTTGTAAGGATTTTCCAAAGCCCGTTACAGCAATTGTATTGTAAAGCTGAATGTATGTGGTTGTATCATGTGGTTTTGGGGTACTCAGCAAATATATTGAGGTTTTACAGTAGCAGCTATAAAACATCACTGTGCCAGTTTTAAACAGAGACTAAGAGAGTTTTGGTGACTCAATTTGGTGCAGGAGATGTGAGGCTCACTCTTAGATGAGCCTAGTCTGGTCCTGGGTGCTGGTCTGTATCTGCATTAGCCTTCTACTCAAGAATGCAGAAACTGCAATGGAACTTCTAAGTGTTGCTCCCTACCTCACAAAATCTTGCCTCTTTCTTGAAAGCCCTCTGGTACATGTGAGTAGGAAGAGAGAGAAACTGGTGGAGGTATATAGGCAGAGATGTACCACAGCTGCCTTGTTCCACTCCTCAGGAAGCCTTTCCTGAACAGGGGGAAGCTGTTTCACCACTTATCTCTTTCAGCAGCTTCCCCACCTGCAGTAGAGATGCTGAAGTTTCATTCTCCAGGTAGAAAAGGGGAGATCTCCAGAAGGAAAAGACTTGTCTTGCATTGCCTCACTCACTGAGCTGAAGTCACAATACGGAAGTCACTGAGCTCCAGCACATTTTATGATTCAACAGTGTCTAGAAAAGTCTTAAAGCTGATGCTCAAACCAAAATGAATGTGATTTATTTTAATGACATCATGTAAGGACAAATAATCAAGAGCATGCCACTGCAGCTCATTTGTGCCTGAACTGTAGCACACAGATCTTCCGCACTGCAAAGTAATAAACTGTAATTCTGTCATCATTTCCTGCCCACTCACCGAAGAATTACTCATTTCTAATACTCACTGCGAGGTGTGAAGCTAGGAAAAAAGGGGAAATAAAAGAATTCTCCTCTATTCCTTGAGCTGTGCTGCAGAACATGGGATTTTGCTAAAAAGGAATGTGAAAATCTCCATGTGGTGCTGGGAACATCAATATATGATACGCAGAAAAGAGAGGCATCAACACAAGACCCCTAGTTTTGCAGCTGGAAACCTTTTGTAAATATCCACGGGAAAAGCAAAGCGGGTCAGAAAGGCGGCACAAGCTTATTCTCTCCTAAAAACCTTTTTTGCTGATATTTTTCTTGAAAGAAATACAAGTTAGAACATCTGAGTACTGGCATTTTCCCAGGTGTCAGTGTAGAAAGAAGAATACAGAAAGGTGACTTGAGGAACTGACCTTAGAGGAAGAAAAGAACCCATTAGTTCATTTCAAAGTACTTGATCTCATCCATCAAACACACCCGCCAAACCTTATACACAGACAGTTTAAAAACCAGAGAAGTAATTCTGGAACATCTAAAAGTTTTGTCATGGAGGAATAGTGGGGGGCAGGATGAATGGGAAAGGGTAAAGAAAATGCATCAAAAAAGAGGGGAGAGGCAAAGAAGGGGGAAAGTAAAGGGACCAGGGAATTACAGAGCAGGCAGACAACTTCATTTTCAGGGCAAATCTGGAACATACTCTTAAACAATTTATATTGGTCTGGAAGTCATCCAAGTAAGCACCAGCTTGTTTGTTAAGAGCAAATGCAGCGTGTTTCACTCTGTGACACAACGTCTGGCCTTACGACTGAGGTGCAAAGCACTGTAGATGCGCTGCAATTTTGACTTTCGTAAGACTTTGGTGCTGCTTAACATGACATTTTCATAACCAAGGAAATACTATCCAGAAGCAACTCCTACAGAGCATGCAAACCTGAATCGATAACCATTTTTATCATTGTCTGACTGTTAAAAGGGACTACACTGTTGGCAGGTTTCCACTGATTTCACACCGAGTCTCTCTCTAGTCAACCTGATCATTATTGCCTTGCATATAAATTATGCAGAAATTAAGGTAGAGAAAAAAAGAGCTGTTGTGAGGAAAGATAATCATACTCAAGAAAGATCTTCATGATGTGCAGAGTCCTGTGCTACCCAGCAAGAAGGAGGACTCAGATGGAGGGACCTGTCCATTAGGCACATTGCTTTTCAAAAAAGATTTGGACTCAGTGGAGAACTGGAGGGAGAATAAGTGCAAGAATATTCAGAGAAAAGTAGAAGTCTTGTTTAGCACTGAAAAACCCCATGTGGAATGGGAGCAAAGGCACATAAATCTTTAAGAATGATAGCGAAGTGGAGAAACACATTTTCGCCATCCATGTGGATGGGATGTGTAACTTGAGAGACAGAGTGATGCTAGATGGGGAGAACGTAGTGGGTAGTAAAGCTGTGGGAAAGAAAGACTCTGAGAAAGGTACATACTTGTGTTGTAAGGTTTTAGCAGCAGGGGGCTACTTCCCACCATTGCTCATGGATTAGATGGGGGGTTGGCACTGGATGCTGGAGAGAAAAATAAAAGCATAGAAGAATCTCGTGGTGAATGATTACGATGCAATTTTTGCCTAAAAGGAAATGTTCTTCTCTGTTCCTAAACTTCAGGTTATGTTTGTCAGGAGTTAGTGCAGGCTGCATGACCCAACATTTTCCACAGTGACTCAGCGTTACATTGCCTACGGTTCTTTGTAAAGCAGCCATAAGGTGAACTCTCTTTTCTTTTCTATAGAAACAGGGACAGCAGATGGCTTGTGGAAGAATCTAAGCTACATTTCAGGTCCTCCTGTGGCTTGTTTAACATAACCTTCCACATAAATAGTCAGATTGTGTTTACTTGGCAATGAAGAAAAGTGTTTTCAAGATCTTTTATTTTTCACAAGACATAACCCTCAGCAAAGGTCATGATAACGTTCAAGAGGTTTCAGCAAATGAGTAAAAACAAAATCTAAATTACAGGGAGAAGATAATAGTATCAGCACTTCTACTGTGAAAGGCTAAAATAAGGGCAGAGAAGCCATTTCAGAACCCTTCTGAGATTTTACAATAACAAATCTTAGCCTGCCATATGCAGATCCAAGCTGGGAATGAGCAATTAGCCCTTTAGTTTCAGGCTCTCTGATCCATTTGGTTTGTCCTTATGTGACTGGCACATCTTTTAATGAATTTGCTTCAGCATTTACCACACTCATTTCTAAGAGGTCATCAATACAGGATTTGCACATCTTTCTAACGCTAAACTGAGGCTGCTAAAGTGTCAGAAAGTTGCCTCTTAGGTGTCTACTTGTAGTCTGCAATGAAGGCAAAGGAAATAGCCGGCAATTTGCAATGGAATCTGAAACGAATTTTGTGCTTTCTTGAACAATAACCAAGGTGTATACACAGCTTCATCTCACCGTCATGTCACAAATGTATCTGACACAGGACTGTCAGGTGGAATTATCTTCCAAAGGGATGTATAAACAAATATCCTAAAGGAGATGGGGGGACTTCTGAGAAGTTCTCTCTCATATTATTTAACGACCGCGTACATCCTGCCATTGAAAGGTTGAAATTTAACTCGAAGATCTCCTTAGTCAGAATTTCTTTCCTAGAACTTCTCAAGATTTTAATGAACTTTGCAAAGGTTACAAAATCCAGACCATGGAACGTGAGCCAAATCAAATGCAATATAATGACACCATGAGCTCCGCAAGAGAGAAAGCCAAAAAGCCCAAGCCCACAGGGAATACTGGAAAAGGAGGAGTGTCTGCTGCTGTGCTGAAAAAAAAATCACTATGATGGATTACGAGATAAATGTCTAACCCATCTGTCTTACGGCAATCAAGAAGTGTCCTGAGAGTGTGGTCTTCTCTCTGCTGGTTTGGTAGGGTATCTGGGGGCTTTATGGCCACGTGCTAGGGACTACTTCCTGACTTACTCTAAAGCAATCTCAAGAACACATGTGTAACATCTGTTTTTACTGGGACAACCTCAGTTGCTGGCTTCCTGGGTCTTGAGTGATGAATCAGTAAGACACGGCTTGTTGCCAGATTTTAGTTCATAATAGAGCTCTAGTCCAATGGTTTCATTAATCAGGACATGAGCTTGGAGAAAGGCTTTGACTAGCTCTATCAGGTTAAATCTATTTACATGGTTCTTCTTTCTATTACTGAACGAAATATACCCATGGGATGGTGTCCCAGAGAGAAAACAGTTGTTATAGTCATTGAGAGACACTTGTTTCTAGGGGAAAAAATGCCAGATAAACTGGTGATACCGCATTTGGTTTCTGGGGGTATAATATCCTCCAAGAAGTAGTATGGGACCTAGATAACAGCAAACAGCTTCTCTGAAGAGAAAACGTAGAAATATTACGTTATGAATCAAAGACAAGGGTGTAAGAGAGAAAGGTGCTTTCAGTTTGTGAAGACTGAAAGGAGGGCAAGATACCAATGAAAACAAAGGGATAGCAAAGCTCCATGAAAAAAATACTGTGTTCAAACAGTCCTGTCAGAAAACCTAAGAAAAGAGTAAATATGAAGAAGGAACGGAAACCTTTAGCGTGATCATTTGAGATGTTACCTGGGAAAAGCTTTAGAAACTGAAAAAGAAATATTTTAGAAAGTAAATCAAAGTAAATGACAACCTCTGGAACTCTGATAGAGATGGGTTTATCTTGAGATTTCTGCTTGAATTCTTTCCCAGATAAACCTCACTTTTCTCAAGAGGTAGCAGCAAAAACTACTTCTGCAGGGGATGTGAGAGAACCATGGCACAGTGGTGCTGGGGCAAAAGCTGTCTTTCATGCCACAATTCTGCCTGGAGCTGGAAAAGGTTACTCTGAACAGGAGGAAGCTGAATGGAGACCTTAATGCTGTCTAAAAAGGAGGTTGTAGACAGGTTGAGCTTGGTCTTTTCTTGCAAGTAACAAGTGATAGGACAAGAAGAAATGGCCCCAAATTCCACCAGAAGTTTTGGTTAGATGTTAGGAAAAGCATCTTCATTGCAAGGGTCATTAGGGCTTGGAACTGGCTGCCCAGGGAAGGGATTGAATTACCATCTCTGGATGTGTTTAGAAGTCTTGTAGATCTGGAGCTTAAGGACAGGGTTTAGCTGTGGGCCTGGGATAGCTGGGTTAATGGTTGGATTCAACATCTCAAAGATCTTTTCCAACATAAACAGTTCTGTGACCCCGTGATTCTAAGATGGCATTTTCAAGCATCTAGACCTCTGTTGCTACCTTCAGCATTTATCTCTAGATTGAATGTCTGACAAATTTCAGCCCTCATGAGAGTTCCCATGCTAGAGCTCTTGCCTCTGTTTTGAGATTGCTCATTTTTTGCCCTCTCCTCTCCTTTTAATGTCAAAAGGATCTTTCATTAGATTGCTGGTGCAGCAGTCAGCTCTCTGGCAGCTGAGAGTGGGTGGTTTCTTCAGAGCTGTCGACAAGCTTTTAGGAGATGTTGTACACCTGTTATTTATCATTTCTGAAGCCACATGCTTTTCATCCCCCAGGGTAAGGCTGCACACATGTATGTTTTCGGTTATGTTTCAACATCAATATACTGCTTGATACTTAAGAGTAATCTGAACCCTGGAACTTGCCACTGTTTTCCTTACATAGGTATGAGTGCCAGTCTTCAGGAAAATTCATCCCAGTTACCTGAGGTATAATTTCCATGTATCAGACTTAGAAGAAAAGTTGCAGAACATCCTATTTCAAGTGAGAAACAGTGAGTCAGGGTGATGACAAAGAGAAACGTGATTCACGTTGTCACATTTTCAGGTATTTCGATTCCTCAAGCATCATCAGCAATGATTCACCAATTCTTTACAGATTTCCAAGTGCCTTGAATGTTTTGTTCTAACAGCTGCTTTTAGATGGCTGTCAGCCACAGAAGTCTTGCTCTAAAAACTAATGAAGCCTTCAAAGCATGCACTTTTACAGAGAGTGCAGGCCCCTTGCTTTTGCAAGCAGCCCCCAAAACTCCTCAAAAAATGACTGAGTTGTCCGCTGCAGTCTGGGATCAGTAGGTACAGTGGTGTAAGCAAGAGGTAGAAAGTGCAGAAGCTGTGATTTAGGATGGGTAGTCACCCTGGCTCTTATCAGCTGGGCAAAATGCTGGTAGATATGGGAAGTATTTACTTTTATATTGCCTCTTGAGAATGATTTCAAACAGCCTACTGATCTTTCAGGAGGCAGGAGGGGTCCCTGCAGCAACTGACTTTCTGCTCTCATTTCCTCTTAGCTTCAGGCTTTTAACAGAATCATCCCATTGCCCTATAAACTGTCAGAGAATCTAAATGTAAAGTGGAACAGGCAGAAGCCAACATTTGACCCCCCTGGAGACCCCACTGCCAGGAATTTCCCTGATTTAATAGCAGAGCTATTGCTCGTGTAGAAACTACAGCAAGAGCAATGGGGGCATCAGCACCCTCATTGCTAACTCCATTTCTGTGCCTGTGTGGATGAGACCCTGTCTTGCAGCACTCACTGTTTTGGTAATAATGAGGCTGTTCCTACTGAATGTACAGAATATTTTTTCTGAAGCATTTGCCTTTTTCTATCCTTGTGTGCAATTGCTCTCTCATTCAGAGCATTTAGCAATTCACAGGTCTAGCATTTCTGTGCAAAGCGATAATATTTTCATGTATTCAAATTACAGTTTTATAGTCCCCTGAGATTGTATTTTAATGCCTTTTCCTCTGGACTCTCTTAATACAGATTATCAGTGTTCCTACCTCCTTCCAAATGCTGAGTTTGACTAGGCATTGTGACTTGCATTAGGATGCTCAACTTGGAGTTAGGCCCTTCTCCATATGCAGCACTCCTATCTCCTTCCCTGCCATCTATCTTCTGATACTCTTACATCCTTTTACATAGTGCATTTATTCCTGTGCACTTCAGTTTCTGTTGTATTCTTTATTCCTCTGACATTTTCAGCCCCTTTTCCCATGTTTGCCTGTCCACCCAGGTTACTCACAATCAAAAGATTGTGCGTGCAGATGGAGACACTCATTTCCAGAGGATACTCCTGCCACATACTTGTTAAAGTTCTTTTAGTACTTAATGAGCAGATATAAGCTGAGAGTTTTCGAAAGTGATCATCTGCTGACATCAAAAGATTTCCAAAAAGCAATAGCATAAGCCCTAGTTGCCTCAGTTTATGAGTCTGATCATCTCTATCCCATACCCTTGATATTTACCACATGCTACTCTACTGGGTCCAACAGCTTTTATGGTTTGCACTGCTCTGCTTCAAGGATGATGGGACTTTAGGAGATGGTAGATTTTCTAAGTAGTTTACTTCCAGAAATAATCTGTCAGGGTGTTACTGGGGTTTGTATCTTATTTCTTATTAGAATTTATCTGATTCCATTTCTTAGGCTTTCTTCTGCCTTTCTCACTAAATAAAAGGGTGTGTGTTCCCCTCTGTTTTCTCCTTGTGAAGGCATTATACTCTCTAATCAAATCACCCCTCAATCTTCTCTTTTAATAAGCTAACCAGATTTAAGCATTAAGCTTTTAAAGGCAAGATGTTTTCTCCAGCAAATAAAGTCACTGCTGTGGTTATCTTTGGAGCTCTCTTGAGGCTTCTAAATCCCACTATAAATACAGCCACCGAAACTGCCAGCTGTATTTCAGTACTAGCCTCACCTACTTCTCACATGGATAAAATTACTGCTACTGCATGGATTAGAGGGTTCGAACAGTCCTTTTCCACTAATGCACACCACTCAGAGGTATTAACAGGTTTGTCTCCCCTGCCATGAATTTTAACTCTTTTCCGAGTCTCTGCTTTCCAGGGTACAGTCCTTATTCTGTTGATGTATCCCATCTGTTAAGAGACACGTTGTCATGTGGCTTTCCTGGCTTCATTATTACTGACCAGTTTTTCAAAGCCCCTCAATTTTAGTAGGAGCACTTTTTTCTCCTAACTTTATTAAACATCTGCAGAAGAGTGGTGGGGTCCCATGCAAATCCCCTGTGAAAGGCTTCCTGGGCTGATGACATTCGTAGAAGTACTTACCAGGTAACTTGCTCTGGTTTGTAGTTTACAAAACATTACTCTGGTTTGGTTAGTGAACCCTAAATGATCCGTGAATGCTGGAAGTCCTGTATTCCCTGGATTACCAATAACTCCAAGGCAACCAAGAGGGTGTCAAGGACTCCACGTAGAATTTTTCTGCCTTTTTACCCCCTCTCTTTTTCCTTAAGGAGTTACATTGGGCTTTTATTTCAAGCATGGAGAGTTTTCCACCAGCTCACACTATTATGGCTTAGTAGTGCATTTTTGCTTCATGAGCAGGTAAATTTTCTCTATAGTCTTGCACATTTCATCTCTTTGTAGCCCTACAAGTCATTGTACACTCAATTGGATGGGAGGGGTGTTTTTCTTAGCTTATCATTAGTAGTTTCTTCCTTCCATCTCTTACTGATCAATGAATCTTCTCTCCTGAGTCAACTGAGCCCTTGTTCCAACAAGACCAGTCACATCTAACAAGTAGCAACTTGTCATTTATATTCCATTGCCCACCTGGCCTTTCTTCCACAGGTTACCCAGAGCATACTACACCACACAGAAATCCCTCGTGACACCCTGTCTTTGGTTCAGTTAATGACAAGTGAAGGATTTTAATCCAACTTTATTTTCCCACACAGTCCTACAGCCACACTGCACATTTTTGTGTCAGAGTCAACTCACCACTGCGCTGGGATGAAGCCCCTCGTATTCACAAGTGGATGCTGATGATTTATTATCTCACAGCGTCTGGAAGATCATTAGTGGTGGATTGTTAGATACTGAAAGGTTGTATATAATTATTCTTTGTAACAAAAGGTAAGAGCAACACAAAACACAACACTTACTGCAGCCTTGATGGACGTGCGTGTAATTGAAACGAGCCTTGGAAGGAAAGCATCAGGCAGCTGTGTGTGGTTGGTGTTCTATAAACTGTGGCTCAGTACGATGACATTAAACCTACATCCATTTATCATGCACAGGCTTCTTCCAAACAATTAATTTCCTCTTGTTAATGCAAAGTTTATGAGAATCTTCAAACAATTGGTGTTTAAAGGAGTTGGGGAAACCTGGGTGCTAAAATGTGTTCTTGTTTCCAAAGGGAAAATACATCCTAAATCATTCCTGCTAAATATTTAGCACAGATGACATTTAAGAAGAGAGCATACAAAAGCCTTATGAATTGCCCTGTCTTTAAGGGTTAGATATTGGTGTTCCATTCTTTTAGCCAAGGGGAAGATTTATTTTGTAAAGGAAAACAGCTTCTGCCTCCATTTGTCTGCGAGAGAGTGGTTTCTGAAATGTTAATATAGTTTATCATTTTTGTGGGTTTCAGTGTTTCTAGAATACACAAGAACAAACGCTGTCACTTCGCTACTGCTTGTTTAAAAAGGGCTCATGGAAATTAGTGAATCACGCCTCGCTGAGACGCGCTATGCAAATTGGGCTGTGTTGTTAATTGGCTACACTATCTCAGCCAGCTCACATTGCTGGCAGGCCCTGAAATGAGTTATTTCTTACTGAAATCAGAAGACATTTTGCTCGGCATTTCAACTGGCTCGCAACATGTGCTGGCCTTGAACCGAGGGGTTGCATCTTTTAAAGCACATAAGGAATACTCATAAGGAATGCTCATGAAAACAAAGTGACTGATGGAAAGGCCTCTCTTTACATTGTAGGTTTTCCTGTCTCTTCAAACGAGTCCAGGCCAGTACTTTCTTCAGTTCATTGTAGGTGGATTTGTTTTGGCATCTTTCTTCAGATGTCAAAATATATGTAAATTCATGAAATTATTTAAGCTCGAGGAAACTCATTATGCTTAGGGAAAAGAAGTGCTGTAAATTGACCTTTTCTAGAAATACTTGGTGTCTCAGAAAAACTGCTTGCATAAATATTTCACCAGAGAACATTCTGTATGATTACCTTCTGACATGAGCGGCCAGGTGGGGGATCTATTTACGTGTTGCTTTAACGCCATTTTTTTTATTGGTTTGGTGATTAAATTTATGAAAAATTCAAGGAAATGAGGAAAATGATAGTAAATACCAATTAGGAAACCTCTCAGATGAGCCAATCAACAGAATTTCTAAGAACCCATCCATTTTCTCCATGCCAAGCAGTAATTTCTATTCAATATTATGCTACATGTGAATAAATTACACAAATGTTCTCTTAACAGAATCTCAGAATCATAGAATCATCAGGGATGGGAAGGGACCTCAAAAGATCATCCAGTCCAGTCCCCCTGCCACAGCAGGATCACCCAGACCAAGTCCAGGCAGGTTTCAAACATCTCCAGAGAAGGAGACTCCACAAACCCCCAAGGTAGCCCCCATCCAGTGCCCCATCACCCTCCCTGGGAAGAAGTTATAGAATCAGTCAGGGTTGGAAGGTACCATAGGATCATCCAGTTCCAACCCCCCTGCCATGGGCAGGGACACCCCACCCNTCCATTCCCCCTAGTCCTGTGCTACCTGAGATCCTAAAAAGCCCCTCCCCAGCATTTTTGTAGCCCACTTCAGATACTGGAGGCCCCAGTAAGGTCACCTGGGAGCCTCCTCTTCTCCAGACTGAACAGCCCCAACTCAAACAGAAATGTTTCAAGTAGAATATCAGGGAAGAAAGGGGCCTGGTATTTCTAGCTTGGTTGTGAAAAGCATAAAGGGAAGCGTAGCTTAACTGTGCATCACAAATGCAACTGCAACTAAAGCTCTGCAACCGAACACACAACTCAGGTAAAACTTCCCAGACCATCAGACACAAGAAAACCCAAAATGGACTTGTCAAGGCCTTTCCTTGAGGCAGGAACGTACAGAGAGATTCAGGACCAACAGGCAACCTTTTAGATAAAGGAAAGAAAACAGTCTCTGAAAGTAGTGCAAACAGAATGCAAAATACTGGTCACACAAGGAAGACAACTGCCCAGCCCAGCTCTCACAGCTGGTTGTAGTACCTCACTTTATTTTAATTAATATATAATATATGTGAAATATTTTTCTCCATGTTATTAACCTTTTGGTATGTTTGCTGCCTGTGTTCACAAAGTCAACGCTAGATCAATGTAAGATCACTTCCTACATCATTATTATACACATCAATCTTTGTTTCACTGGAATTATTCTTGGAAGAAGAGTTTCACAGTCATAGGTTATATAATTCCACTATGAAATGACTGTATTTATGACAAGTGTCTAAACTAAAGTCTTTGGTGAAAACTACTGTCTTCCTACTTGTGTGAAACAGACATGAAAATGGCACTGGGTTTATATGGTTTGTTAACACTACTAAAAACCTGCAGCTTTCACAGATGGTCGTAGTACCTCCCTTTTCTCCTATTAATATATAATATATGTGCGAATTTCTGGAGTAAATTACATTATTAGAGCTAGTCATGAAGTCCCCCTCTACTCTGCACTGGTGAGACCACATCAGGAGTATTGTGTCCAGTTCTGGGCCCCTCAGTTCAAGAAGGACACAGAGCTGCTGGAGGGTGTCCAGCACAGAGCAACAAAGATGATGAAGGAAGTAGAGCGCCTCCCTTATGAAGAAAGGCTGAGGGAGCTGGGTCTCTTGAGCTTGGAGAAGAGGAGGCTGAGAGGGGACCTCATTCATGTCTCTAAATATGTGAGGGGTGGGTGTCAGGAGGATGGAGTCAGGCTCTTCTCGAGGTCATCTGGTGCTAGGATAAGGGGCAGTGGGTGCAAGCTGGAACAGAGGAGGTTCCATATCAATATCAGCAGGAACTTCNACTGGGTGATCTCTTGAGGTCCCTTCCAATCCCTAAGGATTTCTGTGATTCTATGCTTTTTCACAGAAAGCATGTTATGAGAGCAATATACAGTCATTCTCTGGATCAGACCTTTTCTTCAAAAGTCTCAAACTGTTCTTTGACATTGAGTTTTTTCTGAGAGTTTCTGCACAGCCATGTATGTGCTTGACAGCTACTTGTGCCTTTTCTTCTTCAGGTATTTTGTGTTGCTAAATATAGTGGGGTTTAGCTTTTAAAAGCAATGTTTTTCTTTTCACTGCCTTTGTGTGAAGACCAGCATGATGAGGAGCTTCCTGCATGGTAAGAATGCAGCCTGTGTCCATCCCTGAGCTATGACCCCGTTCAGCCAAAGCTTTCTGTGTGTTGTACACGTTTTTTTCTTGGTCTTTACTCTGCTGTATCGTCATTGACTCTTTGCCCTTGAACTTGTCTTAAGTTGAATGGGGAATTTTATCTCATCCTGTTCTCTCTACATTTGTCCTCTAAATATTTATACTAAAAATTAGCTAAATAAACCAGATCACTTCCTGATCTCCAGGCTATTTGCACCTTCTTTGTGAGTTTTCATCTCTCCTTTTTTCCTGCTGTACTGAAATGCAGGAAGCTGATGATGGAATTTTCGAGCTGCACTGAAGATCTTGCTGTAGTTGTGTGGGCTTTAGAGACTGCCCTCTACAATAAAAGCAGAGCCACTGATGGACTGTACTCATGTCATTCAACTAGCCATTATCATTAGGCATAGAGTCCTCTTTTGAAAAAATAAATTGATGATCTATCAAAGAACTGGATGTGAAAATTGCTCTTCAGCAAGATAACAGATAGGTTGAAGGTGCTAATTGACCTGTGCTGTGAGTAGTCTTGTATTTTCTTAACGAAGCTGCTAATTGGCTGTAAAATATTTGGGTTCAAAACCCAAGTATTTTAGATTGTTTGTTTGTTTAAAGCTTTTTGTTTGCATTCCTGCCTACTTGAAAAGGATTTCATCCTGTTTGCATTGCCCTGGACATTTCAAGCACTGAAAATGTAAAAAGCAAAGCAGAAATAAGACACTGGATGTCTACATTCTAGAAAAATTCTGCATTCTACAGCAGTGGAATCTCTGCCTGCAGCCTGTGTTGCACACGTCATTTCTTCTGGAGAGTGAAAGTCGCGGATTAGTTATAATGCTTCTAGAAAGTATTAGAAGACAGGGTAAAGGAGGCAGTGTAACGACTTCTACAGAGTAAAGGACAGCTTGTATTTCTGTACATAATGTAACCCTACATGCTTCTTTGTCCTCAGGACGTAAGTCATGGACCGCAGCAGTGATGCTGACATACAAATTTTGAGCCATTCCAACAGCAGCTTGACAGTCCCAGGGCACAAGTCATATGAAATATAGTTGCTCCATCTGTTACTCCTCTGGCATGAGATGCTCTTCTTGCTTTCATGCCAGTGTGGTGGGAGAAACACTCCTACTCACACTAGTTATAAAATATACATCCTGGACTTTTTTTTCCTGTCACCACTGCTCATTTTCTTTGTTGCCTTACTCAGAGTTATTGTAATCCCACCCTACATTTCCTATTGTTTCATCTCCTGACTTGAACTGCCATCGCCCTGGAAGAACTTTGAACAGAAGTACATTATAACTGCAGTCCACCTGTGCCTTTCTTGTCTCCGTCAGCCCTTGCTCTCAATAAGGAATACATCATTCCTGCAACTTCACACACTGGTATATCAGAAGCTGTCAAGAGCCTAAAGACTTCTTCAGATGTGTTTTTCCCAAGTACTGCCACTCTAGCAATCCTGCAGTGAAAGTTGTACTTAGCCAAGTTGTTTCATTCCTGTGGAACAAAATATTCAGGCTTCTCTTTTCTGTAAACTGTGTAATCCTGTTGGTGTATCCAGAGTCTGTGGAAATTCAAGCCTTTCCGTTAGAGCTGTGTACCTCCTCTCCTCCGTTGTTCCACTGCTGACACTTGTGCCAAGGTCTCCAAGCAGGCATCACAGAATCATAGAATCATAAGGGATTGGAAGGGACCTCATAAGATCATCCAGTCCAATCCCCCTGCCACAGCATCAGAGTTCCCTGCTAAGAACTGAGTACATCATCGGAGTCTTCTGCAGCCCATTCTGCGGCAGAATGAAGAACAGGCAAAAAGGCAGAAGGCAGCCATAGGACATTGGGACCAGATCCCAACTGGCATGACTGGGGAGCAGGACCCATGGTTTAGTGGTGGGCACAGTAGAGTTAAGTTAATGGTTGGACTGGATAATCTTAAAGGTCTTTTCCAACTTAGATAATTCTATGTTTCTATGATATCTGCTTCAGAAAAACAGTTTCATCTACAATTTGTGAAAATAAAAGGCAGCACAAAAGGAAAAAGAAAACTTCTCAGTTTCTAACTTCAACTCCTGAAGTGATAACCCCTCCAAGAGCTATCCTTTGAGATGAGCTTCCTCAGACACCTCAGAGTCCAGCTAAGAAGAAGCTTTAATCAGTATTCAGATAGGGAGAACTTAAATTGGACTCTTCCACCTTTCCACACACTGGAAGCAATAAATGAGGTCGCACGAACATGTAAAACTGGAGTGCATGCACTCCTGAGCACACAGACCAGGTCATCTTGCCATTAGTTTTGCATTTACTTGCTTCTGCAGAGGTGTCTCATTTATGAGTTCCTCCATGCTAACCTTCTTTTCAAGGGGTGTTGAGCTGTTACACACATTTATGAGTAAGAAATAAGAGACATGCAAACATGGGTGACACCGTTGTGGCTGTCCAGTACAACCAGACAAAAGGGGTTGACAAGGCCTTTTACAGGCAGCTGGAAATAGACTTGAGATCACAAGGCTCAGTGCTCATGGGTGACCTCAATCACCCTGGTATTTGTTGGAAAGGCCACAGTGCCAGGCATACTCAATCCAAAAAGTTCCTGCAGTGCATTGATGACAACTTTCTGATGCGGGTGGTTGAAGAACCGATGAGGAGAGGTGTGCTGCTGGAGCTTGAATTGACAGAAAAAGCAAGTCTGGTCAGGGAAGTGAAGGTCGGGGCAGTCCCGGCCGCAATGAGCACAGCACAGTAGAGTTCAGCATTGTAAGGGAAAGAGGCAGGGGGAAAAGTAGGATTTCAGCCCTGTACTTTAGGAGGGCAAACTTTGTCCTCTCCAAAGACCTACTTGCAAGAATCTCATGAAGGAAGGAAAAATCTCTAGAAGGTAAGGGGGCCCAAAAGAGCTGGTCAGGATTTATACACCAAGCTCAAGAGACCCAGCTCCCCCAGCCTTTCCTCATAAGGGAGGTGCTCTACTTCCTTCATCGTCTTTGTTGCTCTACGCTGGACACCCTCCAGCAGCTCTGTGTCCTTCTTGAACTAAGGGGCCTGGAACTGAACATAGTCCTCCAGATGCAGTCTAACTAGAGCAGAGTGGAGGGGAAGAAGAACCTCTCTTGATCTACTAACCACCCCCCTTCTGATCCACCCCAGAATGCCAGATAGACATAACAAAGCAGAACAACCCAAAACCTCCAAGATCTATAATTATTTCAGTGTCACCCAACTAGTTTTAAAATGCCCAAGATAAAATTTACCCGCACTGAAGATGAGCTGAATAATTCTGCAAGGTTTTTCTCTTTCTCCCCTCTCCCCCAGAAAATACAAGGTAGCATTAAATGTGATATTTAGTCTAAAACTTGTCCACAAAGGAGCATTCCAGCTTCAGGATCAGCCAGGCAGATCAGACATCAAAAAGTAATGTGTTTCAAATAAGGAGTTTTTGTCTCTGAGCCTGTTCTTTCCTGAGTGCAAGAATATTTAAGACAAATTGTCCTTTATTCAGGCAGAGACCAACCCCAGCAAAACCTAAATCAACAGCTGAAAGTGAAAACACCAACGCAAAATAGCTTGCTGATTAAGAATCACTCCAGACAAGAGAGAAAAATAATAAAGAAATAAAAATAATAGTCAAGCCAAATAATCTGTACTTCCCCTGAAGCAGCAAGTTGCTCATTTTATACTGCTTCTCATCCAGTTTGGATTGAGAATATACTTAAGTCTGTTTTGATAATTGTTTCTGTGTCTGTGGGAAACACACATCTAGGAAATAAATGAGTTATGTGAAATTGCAAGTTCTACCCTTTAGGACAATTCTCTTGAGTTCTTCTTCGCTGTGTAATCATTCATCATCATCTGCAGCTTTCGCACACTTATTTAGGAGATGGCCCGTGGCCTGGGTGATTTACTGAGCCCTGCAACATTTTTGCTCTCAGGCTTTGTTTAGAAAACCTGAAGAGAATTGCTTCATTTCACCCCTTTAATACTTGTGCATATAAAACCACTTCCACAGACGCCGTCGGGATGTAGGTCACGTTTGCCAGCCCACTATCTGGAATTCCCAAGAAACTTTTCCTTAAGCTGCAGACCTAACTGCTCTGGCTTCTGTGCTACTGACCTCCTAGAAAGCTGGGTGTTCGAGGCCCTCCCCTTTGGTTAGGGAGCTGAAAACCTAGATCAGTTCTGCCAAGGTGAAGAATAAAGTCTATTCTGGAATCTTTTTCCTGTAGCACTGCTGCATTCAGCTGCTGATTATGTGATTTTTTGTTAATAGCTTCTGGTATTTTATATTATTTATGGTAACATAAAAGACAACTTTTTTTGCTGTAAGGGTTGTGTCTGCCCAGTCTACAGAAACACTCTTCAGGACACAGATGTACCTATTTTTCACTACCTGCATTGCATTGTCCTTCACAACTGCCTTCAAAAGAAATATCTTTCCAAGTTTTTACAGCTTAGGCTGTGAATTTACGATGATCCTAAGTCAACTGAAGTGGAGTCTGTCTCACCTAACCTTGGCCATGTATTCCCAGTTCCCCTTTTTTGCTGCATCGACGACTCATCCTGGTGCTCAATGAACTAGCTCAGCAAACTGATCTGCCTGAAAAACAACCAAAAGTAGGGAAAAGTGATGGGTTCCTGATTGAACTAGCTTCTTGATTCACTTACAGTCATTGGCACAGCACTGGTGGTGGGAACATATTGCTGGAGATAATCAGGACACATGAATCTGACAGTGCCAGCCTGCCCTTTAGGTGGCTTCAGTAGGAGCTGGGATCTATTATTTGCCTCAGCTCTGGTGCACAGGTCTTATTTCTCGTACTTTATCTTTGTTAATGTAATGCCATTGCCCTGCACTTCCACTGCTTTAGCTTTTATTGTTTTATTGTCCTTTACGAAGAGGCCAAGGAGGCAGATCTGAGTTGTGGGTCTGGCATCAGCACTGTGGCTTCCTACTGACCTTTTCATAATGGATTAGAAGCAAGCTGGTAAAAACACTAGTCCAAAAACAGTCTGCTACCTCTGCTGGTACCTAACACAAAGCCTGCACATGTATCCCTCTTGACATTTTGTTTAGGAATTAGAGTTCTCTTGAACCATTTTGCTGATTCACTAGGGTGAAAGCTGGAGGCTGAGGAGCAGGTTCAGCATAGGTGAGGGGCAAACCCAGCATCGCAAGGAACCCCTTCATTGCTGGTTCTTACAGAGACAAAATGTACTTGCTCTCGGCCTCGGTGGCATTTGAATCCATTGTCCAGCTTCAGCCAAGTTTGGAAAGGACTGGAATCCTCAAAGAGAGCAGGAGAATCCCTGTGTGGTTCATAGAAGGAAAAGAATGAGTCTGTAAGACTGAAAAGTGAGTGCTGGTTAGGGAAGAGTTTTCTCCTTAGTTCGCTCACATGTAGTGCTAAACAGCAAAGGAAACTTGGAGGACAAAACCCTCATAAACACCACAAAAGCCAGGAATCTTTAATCAGAATCTTTTAGACATGTATTGGGTTGTGGAATGTAAATTTGTATTCTATTCTCCTCTGTTGGGAGGATATGTGGTTTTATTTCTTGCATGGGAGTGTGGGGGGGCCGGGGTCGCTCGGCGGCGCGGGGACGTTCCCCGGGAGCCGCTTGGAGCTGCGGCGCCTGCGTGAGGGCG
>VZRI01011364.1:77923-95746 GCA_013397515.1 Upupa epops
CGGCCTCCCTCCGAGACTTTTCTGCTTTCCCGCCCGAAGTCCCTGCTGTTCTGCCCGTGACGAACAGAGCCGCTGCCGCACCCGCGCGGCCCCTGGCCGCCGCGGACACCTTTCCTGCCACTCCCTGCCGCCTCCTGACTGCTGTGCTTTTCCGTCTGCCCCATCATTGCCGAGGAAAAGAGAGCCACATCCATCGCTCCAGGAGGACCATCAACCTCCCTAACTGTCAGGTGGACTTTGTTTGGGGGCCCCTGAGATCTACTTTGTTTGGGGTCCCTGGAATCTTCGTTGTTTGGTTAATTTGAGTATACTGTTAGTGTTTATTACTGTTATAATAAAGAATTGTTGTTCCTTTTCTTCCTAACCTCTTGACTGAAGGCCTCTAAATTGAAAGAATTTGATACCTGTCATCCAAAACCGAGACAGAATTACAGCACCAGTCTGTTAACAAATATACACTGAAAATCAGAAGCCATCACCTCTGGAGCCCACTGAACTATTTGTTATCCACCAAGACAGCTCAAATTGCGGTTTTATTTGCCTTTTCTTTAGCTTAGTAGATTATCCACACGTTCTTCTTCCTTTCAAAAAGTTCTCCGTGACAGTGTAGACCTAATATTATCACAGAAGTTTATCCCTTCTTCTTGCATCAGTATTCATCACAGATATGGAGCCAGTCTGGGGTTGGCAGGGACTCAAGGGCAAGCAGTCATTTTTCTAATCAATGCGCCTTCAAAAAAGTCATTTACCATCCAAGTCTAGACATATATCAGTAACCTACTTTGCTGTGCTCTACTTAACATCCAATCTATTCTCTAGAATGCTGAGAGCAACTTGAATTTCTGTTGCCTCACGCAGGTTTGGCAGCATGCCATAAGGATTGTTAAGCCTAGCAAACGCTGTCTGTGGACCTCCATATAAATAGTCTCCAAAACCTTTCAGTAGCAGAACAGATTGGCTTGCACCCAGCAAAATCATGTAATTCCTCTTTAGGATTCATTCTGAGTACTGAGAACTCTTTCTTTTAACTTCTACAAATATCTTGCACCTATTTTTATAAATATTATCTGCCATTCAAGTCAGGTTGTTCTTTTATCGCAACACTCTCTGTGTCCCAAGTCCTGTATCAGTCTGCCTGTATATGATCAGAGCATTGCCAGTGAGCTATGTAAGTCCTGGAATGAACTTGTTTTCTAAGGATGACATCTCAGTTCAAAAATCCCTTCAGCGATGATAGCAAAGCTCTACGCAACGGTGAAGCTCATGACACAAATGAGGTTGTTCCGCAGGTATCAGAAGTACTGGGTGCTATGTGTAAAGACTTACTTTTTTCTTCTCACTGCTAGCAGTCTTTCACCTATTCCTGGCAACGGGGTCACTTATCACCCTCCAAACATGCTTTCAGAGTGTAGGATATTGTCACTGTGAAAGCTCTTGCTGGGTGAGTCATCCCTCGCTATTGATAGCACCACAGGCTTGTCTGGTTCTGCTGCGGCTCCTGCTCCTGATAAAATTGCTCCATGATGCAGCCACAATGCAGGCTGTGGTGCAGTCCATTCAGGACCTCAGGGACTTAAATCTTATCAGTCAGGGAGTGCAAGAGCTCTAAAGGGCCACTGGGCCACTGTATAATTTAAAACCCAGAAGATTTATTTGGCCAAAAAGGCCTATTGAAACCATTATTGCATCATTATTTCAGATTAGCTCTAAGGATGGATATGCAAACAGACACACTCAGCCTAAATAAGCTGAGCCGGTATAAAAAAAGTAGATGATGGAAAAGAGGTATAATAACCCTCAAGTGTTCCAGAAAGCCCTATTGATTCAAGTCGCCCAACAGATTTATGGAAAATAGACTAAGAGACTGCTCTTAGGAGGGGCTCTTGCTCCTGTCTCCATCAGCACTGAGCACACGATGCACTCAGTAAGTGTTTTACTTTTTCCTTTTTCCCTTTCCTCCGCTAGGAATATTGATCTAATGACAAATGCCTGCAATATTTTCAATAAGCATTTTTTAAATCCTACATCCGAGGGATTTTCTTAATGACTGCATCTTGCTTCAGTTTCCTGATACTTGTTTCTGCATCTGTAAATGTGGGAGAACAAAGAAATTGCTCATGGTGAGCACCCAGAGACCACCTCAGACTATGCATTTTAAGTCATAATAGTGAAACTATTCTCTCCTTTTCCTTCAGGTCATCACTTCTGCAGTTGCAAAAAGGTCACAGACTCACAGAAGGGTTTAGGTTGGAAGTGTTCTTACAGATCTTTTAGTTACAGCCCTCTGCTGTGGGCAGGAGCACCGCTCACTAGACCAGGTTGCTCAAAGCCTTGTCCAAACCAGTCTTGAGCCCTTGCAGTGACAGAGCATCCACAACTTGCTTGAGCAACCTATTCCAGTCTCTCACCACCCTCATTGAGATGAACTTATTCCTAATTTCTAATCTAAATCTTCCTTCATTCAGTCTGAAGCTGCTATCCTGTGCAGGACACCCATCCAGCAGAAAAACGTCCTGCAGTTCCTTGGGAGATTTCCTCTACATGGCTCTGTAAGGTATTTGTGTGGGGTCCCAGAAGCAATTTCACACTGTGGCCATTTAATCATCTGACTTGTTTCTATCAAAGCAAGTTGTGAAATGACATGCTGGCTTGGAAAACAGATCTTTAAGACTGAAATCAAAGCCTGGGCTGCAGATACTTTTGTTCACAGTATTGTAGGCATGGCTCACAATTAGAAATCATCTGCTGTGACAGAAGGTGGTTGGTAATGATCGAAATGACATGGTGGCTCATTCTGAGAGCCCACAGATTCAACCCTTCCACCTGACCGTTGGAACTGTTCGGTGACAGTGCATCTGATTTCGCTCATTTTTAATAGCACCCGTTTCTCGTGTTCCTTTTGTTCCCCTGAGACCCAGTAGCTGCCACACCATCTTCAAATGATTCTTTCCTTTCTTTACAGTCCTCTTTGAGGCTGAAGCTCCTGCAATAGTGAATAGTGAATGTGTTCATCAGCCCTCCAGGCAGGGGATCTAATTAGTGACTTGCTGCTTGCCTTGGTGGGAAGACATGGCTCCAAGGGTGCCCTTCAGAGGGTTTGGGCTGCTTCCTTGTTGAAAACTGGTAACGGGTGTGCTCTGGATGTTAGCACCTCTTGATTGCTGGTCCCTAGGTAAGTTAGAGCAGATGTTGGACAGACTGATCCTGCTTTTTCTTGATCAGGTCTGCCAAGTTTCCTGATTGATTCAGGCATATTCCGTATTAAGGAACATTTCCCCCCGATTCTTTCTTCCTACGTCATGATTTAGGCTTTACTTACCCCACTCTTTCCTAGTGCTAAACAGTTCAGAGAAGTCCCTGTTTGTCTTGGCAAGAGAGCTTTGTAGTGAAAATGTATGCACAGACCAGCTGTAGTGCAGAGCCACAGGAGAGAAATCCTACCACATCTTAATGATCAAAATAAGAATTGGCACCTTGTGATCACTGTCAAGGAAGCCAGAAAAGAAGGCGGGGGGATATATGGTGAGGACAGAGAGAAAAACGAATAGGAAAGAGAGACAGAGAGAAAAAGATAAAAGACATAGAAATGTGAATTAGGAGAAATACGGAGTAAAGGAGACAGAATAAAGGAGAGGGATTCTGCGAACACCTGAGAAGAGGCAATTCTGTATCGCCAATGAGTGCCTTGCCACCACACTGCACTCTCTTCTCCAGTCTTCTTTTCACTCTTGTTAATCTCCCCTTTCCTTCTCTGGTTCATTATATCCATCCGCAGAGGTGGTGCAAAAACCTGGAAAGGATCCTACAGACTGTCTCAGACTTCCAAGGCTGGCAGCAGAGCTGCAAAGTTGTTCCTGGGGTCCTGCTAAAGACACTGCTGCCTTTACTTCTCACGGTACTATAGTCCTGACCTACACTTCAACCTCCTTCTTACATATATACCAGATGATTAAATTGCTAGCAAGGCATTAGTGAGATCTTGGGTTGGTAGGAATCCATCTCCTTTCTGGGATAGTCAGAGATCCTGTAGGATTTCAGCCATGAAACCATGACAGACCCACAGCCACATTTACAGTATTTCTCCTACAGGGTTGTTCCCAGCCTGTTATTAATCATTTGTATGAGTGCATTTCATTTCTCGTCAAGAAGCACAGCATATGGCAACTAGATCATGCTGAGTGGCAGGAGCTAGATGTCAGATGTTAGGGTTACTTGGTTGGTTTTAGGTTGGACTGGATGATCTTTAAGGTCTTTTCCAGCCTCATCATTACTGTGAGACTGTGATCTATCTTCGTTCAATTTCATTGGAATGGTTCCATACCCTCCCTCCCTGGATTCATCAAGAATTCAGGTCCTAGCAATGCTCCCAAGTTTGCTTTTGCCCAGGAAGGTCACATCCATATTCTCTGGAGCAGCAAGTGTTTCAAAGGGAAAGGAAAGTAACTGTCAGCAATGGAGCCCTCCTGCAGCTCTCAGTGCAGACACTAGTGTGAAGTAAACTGCTGATAACTTCATCTCGAGTGTCTTGTTACTCTGTAGGTGTCCATGAAGGCATTGTCTCTTGAGTGTCAAAATCAGACTGATTGTCCTCTAATTCCTGTAATTCCTGTCCTCTTCCTATTTCTTTTTTTCAGGACAATGTCCTTCAGAACCTCCCCTGCTCTTGGTCCCTGTGAAATCCCCTATCATTGCCAGCTACTTTGTTCCTCACATACTCTGGCATGGATTTCGTCAGGCACTGCTGACTCAAATACATCTGTACAGTCTAAATATTCTTTAATGTACTCCTTTCCCTGCTCTGCTCTGCGTTGCCCTTTTCCCTATTTACTTTGTTTCAGCATCTGGTGAAGACTAATCTCCGTCCTGCAGCATGAAAGAAAACAGGCACCCAGGATTTCAGCTCTCACTGCATCACCCGACTACTGTGCTCTTCTTTAGGTAACAGCTTTTCTTTGTGGTCTTTCTATGCCTTCCTTTACTCCTTGCTGCAGTTTCTGAACCCCTTGTTACTGCCTCAGTTTTCTCTAATGGATTGCATTTTGAAGGAAAACAGGCGAACAAGTTTCTCCACTAGGTTAGGGTATTTTCCAGTTTATTGTTATTTTCTTCAGTTATCCTTTCCCACATCACTTTTCTAACTCCCTGTTTTGACATTTACTGTGCTTTTCAGTAGCTTGGGGTTTTTCTGAGGAGGAATATTATCCTCATAGTTTAGTGTAACAAGTTAACCTTATTTTCTTGTATTTATTGCTTGTTTGGTTTGCTCCTTTTGATCACACAGAACAAGGATGGACAACTAATGCTATTTCTGATGATAGGATCATAGAAACATTTAGGTTGGAAAAGATAATTGAGTCCAACTATCAGCCCAACTGTTCCAAGCCCACCTCTAATCCATGTCCTTAAGCTCCAGATCTGCACATCTTTAAAACACATCCAGGGATGGAGATTCAACCCCCCTCCCTGGGCAGCCTGTTCTAAGGCCTGATGACCCTTTCAGTTAAGAGGTTTTTCATAAAGTCTAACCTTAACTTCCCTTGGTGCAATCTGAGGCTACTTAGGCTACTTCCTCTTCCTCTTGTCCTATCACTTGTTACTTGTGAGAAGTGACCAACCCCCACTTCTTTACAACCTCCTTTCAGGTAGAAAGCAGTAAGATCTTCCTCCAGGCTTCTTTTCTTCAGATTAAACAGCTCCAGCTCCCTCAGCTGCTCCTCATACAGCTTGTTCTCTGGACTTTTCACCAACCTTGGTACCCTTCTTTGGACCTGCTCCAGCACCTCCTTGTCTTCCTTGCACTGGTGATCTAGCTTTACATCTGACTTCGTCTCCTGTTTGCATGCCATGTTCCTACAAATACCCATCTCAGATACTCAGCTCATTGCTGTATCGTCTTCTCTTTTGCAATTTACCATCCACTCTCCCATTCTTTTGCCATCACCTGTAAGCTCCTTTCATCAGCTCTTTTAATCTGGCAGTATTTAACCACCAGAGGAGAACAGGCACAAGCACACTTGCAATCACAGCGTGAAATTAAAAATGTCAGTATTGTTCCTGGTTACTGGTATGGAGCCACATCTAAATGAGCAGATCGTAGCTGTGCGCTGTAATACAGCCTCTGCAGATGGGAGATGTTGTCCTCCAAATAGCATTCCAGATGGATTTCAATCATATTCAGGTGGGAAATGTGGAGCACGTCGATTTAAAAGCAGTTACCCCACTACACAATACCTAAAATTCAATAGTCTGGTGGTCTGAATCACAGATAACCTGGTCATAACCATCTTGTAGTTTATTACCTCTTTTAACTGAGTCTGAGCACAGGCCACAGTGCATTTCAGCCAAAAACCCCTTTCACTACCTCATTAAAAAAATATGTTCATTTTTTCCTTCTTTTAATTCAAAGCAACATTGACAGAAGCCTTGTTTTTGTAACTCATGAGATTTTTACCGGCGGATATACCCAATTTTTGGTTAGAATGTGGTGTAACAAACATTCTACAAATGAAAGCAAACAACCGCTGCGAGTTCTCATGCCTGTTATTATCTTAGCTCCAGCAAATACGAACTCCAGGCTGCACGTTTGGACAGCTATAAAATGACTACAGATGTGGACCGTATTTCATCAGAGCTCTGTTTATTAGGTTGTCATATTTCTAAAGGGAAACCCCCTGAGAAGAGGCCTCCACTTTTTTCCCTTTTGAAATGGAGGTTTGTGGATTTATTCACCGGGGAAAGCAACGTTTCTCATGGCAGGAATGCAGCACCAAACATCTGCAGCGTGGACCCCGCTCAGGTTAGGGGCAGCTACCTGATGTTTGTGCTTCTCAGATCCATCTCTGCTGGCTTGTCAGCCCATTGTCTGCTCAGGCAATCCCAGATGGGGCTGCATGCTCTCCAGAGTAGACCACCCCAGTGTATTCAGGGCCCTCTGACACTGGTTACAGACAACTCTTTCTCAAGGCCACTACCTCGTGTTTTCTTCCCACTGTTGATGATTCTATGCCAGGGACCTGAAGTAATTTTCATAAAGTCATAGAATCATTTAGGTTGGAAAAGGCTTTTAAGATGATTGAGCTCAGCCATTAACTCTACAAGGCTACTGCTAAACCATGGCCCTAAGCTCCATGTCTACATGACTTATAAACATCCAAAGATTCCCAACTAGAACCAGAATGGATTGGGCTGTCAGGGATCTGAAAGATAATCTAGTTCCAACCCCACACATGTAGATCTACTCCCTTTACAGAGCTCGAGATTCACTTTGTTTCTCAGACTGTGCAATCCAGCTGAACTAAGGATGTCAATCCTTTTCAATTCTCACTGCTTTGCACTTTGTCTCCCGGGTAATATGAACTCTCGCGTGGTAATCAATGAACTGCAGATATTCCTATTGATTTGTCCTGTCCTTTTGAAATAATCTGTTCCGGGGAATTATCAATTGCTTCTACCTCAATGGTTTCACTGGATGCATCTACCTGCAGGAAAACAACCTCTTACTAGTTAACAGCAGGGAATAAACAGTCCTTTTGTCAGATAATCTTTGAAAAGTCCTGGAGATCAGGAGAGGTGCCTGAAGACTGGATGACGGCTAATGCCAACCGTAGCTACAAGAAGGGCTCCAAGGAGGATCCAGGTAACTATAGACCCATTAGCATCACTTCAATCCCAGGAAAAATTAAGGAGAATCCTCCTGGGGAGCGTCACGAGTACATTGGAAAATGTGATTGGGAACAACCAACATGGATTCACCAGGGGCGGATCATACCTCTCAAAGCTGATGGCCTTCTACCACAGGGTGACCCGCTCAGTTGGTGCAGGGTGAGCAGTGCACATTGTGTATCTGAACTTCTCCAAGGCTTTTGACACAGTCCCCCACAGCCTCCTCCTTGAGAAAACGACACGCTGTGACCTGCACAAGCGATCTGTGCAGTGGGTGAAGAACTGGCTGACAGACCGTACCCAGAGGGGGGTTGTAAATAGCTCCTTCTCAAACCGGCAGCCGGCCACTAGTGGGGCCTCCCAGGGATCAGCATTGGGCCCAACACTGCTTAGCACCTCCATAAATGATCAGGATGCTGGCATCAAGAGTACCCTGATGAAGTTTGCTGATGACACCAAACTGAATGGGGAAGTTGACACTCTTAAAAGGAAAGCAGCCCTGCAGGGGGACCCTGACAGGGTGATGGAGTGGGTCAGCAGGAACCTCATGAAGTTCAGTGCACCTGGGAATACACAATTCTGGAATGCAGCTCAGACTGGGATCCACCCAGCTGGAGAGTAGCCCTGTCGAGAGGGTACCTGGGGCTCTTGGTGGATAACAAGCTCAACATGAGCAAACAGAGTGCTACTGTGGCAAAAAGGGCCAACAGGATGCTGGGCTGCATTAACAAGGGCATCACTAGCAGATAAAGATATTATCAGGGGACTATGATGTGTCTTCCCAGGGGGGTTTTGTATTCCTTGAGAAACAAAGCGAGGTAAGTCTGGTGAGCACACTTTGAATGAAGCCCATGGAACTTGGTGGAGGAGGAGCTGGAGTCCAGCAGAGTGTCAGCAGGGGAGCAAGCAGGTGAGAGAGCTGTACTGTGTGTGCAGCCCATATTTAAGCACGTTCTTTATCTACAGAGTATAGATGTCATCTCACAACTGGGTGGTACAGCTAAAACATTCAGTAATAGGCTGACAGGACAGATGGCACCTGGTAATTGGTCTGGCTCTGTCAACAGGCCCTGTGGTCAGCTAGTAGTATAACTTTTTTAAGAAGTCTGAGGTATGATATCTGATGTCTGTGGCCAGGGTGTGCCCTATAGCCACATCATGACTGCCTGAGCCTCCTACAACTTGGCTATTTTTACATCAGGGAATGGCAAAGTCAATGTTGATCCAGTGAAGGGTTTACCTGTCCTAGGAGGGTTACCTGGAGAGTTATCTGCATAATTTTTCTTTCCCCTGTAGGAAGTCACTCCCTCTGGATGTTATCGCAAAGCTCCATAAAGCCAGTGCGTCCCTTCTCAAAACTGCTTACTTTTCTAGAAAAATAAGAACTCTGGGAGGTTTCATAAACCCCCAAAGACTTGCCAGCCAAAAGACTCTTGGCAGCTTTCCTCCTTTTCACTGATCCTAAAGCAAATAGTTATAGAATGTATGAGAATCCCCACTTAATAATGATCATGCTACTTCTGTTCACTGCCAGTTAAGTTTGGTAGTAAAAGTGTCTGGACTGCAGATGGGATAAGACCATATTGTTTGCAATGTGCTGATGCTGGCTGGAAGAAATGCTTTACTGGGTGGGTATCACACCAACACCCTCATAAATAAAGGGATGCTCATGCTGGATGTAAGCCATACTGCAAGGCAGAGTAGCAGATCAGGGGAGCTAAAATATCATCATTTGTGTAATGGGAGCAGAGAAGATGGCAAATGCTCTCTGTAGTCCTAATTAAGTGACATCAATTCCATTGATAGTGTTTCAGTGCGTATTTTACCCTTTAATATTCCATGGTTCAAGCTAGAGTTATCCTCCTAAACCAAGAGAATGGAAAGCCAGAGATGAATATTCATAGTTGTCTTGCACAACGTGTATGAAAACCACATCAGGAGCGTAAGAAATCAGATCTCTGGGAATAAAGATATTTACTTAATGGTTTTCTTGCCTGCAGGTCACAGGTGGTTATTTTTTACAATAAAATAGCAGGCAGATTTCATTTTACCTTTATCTGCCTGGTTACCACTATACAGCTACTGTACAGTGTGATAGAACTACCCAGAGAAGGCAGGAGGCTGACAGGTGACCTCACTCATGTCTACATTACGTATTTGTCAGGGGTGGGTGTCAGGAGGATGGAGCCAGGCTATTCCCAAGGTCATCTAGTGATAGGACAAGGGGCAATGGGTGCCTGCTGGAACAGAGGAGGTCCCATATCAATATCAGCAGGAACTTCTTCCTAGGGAGGGTACTGGAGCACTGGAACAGGCTGCCCAGGGGGGTTGTGCAGTCTCCTTCTCTGGAGACATTCCAGACCCACCTGGATGTGTTCCTGTGCAACTTGGTCTAGGTGATGCTGCTGTGGCAGGGGGATTGGACTGGATGATCTTTTGAGATCCCTTCCGATCCCTAATGATTCCATGATTCTGTGATTCTGTGATGCACACTGGGGAACTCATTACGGTGCTATAAAACCTGAAGAGCCTACCCTGTGTAAGTGCTGGCTAAGAGGAGTGTATTCAATCTGGACCCTTTCTGGCGAAAAGAAAAAAGACAGTAAGTCGTCTGCGTAATGCAGAAAAGTAACGTGAATTTCACTGAGCTTCTTCCCGAGTTGTGAGGGTTGCAAGTGGCTGTAAGTTGTTTCAAATGGAAATGATAAAACCGAGCAGCACAATGTTCCCACTTCAGCTGAAAAACCTTTTTTTTTTTGGTGAAAAACAATGGAAATGCAATTTAGTTGGATTCCAGACAAAACTCCCCCTCCGCTTTCCCTGCCCCTGCCTTTATTCAGAACTACCACTGAACCACAAACACACGGCATTCAGTGGTTCAGGGTTCTTGGATGGTAAAGAAACAGTTATTAAGGGCCTTTTTAAGGGATCAGAGAAAAGCGTAATGGGAACCTAAGCGTGGAAATCAAAGCCAAAGAAAATCAAATAGATGTGCAACACAAATGTTTAATAGTGAGATTGATTTCTGCTGGAACCACTGGTAGATTCAAGCCTGTAAACCTTCCAGCCACACGCTTTAGCCAAATGTCAGCCGATGGGCTCCTCACACAAGTAGCTGGAAGAAATTTTATGGCTGTATTATATACAAATATCCGACTGTGTGACCTCGTATTCCCCTTCTGTCCTTAAGACCTATTTACAATTAGCTCAGTGTCTCCCCCACTGCCCTCCCCAGGAGGAAATGAATCTCAAACGTTAGGATAAGCCCTCATATTTTGGGTATAATTTCTGATGGATGATTTTTGTGACGTTCAGGAGAAGCTCTAGAGAAAGCAGCGTGCACTCAAAGGGTATAAATAACTCTCTTGCTGAGCTTGGAACAATGGCTCTGTGTATACTATTGGCAGTGCAAACGCAATGCAATCGTTTTGAAAGAATGAACTATTCCTGCAATGTTTGCCAGCTGGAGGAGATTTATTCTCATATGTTAAGTGTTTGCCTTGTGCTTAATTCAAAATATATCTTTGGTTCATCTTCTTTACTAAGAGCCCTTTTGTTTACAGTGACTATTAACTTACTATAATGGCAAGGGCTGCAGACAATACTACACTGTTTTATATAGCTTGATGTTATCACGCAGAACCAGACATCATTGGCAAAGCAATGAGCACTGGTGTGGCAGCTCACTTTAAAAAAAAAAAGGAGAAAAAGGAGGGGGATAAATGTGTGGTTAGGAAACACAAGAATAATTGGCATTTTTCACTGAAACAAAAGTATCTGCTTTGTCCTCTGTTCATTTCACAGATTTCATACCCAGGATATTATCATTCCTGTTACAGTAAGGACTAAGGGCCTCATGTGACCTGAGGGTCTTGTTTCACTTAACGCTACGCAAACAGAGGAGCTGTGTGGTACCAAGGAAGGGGGAGCAAAGAGAAGTTAAATTCTTTGCCAGTTGTGCAGGGATCAACTCTGCGATTTGACACACAGTAAATCTCAGTCCCATGCACCCTGCCCCATAAGCAGACTGCTCTTCACAAAGCTCTCTGGTGCGTGCCACGTTGACTTTTCCCCATCTTTGTGGGTCCCCGGGGGTGGGATCACGCAGTGGCATGGCTGGCAGTTTTAGCAGCTGTTGCTTCTGCAAAAGCACTAAGTGCATTCACATTCTGTGAGTGAAACCTGTCAGACACAGGTAGGCACCTCAGTTAGCATCATCCCTGCTCAAAAAATTTACCAGCCTAGGACGAAGCAGGTTTTAGTGCAATTTCCTTTCCACTTTACGCCAATTAAAACTTTATTTGACCAGATTCGCCCAGGTTTGCAGTTTCTGCTCAGCCAATCCCAGCCCAAGAGTGCGTTCTGACCAGGGAGGTCTTTTTTGTTACCATGAAGTGTTCTTTCCCATGCATGCTTTGGCTTTTGTGCGAGTTCAGTTATGCCAAATGGACAACTTTATGTCAATTGTAAAGCGGAGCCAAGTAAGAGCTTTCAAACACTTCTGCTTCCCATGGAATCAGTTACTGACTCTGTCCCTGCCTTTCCATTAGGATTTTTGCTTGCGTGGCAATCCTGTTTCCAGGTGTGCCAGCGCTGGAAGACAGTGAGAAAGCATCTCACTTTGTGTGAGGATCCTATTTTCTACTTGATGGATAAGAAGACAGAGGGGTAAATGCAATGGGGGAAGGCAAGTTTTCTCAGCACACTCCAGAGAAAGGCACATCCTTTACTCCATATCCAAACTCATTTCTGAAAGATTGCAAATGTTTCCTGCGAAATGGCAGGGGCCAGTAAATACCCAAAGTCTGTGTCTTTGTATTGAGCAATTCCTCCTGTCAGGGTTTTTCAGACCTAAGGTCTCGATTTCCTCCCAATCACAGGGCTTTGAAACCAGTCTCAATGGATTGACTTTTCTCCTGATTGTTGGCGTTTCAGGGAGAAGGAGGTCAAACACTGGCACACACAGAGGTTCAGAGGTCTCAGTCCAGGGAAATATTCAAAAGTTGACTGGCCACAAACCTAAGGAATCTTTTCTGTCTTCAGAGATACTTCTGGATGGGGATGAATGTCAAAGGCCCCTTCCAGCTTCAGTTCAGCATCTGCCTCCAAGGGAGTTCTCCTGTGCCTCATCCTGAGCTTGATCTATGCGCTGCGTTGCCTGCTTAGGTGGCAATTAAGCAGTTTTTGTTAAGGCAGCTGGTAATATTTTTCTGAAACGACTGTCCTTTCTTGAGGCCATGCCAAATATTTCTTACTCACATTAGAACTTTCATATAACATCTTTGACATATTCCTTATCGCTATTTACCACAGTGGTCTGGGCTCACAGTCTGGTGGTTATTTGCTGGCACCCACAGCAACAAGCTATTTGTCATCTAACATCACTAGCTTTGTCCTTACTGAATATCAAAAACATTTGCCAAAAACTTCCTATTAGTTTCACTGCCTCCTCTCAAAGTACAAAGTATAAATCATCTTGTCCTTTTCCCAGCTTTAACTGTTTCTGCTCAATCTCCCATGTGATGCAATTGTAAATGTCTTTTAAACTGTTCTTTTCCTGGAGATGTTACCAATCTTCCAACGCTCTCTTCACCTCAGCGTTCATAAATGAAGAAAGGTCGATAGCTACAAAAGGTGGTCATGGTCAGGCGGGGTCAGTCTTTTCTCCCTGGACACTGGAGACAGGACAAGGGGTCACAGTCTTGAGCTCCATCGCGGGAGGTTTAGGCTTGACATTAGGAAGAGGTTTTTCACTGAAAGAGTGATCCGGTTTTGGAACGGGCTGCCCACGGAGGTGGTTGGGTCACCGTCCCTGGAGGTGTTCAAGGTTAGGCTGGATGAAGTGCTGAGTGGCATGATCTAGATGTCAGATGTTTAGGGTTACTTGGTTGGTTTTAGGTTGGACTGGATGATCTTTAAGGTCTTTTCCAGCCTCATCATTACTGTGAGACTGTGATACTTTTGAGGTAAGGAAACTGAATTCCTCTCAAGGTGGTATGGTGGTACAGTGCTGGCATTGCACCAGCACTGACACAGTGTCACTTTAGGGTTTGTTCTCCCCCCCAAGTGTTCAGATTCAGTCTAACAGCAGAGCAAAAAGACTCTCTGCTCTTTTCCAGTCCATCCTGTCACAACTTGGGAGCAGTCATTATCTGCTCTCCAGCATTTAATTTTTCTTTTTTCTTTATCCAAATATTTTCCCACTTGATCGTTTTAAATCAGCGTTTCAAATTCTTGATGGACACCAAGAATTTCCAACCTCTAGTAAGTAAGCACTTTGCCCCTTCCCCATGAATGCAACTACCCAGCTGAGCTGGTGGGTTTGTGGCCGGTGAGGAGCTAACAGACTATAAACTTCCATTTACGCAGAGCAAGAAGCTGACGGCTACCTGTCTCCATGTCTTTCCAAGGAAGTGTCCTTCCACACGCTGAATGATCTTGCAGCTTTTTCGTAAGCACACGTGTTGTTTGCTGAATTCCACTGAACGGCCTTTTTGCACAGTCTGCACAGTGCAACATAAAGATCTTTAGCAAGATTATCAGCTTTATTCTTCAGCCCTAAGAGGACAGAATGCATGGTAATTTGTGATAGTTAGCCAAGGTTATTTGGATGAGCTATTCAATCCGTTGTAGATAGCTTAATGGCGATGAAGGAGCAATATTTTAGATGTGGTATCAAATTAATGTCCCAGCGTTCTCACCTTGAACACCATTCATTCCTCAGCGAGCGCTGCACAGTGATTTACAGGGGCTGCTGGACAGTAAAAAATGCATAGACCAGTATCAAATTTTTCTATATCTGAGGCAGTTTTTCAGTTTGGGGGTTTATGAGGCGAGATTATTTCTCAAGATATAGGCATGACCATATCTATTAAAGCCACCTGGAACACTTGTTTGTGATGGATGGCAGATGCACAGGTTTCCACTTGGCCCCTTTCTCTGCTGTCTATAACCTATGTAAGACCTTCTTCACGTGAAGTTCAGAGGATCACTTAGGTGTTTCTTATGTTCTTTAGGTGGTGGGAGAGTAAAGGAGAAGTTTATGGGCAGAAAGCACCATGGCTCTCACTCGACAGTGTTATTGGTTGCTGTATTCAGTTTGGATCATTTTTTAACCCAGCCAAGTAACACACTACACGCACACACAAAGTAGGAAAAAGAGAGAGTGAGAAGTGCTATTACACTAGTCAGGCTATTTTAATAGTATGCACAGCACAATATAGCCCAGTTTTTGCATGCTGTCCTTGGGTTTATTTTTAAAGGCATGGTTTGAAATACCCCTCTTAAAATAATGAGCTTTCGCTCATTATTTCTACTTCTGTTAACAACTAGATATTGTTTTCTTTCCTTCGGGCATTCACTGGTATACACTGTGCTTTTGTGGATGAGACTCGTTTTGTCTCACCTTCAGTATCGCAGTGACAGAACACCCCCGATACAACCACATCTTGATTAATATTTGAAGTTTTATCACCGTACAGTGTGAGACTCTAATGGGTTGGCACAAAAATTGGATCAGCTTTGGGTTGAAACAAAACTGTAAATAAACAGGAATATTTGCTACAACATGAAATAGGAAAATACTGGAAGCTAAGTCCATGGATTGCTGTGAAAAAGAATATAGATGCAGCACAGTAATTCACTAAATAGAATCATAGAATCATTTGGGATCAGAAGGTACTTTGAAAGAACATCTAGTCCAATCTGGAATGTCTCCAGAGAAGGAGACTACACAATTCCCCAATGTTCCGGTACCCTCCCTGGGAAGAAGTTCCTGCTGATATTGATATGGGACATCCTCTGTTCCAGCTGGCACCCATTGCCCCTTGTCCTATCCCCAGATGACCTTGAGAAGAGCCTGACTCTGTCCTCCTGACACCCACCCCTCACATATTTATAGATATTAATGAGATCACCCCCTCAGCCTCCTCTTCTCCAAGCTCAAGAGACCCAGCTCCCTCAGCCTTTCCCCATAAGGGAGGTGCTCAACTTCCTTCATCATCTTCATTGCTCTGCGCTGGACACCCTCCAGCAGCTCTGTGTCCTTCTTGAACTGAGGGGCCCAGAACTGGGCACAATACTCCTGATGTGGTCTTATCAGTGCAGANGATTCAGCAGGGAGCTTACACAGTCTCTAGGTTTAGTTTTACCTGCAATGTATTTGAAGAAGCCCTTTTTGTTACCCTTGACCTCTCTTGCAAGGTTTAATTCTAAGAGGGCCTTGGCTTTCCTAGCTGCATCCCTACATTCTCTCAGCAGAGCCTTATAATCACCACAAGTGGCCGTTCCTTCTTTCCATGACCTATAGACTTTCTTCTTCCTCTTCATTTTGCCCAGCAGCTCCCCGTTTAACCATGCAGTCTTCTGGCTCCCTTCCTTGACTTCTTTCCTGTCGGGATGCTCTTGTGTTGTGCTTCAAAGGAGTGGTCTTTAAATAGCTGAGTGCCTCTTCCATTTGTCCTCCTTTGAACTGATGCTCCAACTTCCTTGCTGTAACACTGATACACCACCTCCAACCCACCTTTTTATGTCTAACAAATACTGTTAGGAAGCCTTGCAGAACATTCTTTCCTCGAGGCAAGCCTGTTTCCCCAGTGAAAATAGCAGGTATGGAGGAAGCTGCATTTTCATTCCTGCTTTTTAAAACATCTTCTAATTTACAAAATGCTTAATGAGTTGTTGCACAGGGGAACAATGACAGACATGCAAATAAAAGAGCTGACAAATAACATGCTAGCAAGCTTTGCAATAGGAAAATGATCAACTCATTATTCCAGTTCTGGACTCTTCTATAATCAGTTTGCCCTTCCTATGGACTTCTCTCCTTAAATCTCTCCTTGTTTTGATGCATTAGCTCATATTCTGCCAATAATGTATTTTTCTACATCAAGATTAAGATGCCACAGCATAAATAAAAGTCTTTGTTGAATCTATATCAATACTTACATTCCTCACTACTAGTGCCTTGATGATTTGTTTTGATAGTAACCAAAGCCAGTATTAAAAACATGCTGCCTAAATTGATAAAATTACTGATTTAGTCATCAGACCTCCCTTTCTGCTACACTCTCTGAAAACACTGAGCTACAGTAATGCCAACAATGTGAATCCAGTTATGACAAGAGGTAATTAATGTCTGTAACCCTGCTGGAATGCAATTGCAGTGCCACTTAAAGCTGTGTGGGGGTACCCAGCTGGACAGACTGAGAGCACGTAAAGCCCCTAAAAATTAATTTCTGTATACAATCCAGGGTATGCTAAGCCTATCAGGGCACCACGGTAATCTAAGTGCAAGACTTTCAGCATCTAGTCTGGCATTACAGAGTCATTTGAACATAGCAAGACGCCTTATAGCCATCCCAGGTGAGAATGTGCTATGAATCCATAACCACAGAGAAGAGAACAATGGCTCCCAAAAGTCTGGCAGCTATGTTTTGCTCCTAGAAGCCTTTACTGATGTTTTTCAAATATGGGAAATGAGAAGCAAAGCCCTCTTGGCATAAGGCAAGAACAGTGTGAGAACCTATCGGCAATAACTCTGCACATGAAATAAAAAAAAGGAATAAGCATATTAAGCAGATGTTGCTACTGCAGATACGAAAACACCAAGGACAATTTCAATATACTCTGGCATTATCAAGGCTCTCAAGCAAGACAAGCATGACACAACCTTTCCATAGGCATGTGAATGCTATCAAATGAGCCTTGAGGTACTTCAGTACCTTGAGATACAGAGATATGGACGTTCTTTATGCAATTCAGGCATGTTAGCCCAAATGGGATGTTTTTCACATTGAATCGATGTTAAAGGATGGTTCCTTTGTGACTGCTGTATTTCTAAATTCCCTGAGACAATTGCTCTATACAAGTAATGTCTCAGTTTTCCATTCGCACAGGATAGTTCCTTTGGCTATCACCCATCTCGCTGACACCAACATTTGCTATTTGTTAGTTTGTCAGTCAGTCAGTTTCCAAAAGATGGACTTGATTACAGCTCCAGCTGGGAACTTTAGTGAAGCAAATTCTTCCAAAGACAGTTGTGGTGAAACAAGATATTAGGAACTGCTCTGTGAATGCTGTGATATTTTTCCTCTTCTCTCCCTCTCCTCTCCCTCTCCTCTCCCTCTCCTCTCCCTCCTCTCCTCTCCCTCCTCTCCTCTC
>VZRI01011364.1:95769-172102 GCA_013397515.1 Upupa epops
CTCTCCTCTCCTCTCCCTCTCCTCTCCCTTTCTCTATCCTCTCCCTCCCACTCACATTTGCCTACAGTATTAAGGGGTTTCATAGAACAAAGATAGAAGTTCTGTCTCTGAACCTTGAGGGACCTAATACTCTACTCTTTTTCAAAGCTATGTGCATCAAGCTCACGGAGACCAACACATGTTCTGCACTGCTGTGTCACAACTCCAGAGATTGACAGGACAATCCCACACTGTGAGGTGATCCCTTGTAGCATTCACAACACAAAGAAAAACCCTGTGATACTGCAGCAGTTCACGCTGTTGGCACGAAACGCTGTCACCAGGTGTTCCGAGAAAGTCAGAAGACAGCCTGCCAAGCTACAAATAGGAGAGTATTAAACTCAGATGCGAGGAGTTTCAATGCCGTGTATGTTTTTAAAAATCACTGGAGACAGGTTTTTTTTGTTTTCAGTTTTGGGTTAACACACAAATGAAACTCAGTGATGCTGAGCCAAAACCCACAAGTCTTGCCTGGTTTTGAATCAAAATTCTACAAACCCGCAGTGTTTATCATGGTTTCTATATGAAGTCATAATTAACCCCAGGTTTGCTCAAAACTTTGTCCAAGTTAACTAAAAATTCTGTAAACTGTGGGGACGCTGGCTGAAGTACTGGGTTAGTATGAAAACATGAGCTGACATTTGAGTTTGGTCTGATTCTAGGGTTTGCTGAAAAAGTTTCAAATGGCTGTAGCTGCAACCTGATCACTTAATCCCCCAGGGCAGATGTTAGTGGAGGTGAATTTAACTGCTGAACAACAGAAATCCTTTCAGGGTTCAGTGTTACCCAGGACTTCAGATTTACAACAAATACACTACAATTCTCTCTAAAGAATTTATATTTACAAGATACTCTTTTTACTCATCTTGCTGACTTCTCTAGTTAGAGAATCAAAAGCTTAAGGAGTGTGGAGTACTTGAGGAGTTTCCAGTACACTAAGTTTTTCTGCTACCTGTGTTCCACCCAAAGCATTCTTCCTAGCAGTCTTAGTAGGAAAGGTTCACTCATTTATATCTGGAGCCATTCAAAAGGAACAAAGATAGACAGGGATACAATGAGGCAGAAAGACAAAGAGATGGAGGGACAGTGATGGAGAAAAGAACCAAAACACTTAGGCCTTAGGAGGGCTCTCTGTTTGGCAATCATGCATAAATCTCTGCGGCAGAAAATGCTGTTGGAAAAGGCATTGCATTGACAATCTTCCTGGAGTGAAGTCCTGACCTCACTGGGAGTTTAGTTTACCTATACTGGACATAAGCTCCACTGGACACAGGATTTCATCAGGGGTCTCAATGGGTGTGTTTACTATCAATAGATTTTCATTTTCCACAAGAGCTTTTGATCCAACTACAGTTCCTGGATTTTGCTGGGAAGCCCCACGCTGGCAGATGCTCAGCACTGAAAAAGACCGCATGAATGGTCAGGATATTTCAAACCTATTATCACATCTGAAACTCTCACTTATTAATGTGTAGCTTAATAAATGTAGAGACCAGAGTTTAAAAGAGATAGCAAAGTCAAGTAATTAAATTCTATTTTTTCCAGAAAATTCAGCTTGGGAATAAAATAAAACAAACCCCTCCAAACCCCACAACACTTTCCTAAGTGTCATGGACTGTTCCTGCTACAGAAAGCTATGAGAACCAGTGTCAAGCTGAAATCAACAGCAATGATTAGTGTTCTTCTAGATGCACATTTTCAGTTAAGAACATCAAATGCTACAGCTACAGTATTTTATTTCACTTTGAATTTGAAACTCATCATTTTAGTACCAAGTGTGGTGTACAGTCACAACCCTGCCACACTAAAACAGTCGTAGAATTGAGTACAGATGAAACGTATATACATATGGCTATACTAAAGATCACAAAAATCTATGCATTAATTCATGAACAGTCAACTGGTGTGTGAAGTGTTTGCACCAGCATTCCCCTGGTTTTCTAAGACAGACCTCTAAGTAGGAACTAAGCAATTGCCAGCAGTTTTGCTATTTGCATCATTAATTCTGACCCTTTATTTGCAAGATTCTCTCTCCCACAAATAATTAATCTCAGTTATTGTATCACACTTGAACTTCACACCCAGGGACAGTGTTCCAGTAATTTCTCCCCATATGGCAACTTCCTCAGCTACATCGTGTACAGTAAGTCTCGGGAAAGCGTGTCCTTTGCATAACTTCACTGATGTGAGACTGAAACAGATTCCTTTTCATATGAACTCGCAGGATCCCAAGCAAGATGTCTCTCCTCTCAGCCCTGTCTCTGCTGCTGAAAAGCAGAAAAAAGAGGGATAACTTCCTTGGTAAAGACAAGCTGGCTGAGAGCAGGACTGATACGCTTTACGTGTTGATTATAGTTTAATGATACCTGATCAACAATATCTATGCTCACAGCCTATGGACTGGAAATCTCCACTTGAGGTATTAGCCAGAGAACACATTTGGCACCACTCTGCAGCGCTGTCCCTGCGGGACTGTCTAAAGAGCTGGTCTAGGGAAATTAAATTCCTCTTTTCTCTGTGACTACAGAAGACAGTACATGTAACTTACTCTTCAGGTGATGATGGATTTACACTAGAGGAGGAAAGCAATAATCCTCAGCACTGAGACGTGTGGGAAAAGCTCTGCAAGAGCTCTCATGTAAAATATGTTCACAGCTCTCCAGTCCAGAGGGAAAGATGATGATCTGATTGCACGAGAGGTAGTATCCACTACAGCCCAAGGTTATCACAGTGTGGAAGCTAACTTTTAATCATTTTTGTTACTGGATGCTCCAACTCTCTTGACCAGTGCTCTACAGAAACTTTTAAAACCACACTCTGTCACACATAGAGCAAGAAAAATAGAAACCAAGCAGAAAAACAATGGCAGCACCTTCAATCAGTGATCTGTCCAAGGATGGATCTGTTTGGACAACTTACAGAACAGATCTGGGTCCTGGACAAACAGATTGAAAGGCAGATAGGAGTTTGTACCCCATCAGCTGATGGTACAGTCGCTGGAGCTGCTTCATGGACATCCTTTTACAGTCCATGATAAAATCTGGCACCATACTTTCAATTGTGCTCATGCTCCTCACACAGGCCATTGCTGTTGTAGATTACTACTGCCACATTTTTTAATAACCCTCCTAAAAGAAAGGTGTTCTCTAAACAACTTTCTTCCTTGTTCAAGCATTTTTGTTGTTTGAACACTTCCATGAAGACAAAATACCTCTTTCTTGAGGACTATCTTTAAATTAGTGGTTATGGACCTTCTTTACCTTGACTACAGGGAAATGGCCTTTGCTGTCATGTCTTATGAGAAGTGGTGTCATATTCTTTATGTAAATAATCTACTTCCTCAATATATCGTTATCCTAATTCTGTCATTAGCCTATAATGTATCAGCTGCATTCTTCCTTTTGAGCTCCCCATTGACAGGACGTGTATTTACAAGTAGGGACATTTTGCTGTAGGATGACCTGACCATGTAAAATCACCTGGTGTGAACAGCTTAAAACAATGTCACATGTTATCTATGCGCTCATGTATTCCCTTGGTTCGAAACATAACAGCACAAGTAAGCACTAGCCACATGCAGCTACACACTCAATATATGAGGGACAAAACCTGAAGTGGCAGTAAGAGGGCTTTGACAGTCACTGAAGACAGATCATCTGGCGCTTGGAAGCAGTAAACGAGATTCCTTAACAAACCCACCAAAGTAGTAGCAACCCAAGCGACGGCGGGAAGCAGACCAGTAAAGCTGTCCTGCCAAACCCATACAAATAAAAGCAGTCAGTCATGTGCAGCTGGAGCACTCCTTAAGTTCCGCATCCTGGCTCTCCAATGGAAATGGATGCCAAGAGTTTGCTGAATGATGCCGTAGCCTTGCTTAAAGTCTCCATTTATTTCATCCCTCTATGGCTGCAGGTTTATAGATCCCCAGTCATACAATTTAATGCTTTGTGCCCATTGCTCTTTATTTCATATTAAGATGCTCCTCAACACCTAGTTTCCAGCTTTTCAGCTGTTTTAGACTAATATTCCCTCTTCCTACTCCAGTCACTAGGCAGTCTTAAAGTTGCTGTGCTTGCCTGCAGGGAGATCTTGAGGGTAATTGGTGGAAAAAGAGAGCTGGGGTAATGACACCTGTACCACGTCTCTCCCTATTTATGTTTGGTTTCCCCCTTCATGATAAGTACAGTCTTGAAATAAATGAGACTGTTCCCCTCTATATTGAAGTGTAACACTGTCTCCTCATTATGAACAGAGATGATTTAAAGCCAGTGTGAGGTTCAGTTAACCCTTGAGAAGGAAATATATAACCCAGTAGGGAGTGGTAAAAGAAATAATGCTGTACAGAGAAGGGAAGGAGAAATCTTTCTGTGACCTGAGAAGTTTTTTGGAGTTTGAGCTCTATTTCGAGAGTGAAGGTGGAATAAATATGAGTCAAAGCTGTGCAAGACGACACTGAGCGTATGGCTGAGCATGTGAAGTTGTACAGCACAATTTGTCTAGTTTTCAACATGCAGTTTTCAAGGACAATGGGTAAGGTCTACTTACTTTATAGATTTTTACACATTCAGCGTGCATGTTGGAATACATGGTGGAACATCTGGAAAGGATGCAGTTATCTGATGTGTTCTGCCAGCTGGTTCGCTCCAAGGTGAGCAGTCTCACCTCTAGCTGCCACTCCAGAAAGACACAGATGAGCAGAAGTCTTGAGTGATATCTGCCACTCACACATAGACCCCTCTACCCAGCTACCTCCAGAGAGCTATAAAACCACACTCCCCACAAAAAATGTCCACAGTCCATGAAGGTTCATGCAGTTGTATCACAAAATCAGAGAGTCACAAAATGGTTGGGGGCTGGAAGCAACCTCCAAAGATCCTCTAGTCCAACGCCCCTGCAAGAGCATGATCACCTACAGAAGATCACATATGCACCCAGGGGGGGTGATCTAGGTGTTCAGATTTCGCTTGAGGAAAATTCCAGTTAAATGAATGGAAGTTTTGTTCGAGGTTAGTGTCAGCGCTTTGCTATACGGAGAACATGCACCCACTCCTGGCACTTTTGGTCACTGCTTAGAGATGACTTCTGTGAACTGCTGCACGTTCGCGAATTCCAGGTTTCTAGCAGAAGACGTGAGTATTTGGCACCTTTCTATGTCAGGTGCTACCTCCATTTGTTTTCTCTAACAACAAAATGAGGGTTTTTTCACAATTAATCTCTCAATGATGACTACATTACCTACAGAATTGAATGGGACCCCTAGTTAGCCATTAGGAGTGGTTAAGGGCCAGCTGTCAGAGATGCTTTCATATCCATAGGTGATTATTACCTTTAAAATGTAAATACTGTAAAAATACCCAGTAGGACATACAAAGCTGGTCTGCAGATGGTGAAACTCAGACTGGTTTCATTGTCAACTCTAACCCCTAATTCTAATTTAATGCAACACTCACATAATTAAATTACGATTAATGTAATTTATTTAGGATTAAGAGGCATGTGTGTACTGAATATGAAATATATAAGCTCCTAATGACCAGCTGCTACTTAACTTTATTGCCTTTCTTAGCATGAACTCAAATGAATGGTATCTCCTGCTGAAAGTATTTCATGCTGAATTTGCCACAGAGAACCACCAAAATGAACACTAGTTCTTTAACCCCATTAAAATCATCCCAGTTGCTATCAAATGTATTTTACAAGAAAAGATTATTTATAAGTACATTATGATGGAAAGTAAAGTAAAAGATGGACTGAGAAACATGATTTGCATAATATGATGAAATATTGAATTATCATTGTAGTCCTGTCTATGGGCCAATTATCAGTGTGTGAGTGCACTGAGCTGGAACTCCAATGTGCTAGGGCTGCCAACACTTTGGGCTGAACAAGAAACAACTGAGGTAATATCACACTGTAGATTTGTACAATCTCATACACAGCTTTTCACTCTTTTTCTCTTGAGAAATATGAATGCTTCTCACCATTAGAGAAAGTACTCAACAGTGTGTGCCAGAGGTGGCATCAGAGCTCTGCCCTCTTGACCAGTCTTGAGATATCACCCATTCAGAGAAAGATGTTTGCTTGACTTAGTACATCTTTGGCACTGGTACTTCATTGGTATTATCTTGGGGGTTTATACAAGAGATGAAGGAAATGTGCATCCCTAAACCCCTACTCCTGTGAAAAAAGTTTGAACTCAAGTGAACTGTCTACTTCATTTTCAAGGAGTTTAAATGAAAAAAAAAAAGCTATTTAATACACTTTGAAATGAATCACAGGAATCATGGCTCTCGGTATCTGAAAACATAATACAGAGTCAGGTCTATCTTTCTACTCTGCAATTTATAGTTGGTGGAATCTACTCTGCGTACTGCCAGATCAGAGCGGTACACACACTTGGAAAAATGCCAATGCCATTTGCCATCCCAGTGATTGGAACAGAGCCCAACAGATGAATGGCAGGAGACCACCAACCGAGTGTGACAAAAAGCATCAAGGCTGAAGGTTTCTGGGTGACTCCGTTACCCTTGGCTGCCCTTGTGAAACAACACCCACTTTGCTGCTAATATCCAGCTCTTTTATTCCTACTAACAGCATTTATCTCTCTAAATATCTATTTATTATTCTACAAGCAAAAACACAGGATTTGGGGATTAAATTATCACCTACGCTTGCACAGTGAGTAAGCAGGGACCTACCTTTCTCAGCTCTGAGAAAGTCACAAGGCAGCTGGAACGCACCCCCAGCCTTTAATCAACAGTGTTTGCACATCATGCTGCCTTGGGAGGAACCTGCTGAGAACAACAGTAAAATCACTTTAAACATTTTCCCCCTTTACCAAAGACTACAAATAAACTTGCAATAAAACCTGCTTCTCTTTTTCACTGCCTAAGAAGAATAATATTAGCAGGAAAGCATGCTGAAATTACCATTCCTACAGATGGTAAGTCGTAGCTGTCTATGCTGTTTTGTATCACCTAATAATCACCATATCAGGGCAGCACAGATGATCCCTGACCCAAAACATTTTCATACAAAGATAGGTCATGACACACTAAATAGATTAAACAAATGGAGAAACAACAAAGCAATACTGGTCCGTGCCAGTAGCTCTACCATAGGAGAAACACTGGTTTACAGGGGTTATTTTCTAGACTACCTGGTGAAGGAATGTTTTAAGATGGCTTTTAGAGGAAAATTAATCTCCTTTGCACATGCATCTAGATTGCCTCCGTTGAGTGTAAGGGGCTGTCTAGCCAATAGCATAGAAGTGCTTGTTGCAAGGCTCAACAAGAAGATGAGAAAAGGAGCAGTGCTCAGAGCTTATCAGAAGCATGTGGAATCATAGAATCATAGAATGCTTTGGGCTGAAAGGAACCCTCAAAGGTCATCTAGTCCAAGATGGAGGTAGAGATGGAAGCAAGGTCAAGGCTGGCACAGGAAAAGCTCTGTATCAGAAGAATGGTTATTTGCTCCAGCTGAATGGTGACAGGAATCTGCTTAAGAAAGTATCATTGTACTCACTGAGGTGTGAGAATTGTTTGTGCTGGACGTTTGGATTAGAGACGGTAACTCAAATGACAGAGGATGTACATTTTTAATACTTCTAATAAATACATCCTGTTTATTCTGAAATGCCAGAGAGCTTGCAGCTCAGCTGGGAAGCAAATGTGTAAGCATGTGCAAGTTCACATCCAGTTCTAAAAACACTCACATTTTATATTCCCAGCAAAATTAAATTGCAGTATATGTTACCAATAATAAATGAATGCTGCAAAGTAATACCAGGAACCAGCTGGAAGTGGGAGCTAACAGAACTGCTCTGACTGAGAGAAAGAAAATGAGCAAGTCTTGCCTCATGATGAGCCTTCAGGGAATGGACAGAGTTACTGTTTGATGCAGACCAGAACTCACAAACAGGATTAACAGAATTGCAGTTAAGGACAATTTGGAGCTACGCTGCTCCTCAGCTAAGATTTTAAAGGATAGGTCTTGGCCAGGGAAAGAGACTTGTAGGTCACCTGTATTGAGAGGATGATTGAATTTGTGCTTTGTTGATACAATTAACCAGAGGTAAGAGTGAGAATGGAAGCAAGGACAGACATATTTGGGATCCCTACTGAGAGTTAAAGGAAGACAAGGACTTCTGACAGATAAGCAGACGGGAGTAAGAAGACCAGGGGACACAAGACCCCCAGGTGGTGAGAGGAACTGCGGCTTCAGCTGAAGAATTTGTTTCTACAATTTTGGTTGGAAGACATTGCCAAAGACCTCACTAAATGTGGCTGCAGATGAATGCAAGGGCAAGAAGCCTACCTGAGGAGTCCAAGACAGAATAGAAATGTGTGACCTGAGATAATCCAGTAAGCTTCAAGACGAAAGGAAGCAGAAAGATACAACAGTAGTTGGAGGAGCAAGGGGAAGTGAAGAGGGCTTTTCGTACAGGAAAGAAAATAGTCTTTGCAGTAGGAGGGGAAAAAACAGTAGGAAGGTGAAATCACCATGATAAAAAGGGAAATAAGCAGTAGGGAGACTGGGACATGGCATGGAACAGAGCCCCTCTGCAATGCAGGTATGAAAAGTGCAGGAAATAGGTTTGGGATGGGAGAGAAGAAAGAGCTGTAAGAGGTAAGAGTAAGATCAAGAAGATCATGTTTTTCCAAAACTTTTTCTCTAGAAGGTGTTGGAATCTTTCATGAAAAGAATGGTTGTTTTCAGAAAAGTACCAAAGATGGCAAAAGAGGGGAGAGGACTAAGAGAAGTTGTTCTAAAAGTGAAAGAAGCAGAAAGACACTGTCAGTCTGGCAAATAGGAAAGGGAGATGAGAATGGAAAGAACTGAAGAGCTAGTGAAGATGGAGGCAGCCATACAGGAGAAGAAGAGTTCGGGAGGGAAAAAATAAAACAGGAGGAAGACAAATGCTTAAGTCAAAGGGAATTAGCAGCGGACAAGAAGGGAAGAGCCACAGTCTGTGCTATGAACATATTGTATTGTGCGCATCATGACCCAGAAACCAAATCTGCCTCTGTGCACGTTTCAGTCAGATAATTACAACAAAGTTTTTGTGATTCCATATCAAGGCTAATGTCCTGTTGTGATGTTGTCACCCAGATTCTTAAGAAATATGCCGACACCATTTGTTCGTTTGGCATAGGCTCAGCTAAGCCCTTCTGGCACTGGTGGTAAGGACCACTTTCCATCAATTGAAATGAGGGAGCAGTTTGTTTATGTAGGACGGTTGTCCAGGCAATAAAGCAAAAAGGCAGGATCTTTTCTCCTGTACTGGGATTAGCTCCACAGCAACAGAGTGGCAGAGACTGCAGCTAGACCTGCTTAATTCCTACCACATATGGGTCTTTGTTATTGGTACACTAGGTATTTATGTGAATGAAAAATACTCTATTAAATGTAATGTTTCAAGAAGCAGTCATGGCCTCCAAATTTTGTCAGGTACATTTATTTCCCACAGTTCAAACTGGCAATGTGGTTTGGAGAATAAAACTGCTGCAGGTTGCAGAAAGGAGATGCTGCTATTTATCTAAAGATCTCTGCTTCAGCAGGGCTTCCATCCACCAAGAATCCACTGCTGTGCCTGATCACACGGCCCTTCTACTCCTTTGTGTGGCTTCAGTCATCTTTATCACATGTCCCTTTATGTCTACATTTCCTCAGCCGAGACACCAGTGACCAAAGAGCAGAAGGAGACTCTTCAGGCAGCCCAAGGTGAACATAGTACCACAGATGTTAAACACTAGCAATGACTTAAAGCAGGTCATTTATGTAGATGCTTTTATTTGAGGGTATGAACCTTAGGGACCCAAACAAAAAAATCTGGGTTAAGGGTGTCATGGAAGATCACTCCTCCGAATGAAACAGGCAGCAGAGCAGATCTAGCTCTCCTGTTTAAAGCTGAATGTTTAATGGTAGTTCGGGTGACCGAAGATAGTTTCTGCACTCGATGATGAACAGCCAAGGTGTTTTAAGTAGCAAAAAGTTCTCAGGAAAGTGTTTCTGGAAAAGTGTTGTACATATTGATTGTGGTGAAAATCTGGAGAATATGACAGTTTAATCCTTTCTAATGCAGTCCCTGAGCTGAACTAACACAGACTCTTTCAATAACGTTTTTCCTAGCGCTGAACCTGACCCTCCCCTAACACGGCTTGAGGCTGTTTCCTTTCACCCTGTCACTTTTTCCTCGAGAGAAGAAAGTGACCCCCACTTTTCTCCAACCTTCAGTCAGGGAGTTGTAAAGAGCAAGAAGTTCTCCTCTCAGCCTCCTCTTCACCAGGCTAACCCCCCTAGTTCCCTTAGCATCAACATTGGACTTGTGCTCCAAAAACTCCACCAGCTTCGTTGCCCTTTTCTGGACAGATTTACTGTGTCCAGGAGCAATTTTCAGAAGGCAGGTAACACAACAGCCAGACCTCATTCTTGCCTTGAACTTAACACCACAGAATATCAGCCTGGCTCTACATCCTGGTAAGTGACTCAGGGGCAGGTGTGTTCAGCTCCAGGACACAGCAAGCACTGTGCAGCTGCTCCTGGTTCATAAACATCCTAAACATCCCCCTTCCCTTGCCTCTGACTGGAGCATAAACACTTGTTTGATTCTGTGTCATCCCACACGGTCTCCACACCAGGCAGCTTTCCTCAGATCAAAGCCTCATTAAATCAAGGCTTTCTTGTTCCTTGCTTCTGCACTCTGTGTCAGATTGCAGAGAAGGTGCTGGTCCCGTCGACATCCTGACAGTGACAATAGGTCACTCAGGGCCTCATTTGAAATACATGCAAGTCCTGCCCTGCTGATCTCCTCAGCAGCAGCATGAATAGTTGCAGCAAGGAAATCAAACCTTATTCCCGAGGAGCATGCAGGGACGGCATAGATGTAGCTCACACCAGGCTATTTGGGAAGGGATATTTCAGAAAGGGAAGGTATTTTTGAGGTGTTTGCACAGGATCACCAAGATCCTGCATGAGTAAGTATGAAGACGAATGACCTCACATTTGTTCCCTTTTCAGCATCCTGTGGTTTCTAGATGGAAAGATGTGGATGAACAGTTGGAATGAGCCCATGCTGCAGCCAATATCAACATTTCCAAACAGCTCCATGGGTTAGTGACAGCTTGAGTGGAAATCAGAATAGCCTGAAGGCAGCCCTATTTTAAAGAAATCCAGCTAGGCAATGGAAAGAGAAATCCAAAGAAAGTGCTGGTAATAGTCCCTGAGAATGAAAGATTTGGGTCAACTTCCAAACTACAGAACTAGGTAGAATCTAGTTCATTTTGGTTGATATGACAGGCATCCATCTCCTTCTGAGTATGTTAGTGCTTTTGGGGAAACTAGGATAAATGCCATAAGAGGTAAGACTAAAACAGACACCCATACATGGTCCTTGCTGGAGAGGATTCCAAGAGTTAAGAAGTATGACAGGAGATAGATTAAGATGGAGGGTGGGGAAGGATGCTTGCCATGTGTCTTGAACCTCTTGTGAGAGTCAAAAGGAGACTAAAATGAAAATTGAGCAGCAAGAGGAAGTAAGGTAGAGTGGAGTCTTGAAATAGTCTTTCAGAGTGGGAATGGATCACTATGAATAATGCATCGCTCATTAGAGCAATATAAGTGCAGCTGTGCATCTTGTCTCAGCCACGTTGATTGGAATTTAAAAGGAAATAAGCTACTGTACCTATTTCTACCAGAAACCACATGTATTGCTGCTGGTTGCAGTGAGCTTCCTTTAGTAGAGATCAGTTTCTTCTCTTTCTGTAGTACAGGGAAGCCATAAGCCTGTGCCTGTGTAAATGGAAATGAATGGGACATCATGAATGCAGTGCTGACTTCATTCTAAGACTGGAGCACAAGAAGATAGAGCAGCAAAGGAGGGATCTCAGCTTGTTCCTGTCTCTTGTGACTGCCCACTGTAAATCCTCTCTTTGAACAGACAATGGGGAGGAGGAGAGGGCTGAACCAGCCTGAGTCATGCTTGGGGTAGGAGATGAAGGATGTGTTGGTTATTGTTCTTTGTGGGATGGCTCCTCTTGTGAAAGAAAGGAACTGGCTGGCTATTATTTGTGTTTTAGTTTGGGGGTGTTTTCAATTTGCAAGTGTACTCTTGTATTACAGTGTACTAGCACAAAAATAAGTCAATAAATTAATTGTGGCAAGACAATGAAGAAGATTAATGTGTCCTTTTTATGACAGTAGAATATTTTTATTACTTTATCTCTCTGTAACCCAGCCTTTCCAGCTGCGAATGTAAAAGATCATCCCATTTCACACTACTGACTAATGCAAACCTTCCTTTGAAATGCAGTGAGTGAATGATTTACCAACAAATCCAGGGTGTTCACGGGCCATTTTTGTTCAGTTGTACCTTCTCGGGTTTTTCTTTCTTTGGCCTGGTGAAGACCAGATGAAATTCTGCAGTTCCTCTGCTCCTTCTACTCCAGTGTCCTGGTTTTCAGTTGTGTTTACACAGTGCTTTGGCCCACGTTTGCCCTGGCAGTTCTTTTTTTGGAAGAGGCAAGGGGTATGTATAGTTCAGTAACTAGAAGTCTTTTTAAAAACCTAAAGAGTATTTATTTTGAGAAGGTCTCCCTTTTGAACTCTGCTACATTTTCTATTTTATTTTTATTTTTTGTTTGGCTCTTTGAATCTCCAGGCATTTTCCTGTCCTGGCATTGTCCTTGAACAACTGTGAAGTGTTTGCTGAGAGGTGGTTTATCTCAGCCCATCCTTCCCTTTCTGCTTTTTTCTCTCTTCACGTTTCCAGCCAGTGCGGTGCTGAGTGAGCACCAGAAGAACTAGGTCAACACACACTATTTGTAAACAGTTACAGAGCACTTCTAATTTTGCCACAGGCATGGGAAAGGCTTGATGTTTACCTTTATCCTCTGTAACTCGTTGAAAGGCCAGCTGGGATATTAGACTGTGACACTACAAAACAAGTATTTGGAATGTTGTCCTGAACCCAGTAGGCAGAGGAACTGAGCCTCACAAGAGATCATAGAATCATCAGGGATCAGAAGGGACCTCGAAGGATCATCCAGTCCAACCCCCCTGCCACAGCAGGATCACTCAGACCAAATCCAGACGGGTTTAAAACATCTCCAGAAAAGGAGACCCCACAAACCCCCCAGGCAGCTCCTTCCAGTGCCCATCACCCTCCCTGGGAAGAATTTACAGAACCGGTCAGGGTTGGAAGGGGCCACAGCATAAAACTGCTCTTCCTTGATTTTGAGATTTTAAAACATTAATAATTTTCACTGAAGAGGTCTTGATCCAGTGACAATTAAGTGCATTCTAATTGGCTGAAGAGTAAGGTTATTCTGCCTGCATAGAGTAATTTCAGACATATACAGGAGGCTAACAAAAAGAAACAGCTAAACTATCAGGTCTAGTAGTTATTTCAGACACATAGGTAGTTACTTATCCCCATGGTGAGCTATGTATTATTCACAAACAAGGAAGGAAGTGAAGTGATCACAAACATTACTGAAGAGATACTAGAGCTTCAAGAAAACCTTTGAGGCTCTTGAGGAGCAGTCAGGTAACTGCTGCATGCCAGTATAGAACAGAAAGTTCCATTCCTTTCTAGCACCAAAGCCTTTATCACCTTTATCATCAATCAGAGATGGCACTACTAAATATGCAGGCATACCTTCAAAAGGGAAAGGACTTGGATGGATGCAGACCATTACAGATGAGGGCAGAGGTAGTCCCTGAACATCTGTTTGGCCAACAAATAAAACCCAAAACCATGGCAATGAGCAAGCCCTCCTACTCTGTATGTGTGCATCACACAGCAGCATCTCAGGCTTTCCGGATACTGATTCCTACTTCTGTCTTTTTCTTCCCGAATCACCAATTTGTTTGCAGGCCCCATTTTCATTCTTTTATTCTACTTTGTTACTTTTTGACAGAGGAAAATGTCTGCTGTCACAGTGTATTCGTGATTGAAACCCCTGGCTTGAAAACTGATGAGCTGCTTTCCTTGCATAATTTCCCTCCCATGGTCTGCGCTGTAAATAGAATTTAAAAATAGCACTCTATGCCCCATGGTCATGGGAGCCATTATCTTCTTCTTTATTTTTGCAGAATATCTGCAGATAAACAGCAGGAAATCTTTTACCATGTAATCATCTGAAGTGACATCCATTTAAATACGACAGCGTTGCATTGTTTTGTTCAACTGCCAGCTGCAATTAAAAACATTGAGCATCTTTTATTACTTGGATTTCTGGGGCTGCAACAATGTGTGGAATCTGTCCAATTCAGAGCGTGATCCATCTTGTAATAAAGACAGTTACAAAACATCTCGCCCTGCCTGGGATCAATTTTAAATTTGAGTCCACCCATAGTGAATTTTAATGCTGACTTAAGTCTTACAACATTCTGACTGTCATTTGCTCTCTAACGACTTCTTTCTCTTCATTTATTTTTTTAGTTCTCTTCAGCCTGTGGAAGGAACTCTCATTCGTTCATGTATTTTGTGCTTAACCTACATGTTGTTGAAATACTTTTTACAGCCCAGAGTATCCTACTGAATCCTCCCACCTGCACAAACCCAACCTGTGTGGCAGGTGATAACTGAAGCTTGTTTTGCATGTATAAAGGAGCCTAAATGCTCACCAAAGAACCACCAAAACAACAAGATGGGAAACTTCTTTAGCAATAACTTATGAAGGTAAATTATTCTACAGCCTTACACAGGGGTGTCTGCTTGATGCAGAGGTGGTCCAGATCTTCCAATGTGTGTAAACTGTCATTTTCCCACTGAACGTTAAAGGGAGATCCTGAGCAGCAGAATAAATTTGAATAGGCAACCTATCATCTGATCTAAAATGTTACCACACAGCACAGGATTTTTTACAAACAGAATTAATGGAAATTGAGTAATAGAATAAGAAAACAGGTGTCATCAGATGGCAGTCAGGTTGGGCATAGGATTTGAACACAAAAAAGCTAGGAGGCTTATTCCCTATGGATAACCTTCCAATGTCACAGAAAGAGAGGGGGTTTATAGAATGAGTTGGTGTGGACTCATGTCTTTGCAGAAATAGATCTCTCGACTAAATTAGGTGCCAAATATTCATACTCCCAGAGAGACTGAAATTCTGTTTATGGAGCCTACACTGTGTTCATTTGGTGTCTAACAACCTCACCAGTGACAGACAGAAATCTCTCCACAATCTTAACATGACAATTTCTCAGCTTTTCTATTTAAATAATCCTACTGCACTGCCAGACTCACTCTCCTGGAAGGTTTGAATTAGTAAAAGTTGAGATACCAAAGAAAACTTCCCTGAGTTATTTGATCAAATCTTAAACAAAGAAACAAAAGTCAGCAGCCAGGAGATTCCTGAACTGTTGTTGTTACCTCATGTGCAACTACAGCAAACCCTGGCTGCTTGGAGATTTGAATGATTAAGTATGTGTTTCCTCTCTCTCTCTGTCTTTCTCTCTTCCTTTCTTTCATTTATTTTTCACTGGAGTGTTGCTGCACAGGAAGTTCTTGGAGACAGGGAGCAGCCATTGCCAACAGGAATCAGAAGCCATGTGAACAGTTCTTATTCTGAAACTCAGGACATCAGCATTTTCTTTTAGTTTCACCTTTTATAGCATTTAACTCCGTGTTTGTGCCAGTATCACCCTACCTTGGACATTGTAGAACTGGCTGTCAAGCAGAAATCTTCTACATTACAAATGAAAAAAATCAGATCACCTTGTTTTTCTACATCTGACTCCATAGTAATTAATTGCCCTATATTTACATTCTGGATTAAGAGCTCAGCAGCTTTATCTACTCTGTGACTGAAAAACATCACCCAAAAGTAGCCAGGATGACTCTGGCTACTGGATGACACTTGATGATGATCAAGTGGCTGCTGTTGGAAAGTAATCTCACTTTGACTTCAATGGTTTAGAGTCAATCTGCAGTGACAGCAGAATACCTTCCAGGAAAACTGCAGAGCCCTTATTTATTGATCTAGAAGCAGGAACAATTTAGCAAGTTGATTCCTGCTAGCTCTGCTTTCTTCCTCACAGCTACTGGGAACTGAGAGGAGAAAATATCTTTGCAAGATCGTTTCCCCTGATTACTGCTGGCTCCTCTGCTGGCACCACTTGCATCTCCTTTCTCATCCTTCTGGCTCCTTTTAAGATGCCACTGGATGTCTCTTTTAAAAACAAACGCACAAAGGAGAAAGGCAGGAATTGCTTCAAGCCTTCTGGGGCCGGTAGTCTACATGGGAGGAATAGACAAGAAAGCAGAGTTTATGATCCAGAAACCACACTACCAAATCTCCGATCCATGCCTAGCCATGAGTTTTGAGATACTGATAGGAAAACACGAGCTTCCTGATTTTTTTGAGCAGTTCTTATGTTTGCAAACTTCGTTTCCTATGCCCTTATCAGGGAGATTAATTTCTGTGAGTTAAAGACTGGTGTGGATGAGGGGAACCCTGGCAGTAAACCCGGGAGCAATTAGAAGTGTAAATGAAGCTGCAGACTGAAGCTAAAGGCATTGAAATCAAGACAGCCTAAGGGACCCAAGCAAGTCTAAACAACACACAGTCTTCTAAACCTTCCTCACTTCAGGTCTTCAGGTGTTCAGTTGGTTCTTTAGAGCTCATTATTCTCAAAAGAGGAGTAAAAAGCTGCAAATATAGCCAGTTCTGAACAGCTATAACCATGAGGCAAATGCTTTACTCAATTTTTTTACTTGCTTTAATAATTCAAGCATTGTTGGGTTTTGAATGTCTCTTTAGAAGAAAAGACTAGAAACATTTGGTTTTAACAGAAAGTTGAGGGTTTCTTCAACACATGACTGAATAAGCTGAGATTTGATTGACAGCACTCGCCTTGCTGTGAGCCCATAGTGGCCAGACACTGGAGGTCACAGCAAAAGGCCAGCTCAACTGCATAACTTACACTCTGTTCTATATTTGCTCTTACTTCTCATGACTGACAATAACTTTTACAGGAGTTCTTTATAGGGAGAGAAACAAGAATCCAGTCCCTCATGGCAAAATTACTTCTTCCTAGAAATAAGAGTTCCCTCAAAGCTGCAAAAGCATCAGGGAGGAAGAGCATTGACATCACACATAATTAATAATTCAGGCACTGATTTTATCTGTGATACCTGTGAAGTCTTACTGCTTTTAATGTAATTAATCGAGAATATCCATCCTGTTGACATGGAATGCAAGGACAAAACAGAAATCAGTAACAACTTGATTTTCATTGGTATCACATACACATTTTACAGCAATACTTAAGAACAACAAACAAATTGAACCATCACTGAGCTTGCTCCCACCCAGAACAAGCATCTCTAAAGATACAGTCCCTGCTCTAGCAGCATATATGTAAGTAAATGCTCAAGCGTAAAGTTTCTGGCTTTTCATGGTGATTGCACTCCGTCCTGTTTCTTCTGATACAGAATCATAGAATCATCAGGGATTGGAAGGGACCTCAGAAGATCATCTAGTCCAATCCCCCTGACACAGCAGGACCACCCAGACCATGTCGCACAGGAACACCTCTAGGTGAGTCTTGAACTTCTCCAGAGAAGGAGACTTTACAACCCCCCTGGGCAGCCTGTTCCAATGCTCCCTACTCATCCTGGCCACACACACTTGGAGAGCAGCTGCTAAATTCAGACAATAAAGTCTTAATAACTCATTCCAAGCACATCTGCCAAATACATTGTGTATATTTTTAGACAGGAATTTGCAAAGGTTTAGCCAAGAGCAGATACATGTTTTGTTCTTTCTGCAAACAAATGCTCATCCAAAAGGTGTTTCCATCAAAGTATTAATAAATAAAAAGACCTTTTAGTCTATACTATATTTGGAAAGCCTATAGGATCATGAATATTCAATGCACACTGGAAAATTAAATGTTTAATGCACTTAGCATGGTGTAAACCACTGGAGCGAAACAAGGACACACAACAGTTGTTCTGATCACCTTGGTTGATCGAGTACATTCTGCTTTAATGTGATTACCTTTCTCTAGTGTTCTAATGCAAAATAAAACTGACACATTCCAAAACTAGCTTCTTGTTTGAAATATGTCCTTCTAATGTTGTCAATATTTGCTTTGCGTTAGCATCTGCTACAGCTCAGCAATTGAGAAACACAGAAGATGGACACTTCCTCATGGAAAGGGAGATCAAACACTGGAATGGACTGCCCATGGAGGTGGCAGAATCACCATCCCTGGAGGTGTTTAAGACTGGATGTGGTACTTAGTGTCATGATCTTGGTTGTGGTGATGTTAGGATATCAGCTGGGCTTGATGATCTTAGAAGTCTTTTCCAGTCTCAATAATTCTGTGATAGGGATTTGCTGAAGACATTTACTGCTGTATGATCCTCATAAGCTTTTAAATAACATCACAAGTAGTATAAAACGAGTAAGAAACTGCAGTAAAAAAAGTCCTCAAACAAAATGAAATACATATTTTTAATTTCACCAGCTCTACTAAATAGATTCATATAAATCTACCTGAAGGTCGAAACCTTCAGGAAATAGAGCTAATGTACCAATTGCAGTCATTCCAAACAATCCTGTCTCACTGGCGCTGAATCTTCTGTGAGTTGATGTCAACTTAGCAAATAGTGATACCTAAATCAGTTTTTATTTCTGAAGGCTTTGCTTGGAATATTGCCCAAATGTAATTTTTAAAAGCAATGTGAAACAAAATGGTTCAGTTCCAAACATTTCAGTGCATGAGTGATCAGAGAAGATACCCACGATTCACACAGCTCTATGAGCAAGACGAATGATGCTTAAGCATGTATAGAGAGAGATACTGAATAACCTTCGTGGAAAAAAGACCGCAAACCCACATGCTCTAGGTGCTGTAGAGGAGCTTGATCATGAACATTTAGATCCAGGCTTGATAGGAAAGAAGGAAATTGTTGTTGTTTTGCATCGAGTAGCTGTGACTTCATTTTGCCAAACTCCTTTTACCCTCTTTTCTCTCTTGAGAACAAGCAAGAAACAGCAAGATGGAGTAAAATAGCAAGTAGCAGCGATTAGGAGGCACTTGTGTGTAAGAGCAGTCAGTGAGCTGCTCTGGTTGAAGCTGTTCTTATGCACCTCCTGAAGAATTGCATTTCTGTCCTCAACAACTGACTTGGGCTTGAGTAGGGCTCCTTTATGCACCCATGATGGTCTCAGGGTATTACAGGGGTACCGAAATCCCACCATACTGTGCTAAAAGTTGGTAGGAAGAACTTGATCAGAGGAGATTATTATGGGCCTCCCCCTAATGTCTCGAAAGTTAAAGTCCTATTGACATCAGTGGGAAAAGGATCAAATGCTTTGTATTCTCCAAAGAGTGAAGAGCTCCCAACAGAGTTTCATGTGAGAATTTTGCATTTTGTGCCTTGCAAAAGGAAAATAGATAAAGAGATACAGTATTTCTGTGGAAATAAATAATTTCAGTGCCAAGCCTTGAGCTCAGCTTATAATGTTTCCTTAGAGATGGTTATCAACAATAGCAGTGATTATCAACTCAGGAATTATAAAAAGGGTGCTGCGGTGTGAACTCTGTTGTGCCCTGCAGTTTCCCTGAGGCCTGGGGGACTAACCTTTTCTCAGCTTTGGACCCTGGAGTGAGGAAAATCACTGTCTGATGGATAGCCTATTATTCTCACAAATGCCATTGTAGGGCTCGCACTGTCTCTGCTGTCCATAGTCTATGCCTGCAGGGCAAATGTCACACTGGAGGTTGAGAGGATTTGCAGCAAACACTCATTCCAGACTCAATGGATCCACTGAAAGATAGCTTGTGTGAATCAAAGCTGCAATTCAGGGTGGGGACATTGCACCCTGTTTCTTTTTTAGTGATTATAGCTTGTCTTCAGTTACAATGGCACCTTAGAAATTTTCCTCATTAACATCAGAGGCATGATAGAATCATTTATTATCAAGACTGGAGTGTGTGAGATGCTGCAGGAGCTAAACTTTTCCTGAGTAGATGTCAATGTAGCAAACAGTCATAGCTAAATTGTTTTTAAACTCAAAACACTGTGTTTTTTATACTATGCAGTAAAGAAAGGTCAGGCAAAGGCAGTGTTCTTGGTGCTATCACTTCTCTGTATCCTCTGGAGAACTCAGGCATGAACTGAATATGGAAATCTAGGACAGTGTCAGGAACTGATTTGAAGTCTCCTGTATTTTAAGTCAGTATGTCAAATGAGACCAAATTCTGCTATCAGTGCTTCTGTGACAAATGTGGTAGACTGAGTAAAAACCAGACAAAATGCAGGCGAGCAACATTTCATTTAATCAAATTGACAATACAATCTGTTATCTGTCCATTATTAAATTAGGGCTTTTTTTCAGCAGCTGGTTTGGATCGTTTCTGTAATTTTAATTCACATATCTCAAAAGAGCTTCTGTTCAAAACACAAGGAGCTAAACTGAACCTTTAGGCTGTATACCACCAGGTATACATGATAAATTCCCCTTCATTTCCTTGTGTACATACTCTGCTCACCTACCTGCAGCTGAAAGCCTGTAGGTTTCTGCCCAAGGCATACTCTGAAAATGTTATCTAACCCATGCACCACCTGACTGGAACTCAAACACCTTTTTATCTTCATTTGTGAGAATGACTAACACCTTCAGTCCTTCCCCTAGCAGAGTCTGTTCTTGGCCATAGGCTTTCATTCCACAGCATCATGCAGTTGCAGACACAACAATGTAGGGAATCATACTTCTACTACTTTCAGCTCAACTAGACAAAGTCCAGCAGACAGCTGGATTAAAAGCAAAAAAATCTGACTTTCAAAGAACTTGAAAATCTTTGCTTAAAATCTTTGCTCACTCTTACTTCTTTCTAAATCACTCTAAAAATATCCTGTAATTTCTGAATATTCTTATTTACCCTATAAAACCCATGATGCAGAGTGGTGGATACAGAGATCCTGAACACTCACAGAGCAGACTTAGAGGATCGGGGTGAGCAGAAGTTCAAATCTTTCTTTTTCCTGTAAAGCGTACAACTCCAGCATTTATCCAAGCCCCTTTACCCAGGCCCAGCCCCACCATGGGTTTAAAGTATTACTGCTGCAGGGATATAACACTTGGAGACTGAAGAATCCTTTGCAGTGCTTTTCTGCAGATGTCAAAAAATCAGAACAACTCAGGACTGGTTAGAGACTGAACGGTACATTCCCAGGAGAGGTGCAGGAATGGCTGGACCATGACCATGCAGATTCAGGAGTGTTTATGGCCTCCACGTATCTTTTCCAGCCTGCATCCTGTGAAAGAACTGATGTTTAGAAAGGAAATCCCACCATTTTCCTTGATCTCTGCAGCTCCCACCTCTCTTCACAGACTTTTATAATCTACAGATTACTGCCATATTACTCTCTTGCTTAGTGAAAAAATATGCTCTACAGATCTTTACTAAACAATCCTAGTTGCACTGAAGAAGACAGTGTGAAAGGTGAAGTAGATTTCACTTGAAAATGAGCCCCATGTTTTTTCAAGCACCTAGACCAGTTGTCCAGGACTATTTCCTCTTGACTTTTTCATACCTCCAAGAATGGAGACTCCTCAATCTGTCTTGGTAACCTGTGCCAGTGCTTGGTCTCCCTCACAGTTAAAAACAAGTTTTCTGATATTCATTAGGAACCTCCCTCAGTTTAGTTCGTTGCCTCTAGTCCTGTCATTAAGCACCACAGAAAAGAGTCTGGCTCAATCCTCTTCATCCACTCTTTGGGTATTTATACATGCGGCTAAGTTCCCCCTCCCCTGAGACTTCTCCAGGCTGAACAGTCCCAGCTCTCTCAGGCTGTCCTCACAAGAGAGAAATTCCAGTCCCTTAATCATCTTTGTGGCTCTTCGCTGAACTCTCTCCAGTAGTTCCGTATCTCACTTGTACTGGGGTGCCCAGAACTGCACACAGTTCTATTGGTGTACCTAATAAATTGTTAATATCAAATACTTAGAAATTTGCATTTGTCATGTTTTCCTTGTTCTGCACCAAAATTTATACTCTCTGATCTATCAAAAGGCTTCATTATGGTTTACCAATCCAGTTAGGAGTAGGGTCATTAACTGTTCTTTCTTAGTGATTATCTTAACAAATGTAAGCATCTTCTGAGAGAACTAAACTTCTGTGGAAGACTACAGGCTCTTTCAGTGCCCCAATTCTTCACTGCCATTTGCATCTAGACCACAGGGAACAGCCAGTGAATTGTATAATTCTCAGACCTTCTGGGTCAAATAAGAGCAAGGAAGTTGCAAGAAGAGGGAACATTATAATGGCATAAAGGTTACTTGATTTCGTAGAGTGCACCGTGTCTTTGGAAGTGCTTTCTTTTCTGTTCTCTCCAAAAAGAAAAAATATTTTATCTCATTTTCCCAGCAGAAACAATCACTTTCAATGCTGTTTATCCCACACATGGCAAAACCTACCCCAGGTTATCCCAAGGGTTCATGCCAGAGGATGGCTAAATAAGGAGCTGTTTAAAACTCTTCTAGTTTTGCTGTGGTTCCACCTTCCATTCCCACTCTTGGGAAGATGTTTTGTGGACAAATCCCCATTGCCCCGAAGAAAGTGGGGCATGACACTTTATTTCCTTCTTCTACTCCCACTAAGGTCTTGGCACACATCCAGAGCTTCACAAAAGAGACTCTGAACCTGCTGAAGCAGCTAGAGGGTTAGGGAGAAGGCAGGACATGCTTTTGATTATTCTGGGCTTTCTGATATGACGCATATCCAAGATGTGATGCAATTCCAATATCTCCCTCCCCACAGACCACCTACAACTACTGCAACATCAGAAGAGAGAGATGGGGAGTTGTGGAGTCTGTGCTCTCTCCTTTTGGAGCTTTTCATATGGATCATACAATCACAGTATGGTTTGAGTCAGACAGGACCTTTTGACAGTCATCTAATTGAACTCTTCTGCAGTGAGCAGAGATATCTTCAACTAGATCCAGTTGCTCAGAACCCTGTTCAACCTGATGTATTTTCACAACATTAAAACTGAGCAATAGGCTGTAAGTGTAAGTAAAGCTAAAACATGCATTTTCACAACACTAAAACCGAGCTATGGGCTACACATAGAGGTAAATCTAAAACACATCTTTTCAGAACACCATCATTGAACTACAGGGTACATGTACAGGTAAATAAGCATTTTTTTTTGTATAATAAACAATGACAACATCAGAACATGTATTTTCATGGCGTTAAAATGAAACTGAGCTATATATAGCCTACATGTGTAAATCTACAGCACAAGAAGGTTAAAATCAGTCTTATTGCAAAACGCAAGAACTTGAGCTACCTTTAACAGTCAAAAACAGCAACAACCCCTCCCCAACTTTTTGGTTAACAGTAACATTGTCCAGAATACATACAAACTTTAAGGATTGTTCTCTCAAAAGACAACTGGAAACCATAAAGAGATAAAATATTGAAGAATAAAATACATCTACAGTATTCTACAAGAAAAGCCTTGTGCATCAAATGCCTACCAAATGTAGGAGTTCATAGGAAAAGAAAACGCTTATCCAAAAAGTGCTGCCAACATCTGTGTGTTTTAAAAACTCCTTGTGGCAAATGTCAACAACATCCTTGGACAGTCCCTCTCACCAGGACAATTTCCTGAAAAATGTAGCACATTACATAGGATTTTGCTGCTGGACTCAGTCTTGAATACTAACCATAATAATAAGAACAAAATCCTGTTTGCCTTGTGGATAGTTTGCTTTTTATAATGACAGGACACTTTTGGTTTGTTTCACAGTTAATTAACTCCAATACAGTCAGATGCCAAGTGTGTGTGTGTGTGTGTGTGTGTGTGTGTATAGACATATATATCCCTCGTTATGTGCAACCAGTAGGATGGAGGAGGACTCATACAAGCTTCCTCACCAACACTGGGTTTATCAAGTGACTCATCAGTTCACCCCTCTGATGTTTTGTATCTGCCCATTATCTGATGATGAGACAAAACCTTGCCTTCCCTCAGATTTTCTTACAAATTTACATGATTACATTACTAATCGACCAAGGAGGTAAACTGGCTCAGGATTAAGCTGTGACACATCAGTACAAAACTTATTCACCTGCACACACACAGTGTGGAGCAGGACATGTGATGGTTATTAGGTTTGATTCCCTTTCTGAACTGATGTGACTGCTGCAACTCAGTTAAGCTCAGCTCAATATAGCGTACTGAAAAACAGAACCACAGGTCTGACCAGAGCCAAAACATCCTTTCTGCAGAATACTTTTCACATTCACTTGCTCTGCAACAGATGTGGGCAGCACAGAAGGAGGCTGATACAGCCCATGTGATTATGACTTTGGCACTGCAAGCGAGGAACACAAGCTCAGTCTGAAAGGATGTTTACCAGTCGCTCCTCAATACCGTTAAAAATTCAGCTTTATAGGAACCATTCTCGCTTTTACCCCAATATGTAAGTCTAGTTTCAGAAAGTCAGTCTGGTAGAAGACAGCTAAGGTGCTAGCAATTAGCCTTATCTGATCAATTACCAGATATTTAGTAAAGGGCAAATGAGAGACGACTGGGTTTTGGCCAGTGGGAATGGCTGCACTTCTCAGGACCATGAACCACCTACTGCTTAGGGGTGCAACTGGCTTTGCAGTGACATTTTAAAGAGATTCAAAACTGAAAAGCTTTAAAGTAACTCAACTGAGAAAAAAAGTAAACAACCAAGCCAATCCCAAACACCAGTAACACATAAAAGAATCTATGTTGTCCTTTCTTGGGCTTCCAGGGAAGACCCACTTCAAGATGCTCCCACTTCAAGAGAATCCTTGATGCTGGTGACACTGCCTAACTCAAGACGCACATGTGATGAAGGCACGAGTGACCAGCTGGGTTTTCTGGGCTTAAGCAGCTGCAGTTGTTGCTCTTGGTACTATTTCCCCTTCCCTCAGGATTCACTAGTGGTAAGGTAAGTAATAAATAAAAAATTATATATTATCAAGAAAGAAAGAAATAGGGAATTATAAACAAAATAAATAAATAAATAAATAATTCAGAAACTGCCAAAAAGGTAGAAACTGCATGTTAAACAGCTTATCCCAAAGTTACGAACACTGCAAGCTCCCACACCAGCTTCTACATAGCTCTGGTTTAACTCTGCTGTTGGAAGGTTCCCAACAGAAGGCTTTTAGAGTGAATCCAATGACAACAGAAGCCTTTGAGTTTCTCTTTTATTGTTTTAATCCACCAGCCAATCAAGAATTTTTTCAGCCTTTGTTTTAGCACGGTGACAAATCTGGCTCCTTGGTAACCAGTCACAAATGTCTTGCCGAGTTTGTCCGATGTTACCGACCAGCACCTGGTCGTGGTCTTGCTCTCAGGAACAGGGCTTAGCTAAGGCGCTGGCAAGCTCTCCCCAGCGGCCGCTTCCTCCTCACCAGCCTCCTCCTGGCTTCCTCACGGCCATGTTTTACGTAGTCAAACACACATCTGTGCTTTTCAGGCAGACGATGTGCCAAGCAGAATGGGACACCGCAATAGCACAAAGTCATCAGCAACTCTGCAGGCTGCAGCTTTTTGCGGCAGAGAAAGCACCGGCGTCTTCTCCTCTGCTTGAGGGGATCGGTGCCTTCGGGCTTGTCACTGCTGCCATCCAGGAACCGTGGCCGTTTCAGGGGAGAAGCTTCCCTCTCGGTTTGTGAGCCCCAGCTGGAAGGCCTCTTGGCCGGAGCTGTTAACAGGGCGCAAGCAATTTGCTCGCGTTCCTTTCTGCACTGTTGGCTGCCGTTGGGTTGCTGGTCGGAGGTGGTGGCTGGTGCGGTCTGGCCAAGGCTGGCACCGGTCTCACCCGATTTGTTTTCGCAGGCGGTGGTGCCCTGCTCCGGCTGCTCCTTCTGGAGAGCCTCCTCCCGATGCCTCCTCTCGGTATAGCACTTGGAGCACCGGTTCAGGGTCGTGCTGGAGCCCCAGACGCCGCAGGGGCAGCGTGGGGGCTGGTCGGGTGTCCCGTCGCGGTCGCTACCGGCATCCCCCATGGCGGGCCGGGCAGCTGGGAGGCTTGGGTTAGTTCGGGTAGATGGACGAGTGGGTAGAGGCTGGTGGGCTCTACCCGAGCCAGAGGAGCCGCGCAGGAGCCCACGGTGTCCGCGTCCCAGCTGTCTGGTGGTTGCCGGGACAACGGCGGGGTCGGGCCCTGAGTGGCTGCTGGGCCCTGACTTAACCTGCGGGGCGGGCCCAACGGCCTCGGACTGGGCCCGGCCCGGGATAGTTTTGCCCAGAGTGGGCCTGGCCTCGACCTTATCGTCCATAACCTTCATGGAAAGTTTAGTCTGGAGGCCCACTCCGCAAAAGGAGGTGCCATGGGTGTCACTGGGCAGGGTACAAGGCCTCATTCTCTGCTACACGTAATCAGCTAGGGCTCAGGCTGTGTTTCATCTCCTTTGGAAGTTGTCAGCACTGTAAGAACAGCCAGTGAAACCAGGCACTGTGCTGCAGAGACACGGACCCTTAGGACTGGACCTTCGGGAGTCACAGAATCACAACCGTTTGGGTTGGAAGAGACACTGAGAGTTAGGCTCAGCTTTTTAGCAAGGCTGCTGTGACAGGATGAGGGGTGACAGTTTTAAACTGCAACAGGGGAGATTTCTATTAGATATATGGAGGAAATTCTTTATAATGATGAGAGTGGTGAAACACTGGAACAGATTGCCCAGAGAGATGGTAGTTGCTTCATCCCTGGAAACATTGCAGGTCAGGCTCATGCAGCTTGATCTAGTTGGAAATGTCAGTGGCTCATTGCAGAGGAGAGATTGGACTAGATGGCTATCATTTTATGATCCTAAGATCATCCTGACCAACAATTAACCCAACATTGACAAGTCTTTGAGTAAACCATATCACTGAGGACTGTGTCTACAGGCTCTTAAATATCTCAAAAGATGGGGACTCCACCACAGGCCAGGGCAGCCCATTCCAAAGCTTGATAACCCTTTCAGTAAAGCTATTCCTAATACTCAATCTAAACCTCTCTGGGTGCAACTTGAGGCCATTTCCTTTTGTCCTAAAACTTGTTGCTGGCTTGAACATTGTTCCATTCCTGTCTACAGCCTTCTCGTAGCTATAGAGAGCAACAAGGTTTCCCCTCAGTCATGTAACTGAAATAAACCAAACTAAGTAAAAACAAGAGATGTGCTTATTATCATATTTTTCCATGAAGCAGAACATGAGAAAAGCTTCTAAAGCAGCAACTGGAAAAGAATCAATAAGGGGATGAACCAGAAATGAGACAAAAAGATGGAAATGCTGTAAATCAAAACTCTTTTATTCTAATAATAATTGTGTACATTCTCAGGTGCAAGCACAGGCCTGGGTGGTACCTGGAAAATAACTGGCAGTCTTTTCACTGAGTCACAGACCTTGGAAGGGACCTTTAAAGATAACTAGATCAACCCCCTGACAGAGGAGAATCACCAAGAGAATATCACACAGAACATGTCCAGGTCAGAGGCTCCACAACATCTCTGGGCAACCTGTTGCAGTGCTTCGTTACCTTCACAGTAAAGAAGGTTTTTCTTATATTTAAATTGAACCTCCTGTGTCCCAGTTTGTGTAAAGCTGGCACATGTGACACAGTGAGCTGGCCAAAAACTGTTGCATACAGAGTCCTTGCTGGGCTAATGTCTTTGTTGTGCTTTCCCAAGGCTCTGCTGAGCTGCTGCAAAATCTTTTCTGTTGGCAACCCAGGAAGCATGAAGACTATTGCGGGACAGAGAAAATATGGGGTCAATAACCCTCAAATAACAGAGCTGAGGAACCAGTAATAAATGTCAGAGGGGAAAAAGGGCAAGTAAGGACAAGATTGAAAGAAAAACAGGAAAAATAGGTTGGTCTCCCTTGCCAGCAGAAATGACATAAAGAGTTACTAGACAGGATATTTTGTCTGTGTATACTGGTGATTTTAGAGTGTTTTCTTTGGTTAATTACCTGAGTAAATTCAGACACAATAGGTTTGAAATTCTCTTTCTTAGAAGGGACATTTCTTGTAGTGAAGAGATAAATTGTGGAGCCAAAACTTGTGAAACAGTCAGCATTTCTTCAGGTTAAAACAGCCAGCCTTTAGTGCTTACCAAAGCTCTAAAGCTTGAATACATAAACAGAGAATTTACAACCTCCACCTTGATTTTTTTAGAGTAAGAAATAAAAGGCAAAGGCTAGATTTATGGTTTTTTAATCTGATGAAATTCTCTACTGAAGACTACTACTCCTTTTTGGAAAAAAGTTTTCACTGGGAAAACTTCATCTGGAATTAATTACATCATTTACCCACACACCCACAACTTTATTCCTAATTACTGTTTTCTAAACATCGTCTTTTAGTTCATGTTCATGAAATTAATTAAACAAGCACATCCAAAGTTAATTTAGGAAACTTGCTCCCTATGCAGATTCTGGCAAACTTTGCATTTTCAGGCATAAGCTCTGCAAGCTTTCTGCAAGTGGCTAAGAAATTCAGACACACCGTTGAATTCAGATTGCTGTATACTGAGCAGAGGGTTTGGTTTCAGCTTCCCCTCTCATCTCATCTGCTTTGTTCATACTTCATTCTCCTTGCCTTGGCTCTGCAGAGCAGCTGTTAAGGCACTTACCTACTGTGTGTACTCCAGGCAGCAGCTTCCCCACCAGGAGCTATCAGCTAGTGCCAGGCGAAAGTTGCCCGCAGGTTTCTCTGGACCTGCTAACATCTGGAGAGCTCAAATTATTGCCATATGCTGGAGGAGGCCTCCCTGGAAGGCCAGAGAGAGGCCTGAGCTGCAATTGCAGCACTTGAAGCATCTCACGTGGTCTCTGAGACCAGTTCTACAGGGAGGGAGAGCATAAAAATACCTTAGATATGGAGAAAGAATGTGTTCTTCCACATGCTGTACCATACCCAGGTCTAGAGCAGCTGCTCTTGAGGGCTGTGGCAATACAGCTTCAAGATGTTTTGCCATAAACTATGCATTAATGCTGGAAAAGTTTATTTTTCTCTCCTGCAGTAGGTTAGCTCATTGTCTGTTGCTTTCCTGCTGAATTACTGGATTACATGCAAATAAGCACAATGTCTTTTAAGGGCATTTGGTAGAAATGGCTCGGAATGTATGTGTTCACGTAAGATCTTAATTGAACAACACAAACTTAGAGGCAATTTTCATAAGGAGCCATTTCTCAGAAACATTCTCCCTCCCCTGTGTTCCTTGTGGTGATCCAGATTAATTCTGTCAAAGCCAATAACATGGATCTGGATTTGTACCATTGTATCTGAGAGGAGAATTTAGCTCATCATTTATATTAAGTGATGATGAGTGTGCTCTATAGGCTTTGTATGCAAATGCATTTGCTCTCTTACCCATTCTTCCTCTCATATGATGCTTATTTATATGTTATTATTTAAATCAAGCAGATTGCTCCAAGTCACAACTCTGAGGTCCCCTAAAAATAAGCTACCACTTTAATTTGCTTCTTTATGCTTCCCAGGGTGATGCAGTGGATGCTGGAACTCTATCCCATGCAGATATCTGCTGGAGATTTTAACAGATTTTGTATTCAGCTTTATGTGCTGTTTATTTTTTTTCTCACTAGTTCATTTAGTGGCTGAGGGGAGGGAAGTAGAGCAAAAACCAGAAAAACAATCCTTGAAAGGAAAACAGCTTTGAAAAAAAAAAGACCAAGTCCTGGGGGAATTAGTGGAACAGATACTGTGTTTCTCTCTCTCTTTTCTTCACTGGGAGGCAGATGCAGGGGCAGCTATTTAATCCCTGTAAGTGCAGCATCTCATGATGAATCTCTACCTCTTTTTATTTTTAATTCCAAGAATTTTAACAAGTTGAGAATCTGCCCCCAAATGCCTTTCACTCTCTGGGCTTTCTCAGTTTTCTCTGTCCTTATTTTTCTTCTTCTCTTTTTTTAAGTGAGTGGAGCAAAGTTTCTTTTTCTAAAAGTCATCCACAGACTATCAAAGATATGTACACAAAAAGGCCTATAGCAGGATTGGGGGATGTGTGTGGTTGGGGGTGTTTCAAGGGCTTTTGGACTACAACCAAGAGGCTTTAAGCAGAGCCACGCTAAATCCTTGCTAAACTCCTCATGGCTTTCATTTGCTTATATTTTTTAATTGCAAAATTCATTGATCACCACCATAAGGAACTGGATCTTCTAAAAATCCTTTATTATGACTCACTCAGATGGATTATAACCATGTTTGAGGTCACTCCAAGATGTCAAGCCACATTCTTGTATACTTAGTTGTGCTTTATATTTCAGTGGCTTTTCAAGAGTAAGAGCTACTAAATAGCTGTAAAATGTTTCTGCATCTCCAGTCAAAGATGAGTTCTGCCAGGGAAATCTGGTTATGAAAGTGGAAGTCAAGTTGATGAAGATCTTTGCAAGCTCTTTGGTTGTCTGCTTATGTTTCCTTTTGGGAAGTACATGAAATAAAGAAAAAAAGGCTTCAGCAGAAAGGCTGAATGCTGGCACACTTATGGAATAAAATGTAGGACAAAATAGGACAAATATTTCAAGGAAAGAATGCAGAATGATGTCTTGTTACCCAGCAACCATGTGTTTGAAAGGAGAACTGACAGTTGTTGCCACCAAGAAATTGATGGCCTTTTAATTATCTATTTCTGGAGAGACCAGCAAGGTATCACAAGATTTATAAAGGACTGTGAAAACAGAAATAAAAAACATGGTAAAAAATGGATACTTCAAAAAGATTTTTCTAGAGATGTCAAAGTAATTTTGATTTCTTTTTGTCCTGTGTCCCACTGAGGACCTTCATGGAAATGACCAGTCTTTTTAATGGACATGGGTTAATTTAATCTCAAAGGGGAACTATCAATATACCTTCTTCTTTGTTCCTGTCTTACCTTAGCCATACGGGAGTCTTCTGCAGTAAGCAGGCACATCGATGCTTTCAAATGTCTTCATTCATCCAACTTCCAAATGTTAAGGAATAACTTTATGACCACAGTGCTGTGAAATATCCCAGCTGTAATTATTCATGGTTGCTCGGGGTCAGATTCCAAGATGAAGTTTGAAGAGTGGTAACAGTAAGTCAGCTTTTTGTGTTCAAACTACCTAAAATTCCTTTGCTGTATATGAGGAACAAGGATCTTGTATCACATAGTTGAAAGGGCAAAGTACAAATAGGGACCAATTAATCTTAACTTTTTTCACCATTTTTGAAATATTTTTGTTTTCTTTATCACTCTCAATGGCAAGATCTCAAGCCAGTTGGTTGCTGTGGTCTCCTCTGGCTTTATAAAAACTGTTTGTGTTTGCATTATGATAATACTTTGATGACTTCCCAAAGAGTAAAGATCTGCTGGTTGAGTCTGTCTGAGCAAACACATTGTAAGAGTGTTCACAGTCTCATCACAAGAGGTGAAAATCAAGTTGCAGAGACTTCCTGTAGGTCATCAAAGCAAGCTTCACATCTAAACCTTGAGTTGCTATCTGTCTTTTTATTCTCTAGGCTGCACCACTTCCTCACTTACTATAAAATAATAATGCTTATCCCAGGACTTTTGAAAGTCTTTCCTGGATATCGGACAGTGCTAATAGGGATAGGTGCTGTAATCAGAGCTGTTGTGGAAAGGTAGGAGTAGGAAATACCTGGGCAAAAGGTGGCCTCAACTCCAAAACAACCAGAAAATTTTAAAAAAAAAGGTAATACGAAACTGCGTTCTGTGTTGTCCAACATTCTGTGAACATTTTATCTAGGCAAGGAGGATCAGCAGGTTAGGAAGCTTTCAGCCTTGTGTAGGTGGCTACACAGAGAGTCCAGGAGCCACCATGCAGCCACCCATCTTGGCTGTAAGTCAGCACCCTGTTTGCACACACTGATGGTGAGCACCGGGCAAGCACATGCTCCAGTGAGTCAAGGAATAACCAGTGAGAAAAAACACCACCAACACAGATCTCCAGCCCAAGAAGTGTGAACAGGCTGTTGTCTTGCAACATCTCTAGTTCCTTTCAGCTACTTGGGGAGGTGACAGTTTTTTTCACCGGTGTAAAACAGAATTCTTGCCTCCTTAGCTGGAAGTGTTACTTCTCTCTCATTCACCTTAAACAAACAGGAGCCCTGTGATCTCACAGCCACCTTTTTTTATAAGATGTACTTCTGAACCCACTCCAAGGCCTTCTCCTTATGCATTTACACACTACTATGGACAGGAAAGTATGTAACACACCATAGTGTCTCACTGCCAGAGAAAAAAACCTGCTGACAGTTTGGGCTTGTTTTCCAGAGATTTCTTCTGTGATTTAAGGCACAATTCAAGTTAAATATGTACCAGACACTCTTAGCAGGACAAGAGGAAATGGCCTCAAGTTGCACCAAGAGAGGTTCAGATTGGATATTAGGAAGAGTTTCTTCACTAAAAGGGTTATGGAACATTGAATTAAGCTCCTCATGAAGGTAGGAGACTCACCAGTCTTGGAGGTATTTAAGAGATGTGTGATGTGGTGGTTAGGGGCATGATTTAGTGGGGGCCTGGCAGTTCTGTGTCCATGTTAGGAGCTGCTAATCTTAAAGGGTCTCTTCCAACCAAAAAGGATGTATGATTCTGTGATCCTGTCAATCAAAAAGATGTCTCTATACAGAGAATTGCTGATAATGCCACATCATGTCTGTGGAAAGAAACTTGTCATCTAACCCGGTCAGCTGGTGCTTTGCCACTGAAAAATCCATAATCTGGGCCACAGCACAGCATTCAACTTCCTGTATGAAAAATTAAATAACTGGGTAAGCATTTATTTGCCCAAAACCTTGCTCAGCTGCTCTTTTCTCACAGTCCAGATCAGTGCTTTTCTACCAACTTAGCCGTTACTCTACCAGGGTAAAGGATACTGCATACCAATTCATAAGCTTGGCCTTGGCCACAGATGTTCACAGCTTGGTTCAAATGAATGGAAAGAGCTAAGAAAACACTATCTGAGTATATTTAGTCTAGCTGCAACTCAAAATTCACTACCTGTAGTTTTTTAATGATGTTTTTCCTTTCTCTGCCATTCTCCTGGGTCAGAACTGGGACATGCAATTAGAAGCAGCAGGGACTACTCCTCACACATTAACCTTTGCAGCAATCCATTCCCTCACTCTTTACATTGCACAGTAATAGCATTCTACTGATAAAAACTGTTTTGATGATTTGTGCAAGATTTGAATTTTAGAAGGTAGATGAGCATTTAGTAAGTGACATCATCTAGCATGACTGTTGCAAGAGTCCTTCTTAGGAAAAGAAATGTTTTGAAACAGACAGATAATCAAAGAACTACTACTGAAGTCCACCTGGAAATCGTATTATCCCCAACAGGCCAGTCTTCATTTTGTTAAGCCTCTTCAAGACTGGGCTATAAATTCCCTGGGCTATGCAGCAGAAGTGCTGCATAAAACTCTACATTTTGGTCACCATCACTCAGTACCATGCAATGACAACAAGCCAAAGTTCTCAGTGTTGCTTAACATACCTACCTGGACTGTGTGTGCACCAACATGTCTAATGCCCTCACTGGTGACTTATACCCTCACTTCTGTTTGCAGGTCCAGGAGCTCCATTTTAGCTTAGGCTTGGTCTTGTCACTGCCCCAATCTCCTGGATAGACTTTGGATCTGTTCTATAACCTTGTTTCCAGGCCTGTCTTTGGTTCCTTCTGCTGCTCCCAACTGATCACCCTGAATGTATCCTGGATGTGGTTTATCATGTGTTTTCTCCCTTTCTTAGACCTTTCTGTCTAAGACGTTCACAGTCTTGTCTACTTGATTTTATTTATAATGACTGTTTATTTCTGAAAAATCTGTCTGGAAAGCTCCAGGGACTGCAGCCCAACCTTGTAAGAAACCTGCAGGGGAAAACAGTTGATGGGACTTGTCATAATTCTCCTCCCCTAGAGTACATTATCTGCTTCGTTCAAAATGTGACAGATGGTGATGTTGAAAGGGCAAAATGCTACCATAAAATAATGTATCTCCATTCAAAGAGGCATATTCTATCCTATGGTTCCTCCTCCATGCTCCAAAAGTATGGACATAAATAATGTTGCTGGTTATGTTATCACTAAGCACCACAGTCAGACATTCATGAGATTCAAATCCACTGAAGTCATCAGCAGACTTTGAGTTAACACATCCAAGAAGGTTCATGAAGTACTGTGTAGTCATTGGCTTTCTGGTTTTGCAACATAGTTTTGTCTTTTAGAAATGGAGGTTAACAGCAGACTGAGTTGAAGATAAAAGAATTAGCATATTTTAGTATGCTGAAACTGATTCTACATCCATTTGAATGTCATTTTCTAGATGCACCTTTACCATGATTCAAACTTTACCTCCTGTCACTGATAAAGTCCCTAGTATTCACTCTTAATACAATGGAATGTTACTGTTATGTAATATTGATAGCAACCCTTTCTAAATCCTCTAAATTACCTGAAGTATGCAAAAATTCAAGCTATGCATCAGGAACCAGGCACAACAGTCTTCAGTTATGGGAAAGAGTAAGAAGTTTAACTCTCAGTTTCCTGGATTTCACAAGCTTCATCTTCACCCAGAACATTTGTTTTAATGAATTTCTGTGTTTTAGGAAATAAAGGAGTATTTGTCTCCACTGCATGTACACACAAAATCAATTCTTGTGCTTCCAACCATCAGATATAATAAGCAAAGAGATTCATTCTGAATTTGTCTGGACATATCAGTAGCAGAAGTACAAGCTTCAGGCTTCTTAGTCTTTCCCTGGTGTATCCTAAGGGTCCCTGATACATGCTGATCCCGTTTTCTTGCCAGGAAGTACCGGATCAGATAAAATAGCTTGAAAATTACCATAAAGTCAGAATATTAGTCTGACAGGAGACTTGAGAGTCCATCCATGTGCACAAAAGGCCCATCCTGATCATTTGTCTTCTGCCTTCTTGAAGAGTTCAGCGCTGGCAATTGTCTTCTCTCTGTCTATATTAGAATGTAGGGACTTGCTCCCGGGTAGACACTTTTCTCAGACTCTGATTTAAGTCTTTAATGCAGTCTTATTTGTTTCCCATGTAACTTATTCATCGTGGTCATAGAGTCAATTTATTCATTTTCTCTTTTCATCGTTATTTGAAGGCTATAATTTTGTCTCCTCCTTAATCTTTCCTGGGGTGAACAAGTCCAAGTCTTTTAATCTTTGCTCATCAGTCACGTTTTCTAGCTCTCCATTGGTCTGCTCTGCACTGTCTCCAATTTTTCCACATAGCAAATACTGGGCATCACTTGCCTTAGGCAGGACGACTCTGTTAAAACAACCTGGCGTTACCCACCCTGTGAGTAAATCACAGTGATGAGGCAGATGGCATCAAGCACAATGTATTTACTTTCTGCAGATTCAGGCTGACAAGATGGTGGCTTTCCTACTGCCAGCACAGTTGACCTGTGGAAGGCCTTACAGTTTTGATCAGCTCTAAGACATCATCTTTTGTCTCATTTAACATTCATAGGTATTTTTAAGTTGGTAGGCTTAACAGAGTTGGATTAATGGTTGGACTTGATCTTAAAGGTTTCTTCTAACCTAAATAATTCTATGATCCTAAGCATATATACACTTAAAAGTGTCTATGCACAGGCTGCATGATCATACACAAACACAGTCCAGTATATGTACGTGCATGCACACACAGCGTTATTTTTAAGCACACATATATATATCCGGCAAGCAATCTTTCCTTCATGTCCTTTTGTTAAATGTGGAAGGAAGCACAATCTCATTCATAGTAAAAGAGCCTGTGCAGCACAGGGCAGATGCAACCAGTCAGCAGATTGTTTTTGCCTGGAGGAAACTGGTGAAATTTTACACTAAAGGGCAGGGAACTTTGCTGGACCTTTTGATGATCTCCTTCTGTAATGTCACAGAATCTTGTCAGCACAAAGACAATAAAGCAGGCTTGTTTAAATAACCCGTTGCTGGTCGTCTCTTATTCAGACCACATCACCAAATAAATGACTGCTCTGTCTGTTTTTCTGATCAATCCTTCTTTGTTTCAGCCTGCCACAGAGGTTTTCTGGATTAACTCCCAAGTGCATTAACTAGTTCCTGTTGAATAGACCACACAGAACAGGGGACCCACCCAGAAAAATTACATACGTGACAAGTACTGAGAATGTGTTTCTTGCTGAGCGGTACCAAAGCTGAGATGCCTACATGTTAATATTAGCATAGAAATACACATTAAGTGATTGGAAATTGTGCATGTGTAAACTGCTCTTCACTGGTATGTGAAGGTGATGAATAAGTTGGTCTTGAGTGTCGAGCAGTTTTTCTCAAACTTATCTTTGTATTTTGTGTGAATCAAGTCAAAAAGTGGTTAGCTGAGCTGGCTTGAGCCCAGCTGGAGAGAGACTGGTTTTGCTAAAGGGAACAGCCCTCCTCTCCCTTCCACATCTTCCTTCTCCTCTCCATTGTCACCTTACTCTGACCTTCTAGGGAGCTGGTTCCACTTGCAAGATCAGCAGAAAACAAAAGGGGAAAAGCAGAGCAGAGTTTTGCTGGTTTAGTGAGCTGCATTACAGTAATACATCTAGAAATGCCACCTCAGTCATATGTTTACAGCCACGGTCTTCCATAGCTTTTGTGCACTACCTTGCTACACACCAGAAGTTGACCAAGGCCCATGGATACCAGCATAAAATGTGAAGATTCATCAGCGGCTCCATTGAGTGATCCATTTGATAATCTTCCTCTGGAAAGTGCAGTTGCCTTGATATCAACATAGGATGGGCTTCTGGGAGAAAGATTCAGAGCAGAAGTCTGACTTTTTCTCACTCACTCAGCTTTTGGAGAAAGTTATGTGATTCTTCAGGGAGGCATGGCACATACTCTGCTAACTGTTCCCTTGCAGCACTAGACAAAGGCCAGTTAGAAGTACCCCAGTGATATTATTAAAGACTGGAGGAAGATGATTGGACCCAAAATCCTGAAAGATATGTATTTAACCTGCAATAACTGGCAAAACCCCAACCCAAATAAAAGGTGCATTTTTTAAAATGGATTTTCCATTCAAAGTGCTTATTCATTGAAATGATATGAAAATGCATCTTTTCAATTGTGATAGATAAATAAATAGCAGCCCTGAAATGATATGAAAATGCATCTTTTCAATTGTGATAAATAAATAGCAGCCCTAGAATTTATAGTTTGTTACCAATTTTCAAACCTATTTCACTAATGATAAATAGAAAGTTTGCCTAAAAACTACTATATGGATTCAACCCTTTTAATAAAGTCTCAGGAATTTTTATTGAAAAAAATAGAAAATTAATAAGAGACTTTTTCTGGTGGCAATAGAAACCCACAGATAATAACCTGGGATTTTATTCATTTGTGAAGGTAAGTTAATCTGTACTGTTCTGTTTAGACAAGCGAAACTAAAACCCTAATTTTCATTGAGGGCTGAAAGCATCTGGAAATTAATTTGCTTGTTTAAGTTACAAAGACTTTTCAGGCCATAATCTGGTGTCCTCCTTGGATAATTTGGGCGGAAGCCTAAACCGACAAAAATCCAACTTTCAAGCCTTTCCTATAAATCTTGCTCCACTGTGTGTCCATACCTCTCCAAACCCACGGTTAAAATCACCACACTACCCTGCAATATAAACATTGCCGTGTTACTTTAGTGGGTCTTATAATGGATATTCAGTCCCTGGTGTAAAGGTGGTAGTCCCTTTAAAGTTCAGCTGTATTTTATGCCATCTGTGGAGATTTTTTCCTCTAAGAGGACCAAGGCAACAGCAAAAGAGAAAGATGATTCAGCATGCTACTGCTGATATCAGTGTAATCATGGTTCAAAAATATGAGGCTGGGAAGCAAGATTATTCTTCTTCTTACATTCAGAGAGCAAGCTGATTTTCCTCTTCTCCACAGTGTGTAATCTAACAGCAATGAACAGCCAGAGTGATACAGATGATGGAGAGACTTCCTGACCCTTCTCCCCTTGCCAAGCCACAGCTGCACAGAATTTTGGCCGAAGTTCTGGAAGAGTTAGATTAGTTCTTTCATTGCACTTTTCCATGTTTCTTGAATTTCTGGATCCAGAACACCACGGTATCAAGTAAAACACATCTTTCCCCTTCCCCCATCACTCTTTTCATTTTCCAGGATGGAAATAGGAAACCTAAACCCTTTACAGACTTGTAAAAACTGTCTCAGAAGAAACCATGTTTTCTCAATATCTAGTGAGCTTAGAAAAGGGGAGTTTTCAAGTCTGGAGTTTACACAGGAGCTGACACTATCCCGTTAAGAAAATACTGTCTTCATGAGGTACCACTCTGAGCACAAAACAATCTCTCAAGTGCTAGCATCACAGCACTGTTGTCATTTCATCGCTGTGGAGATCTGGGACCCCAGGTTGAACCAGAATGCAAAGAATGTACCCTTAGTACTTTCAGAACTAAAAAACAAACTCTGGTTTATATGCCAATAAGGTTCATCGTGCCAGTTCTGCCACGGGCAGAATATGTTCTATGTCCCCACAGATCCTCTTGCAGTCTCACTTTCCACAAAAAAAAATGCTTCTGCACAAGTAACATGAAAGTGCTTTCTGCAGGATTTAAAACAGGGTTTGTGAGAAGGAACTGTGTGTTGAGATTTGAGGCCAGCAACCAGAGGCAGCTTTTTTTTTTCTTTCAATCAGTTTACCATGGGCATGCTCGCCGAACAACAGCTCAGGACCTGCTGACATGTCTGGAAAGAAGGGTCAGGATGGTCTTCTCCAGTGTCACAGCCTTGCACAAAGTTGGCATCGACATAGGTGGCACTATCAATTTTTGTGCTGATGTGAAACTCCTTTTCTAGAGGCTGGCACTGGGTGCCACTACATTTGTGACCCAGGCAAATGCCAAAACCCTTTCTCTTGCAGCAAGCGCTTACCTCGCTATTGAATTTATCACACACAAGCTTGAAAACTTCAAATGTAAAGAAAAGAAACAAGACACTTCTTGAAAATATATTGTCATGAACTGCACTGCAGAGCAAATAAAAAGAGCCCTTACACAAACATGCACAGTTCATTGTTCAGGGAAACAGATTATTTCTAATTGCTACCACTCGCTCTGGGACATCTGTCCTGTAGTTTATACCTGTGTCTGTCTTAGAGGTGCAATGCTAACAAATATTGTTAATTCTGGCATACTCTGCATGAAATCCTGTTCTCTCTGAAATCAATGGTGAAACATTTGTCCCACAGATATTTCTTCTCTGTAATTATAACTACAGTTTATCCCCCATCTCTAGTGTAAGTCTCTCTCTGCATGATGCTGACATATTCCTTCCATCTGCCTCTGAACTTATTCATTTCTCTACTTGTTTTTACAAATGTGTAGCCAATGGTTTCCAGAACTTTGTTCCCAGATCACCAACTTGCACACAATTTGTCAAACCTCACTTAAAAAAATCTGATGCCCCCACTGGCCTAAAGATGATAAATGGGATGTCTGTTCCTTAGGAAGCTCTAGAAACTACATTTATGTGAACTGAAACCCACTATCAGGGACCAACCAAGAGAAACTTGTCCAATAAGTGATACTCCTGTGCATTTGTTGATGTAGCCAATCAAAGTAATAACCTAACCAGGTTATTATTTTTTTTAACCAGATAATAACCTGGCACCATTTCAAAATGCTTCCCTGCTCCTTTCCCATGTATGACTGACTGAGGAGTCTGCATCCAACACCAGTATGGACATTCCAGATGTTTATTCAGCATATCTGGCAGAGATGTATTTAATAACTGCTGATTAAAACTCTAAGCCAACCAATTACTATCTGTAACCACATCCCAAACATAACATGATGTATTTTTGAAATATTCCTGCTCCAAAACCTACAGAAAGTCTCAGGTTTTGATTCAGTCGTAATGCTTATAAATGCAGAGAGCACAAAGACTCCTTCAGCTGCTGCCCTGTGCCTGCTGCCTAACAGGCTGCTAAAAGAATGACTCTTGGATGATCATATAGCAGTGACTAACATTTGCTTTATCTCTTTTACAGCCTTGCTGCAAGGGTGTCTTAAAATAATAAATTAAAGAATTTGTTCTTACGATGTGCTTTGTCGGATTAAGACTTGAATTTGTGCCACCAGCTTTCTAGCTTCATTCCTTCATGCTTCATCTGCCCAATTATCAAATCCCCTGTCGTACAAAGGCACAATTCAGCTGTTCCAAGGGCTTAACCATGCCCCCAGACACAGGGATGTGCAGTGCTCTGCATCTTGTAGCATCAAAATGCACAGCAGCAGGTTTTCACTAGTTAGAGAGACATCCACATCCAAGTCCCAAAGTAAGCAAGTAAACATGATTCAAAAGATCATTTAAGGAGGTAAATGTGCATTTGGGTGGAATGAACTGCTGACCTCATCAAATGAGGAACATCGAAACAACACCAAAACATGAACACTGGGAAAACAGATGCTCTGATGTACTTGTACAGCCCTGCAATAGCAGTCAGTCTGAATGCGTAAGTGCCCCGTGAACCAGACTTTTATCCAGCATGTCTGATGGATAGCTGACAGTCTCTATTCCCATTCCTCTGAAAGATTTATGTCATGGCCTTACTTCCACATCAACTAGACCATCAGTTCATCTCCCTGATTTTCCCTAGAATCTGTACAATCTATGTTGTTTCATGTGTGCTCGTAGCTTTTACACATTACAAATGACGACTTTTATCTGTGTTGGAATGACCCACACACATGCCAAGGGAATTTTTAAGGTAAATACAACAGACCAAGAGGATGAGGGCAGAGCTCTGCACACCAAAACCTGCTCTGTGCTGAGTTGTGGGTTTGTTCATTCTTTCCAGAGGTTTATGGCCACTATGCCACTTTCTGTGCAAAATAACAGAGGTGCAATAATTTGCATCACTGCTAGGAATGTGACCTGAGGCCAACGTGGGATATTTTCTGGTCCTCAGAAAGGAAAGAACAGTATCGGTCCTGTTGTCTGCCATCACAGAGCTCCAAATAGCACAACCAGTGCTAATTTCACCCTTGGCAATGACATGGATCACTTGACAGCCAAGGGCTGAATGACAGCTGAGAGGGGAGCGAAGACTTCACTGACCTGTTATTACTTTTGTAGGCATGTGCTTTCCAAAGAATGACCCATTTCATGGTACAGAGGATGTTTCCCAACTAATTTCCTTCAAGCACCTGCAATTCCAAGAAGAATGAAGAAACATCCTCTGCCCCAGCTTGTCAGTGAAAAGAGACCGGAGCCTCCAGGGAGCCATTCAGAACACTTACATTGCAATTCTGCAACAGCCTGTAACAGGCAGTGTCTGTCCCTCAGCCAAGTGCACATATTTTCCCCTAAAGGAATTAAACAGGGAGAAAAAGCTCATGTATGTTAAAGGTGGGAACATTTACAGCAAGAGAGGACTTTCACTCCTTGTTCAGCCCTTCAAATTTGTTCACTCTACAAAATGTTATGATAAAGCGGAGAAATGGAGACAAACGGGTCCAAAGGCTTCTCCTCCCTGATGGAACTGTTAGATTTTTGCAGCATGTTTAGCTGAGGAGCACACTGAGTTCAGGAAAAGCTATCCCTAAAACAATAAAAATAATAAACATATGGCTCTGAATCCTTCTTAAAATTTTGTATGAAAGACTTAGCATTGCCAGAAGCCACTCCTTGGAGCACAGGAAGAGGTTGTCAGGATCCTGAGAGAATAAATAAAATGGAGATGTTCATTTTTCATTCTCAGTAAAATATTGATGAAGCACCTTTGCCAAAATCCATTTGTCAAACCACACAGTGTGTCTGGAATTACTGCACTCTATGTTTCTGGACACGAAGAACACGATCTCTCAAGATGTTCCAAAATAGTTGTAATGCAACAAGAATATTGACTTTTGCTTTATGAAGGTCCACCAGGTAATAAAACTGTCAGTGTTACCTTTGGGCGGTTTTACTGAGGGAAACAAGTACCTATTAAGGTCGGTATTTTTCACAGGGTTTTTTTATCTGCTCACTGACCATCATATGGTTTTTGCTCGTTTTGAGGTGTAATGGTCATAAAAATCATTGCCTTGATAGAGCTGCAGACTTATAAACATTAGCAGGTATTTTCTGTTTGGATTAATAGGTCAGTCAGTCAGTGTTCCAAAACAGAGGAATAAATCTTTGTTTTTAAAAGGCTCTGTCACTTCAGAGTGGTGCAGTTGTGCCAATAATTGAATTATACTGGTGTAAGATGAACACAAGGTAGGTAGGTAGGTATGACAGAGGGACAAAGCAGAACCAGGGAAAGTCATTTAAGACTTCTGAAGTCTGCCCACGTCCGAACGCAGCACTGCTGCCACATATGCACATGCAAATACATGTACTTGTTCATGGCCGCTCGAAACGACTCTTGCCTTCATTGCATTTCACCAGTTAAAAGACAACAAAGAGCTGCCCATCTCCCCACCATCCTTCACAAGTTCCTGGACTGCACTCAGCTTAGAGCTTAGGACACTCTACAGCTGGCCAAAAGATTTAGCATTTAGCTAGCCATTTGCCTGTCAGTCTCAGCCATTTCTGCATTTGTTCTCTTTGACTCAAGGCTCAGACTATAGGGAGCTGGGGGTCTTGGGCAGCAAAGCCGTTTGTGCAAGTTTCACCTTAGAGCTGCCCACAGGTTGCCATCAACCACTGGAGCCAGACAGTCTGATCTGGGTCCCTGGCTAGGAGGCAAAAGCACTGTGAACAGAAGAGTAGGGACGTAGTCGTTCGCAGTTAGGTATTTGTGTGAAGAACCACCTCATTCATGAGAATGAACACAAACACAGGATAAAAAGGTATGAACACAATCACACCGAGCAGCTGCTGAGAACTGGAACAAATGTTGGCGGATACTCCTTTACAGCATTCTTTTAGCTCTGGATTTTCTTTTCTCCCCTCAGATACCATCTCTACTTGAGTGGCTTAGTAAAATAAAGACAGATGGCAACGGATTATCTCTAACACTTCATTAATTGCAGTGCAGCCATCACAGTATTTCTAAAGCACTCGCCAGAGCTTTGCCTGATGATTTCCTTTTAACTGAGTCGCATGCCACTTAGTGAATAGGGACCTAATAAGAAATCGTGACTTATTAATTAACAAGGCCTGTGTTAGTCATAACAACATATAAATACACTAACAATGTCATGGCTGAAAGGACTGTGTATCTAGGAGAACTTTTTTCAGGGTAAAAGAGGCAACACATCCTTGCCGAGGCTGCGCTGCCTTCCACTGCCTTGCAACCTGTGGCACATCCAGCAAACAGAATCAAGACAGATTTTAAAGCCTAATTCACTCTGATGTCATTCAGCTTTCAAAATTAGGAGCCTAATTTCCTTTTTCTAAATTGGCTTAGGCACATACAGCCAAACAAAGAGATGATGAAAAGCCTAAAGATGCAGATAACACACAGCAAAATTGCTAATGTGACTAGGTACTTTAGTTCTAATGACTTCAGAGGCTATCTGGAAATCTCTTGGATGTATTTCCTTCTGTTTATAAAACGTGATTCATCCAATCCTGCAACAGCAGTAATAGCAGGTGGCTTAGGTAAGCCACTACCCTCACAGCTGAGGATAAGTGATAGCACATGTCTCATTTCTTTAATTGGCTTTTAGATAAGCAGAAACTTGCGATGAAAACAACTGCTGAAAAATTTTGAAACATCCTGTTGAAGAAAAAGCAGAGATAATGTTAAGAAAAGCAAAGGACTGTCATAAAGGCCCTTCCAATTCTGACCAAAAGCAGCTTTAGGTGGTAACTGATAGACACTTAAAGCATTGTCACATTTCCCTTCTCCTAAAAATCACGAGGAGTTCACGTACCTCATCACTGCACATCAGACACGAATTTTGCAGCACTGATGTTCACAGTACAATAGAGTTATCAAAGATCACTGGTGTTCATCCAGTGAAGAGCTAGCTGTCTCCAGAAGCTTCCCAGCTTCCATGTTCAAGGAGAGGACATCAGCCATCAGAAGAATACCATGGTGGTATTTCACCTGGAACTAAGGAATTGAGAGATGAAGCAAGCAAGAGCTGAATGAAATCACTAACATGGAGTGCTTCTGAGGTGGATGCTCCCTTTGCACTCTGATCCCTGAGGAGAAGCTAGTGGCCCAGGTGACCTAGAGACACACTAAAGGTCCAGTCTCATATGTGACATGACCTCACAGTTTGCTCAGCCAAACCCTGTCCTGCTACCATGTCTCCTTCCCTCAGTTTTCACAGCAGCAGATACTATAGCACAGAGATACTTAGCAGCTAGGCCCCACCAGGAATAAATCCACTGACCCCATTCATGTAGGATGATCCTCAACCCTATTCCCCTACTCCTGAGGTTGCAGCAGCTCTTTTCCTTGCACTCATGTGAACAAGCTTCAATACCTTCTCTCCCTTTTCAAGGCACATCACTCCACCAGACCCAGCGCAGGCTATAAAGACACAATGCAGCACAGAAAGAGGTATTACCTCTGCACAAAAAACACTGAAAATAAACTGTAACATCCCAGTTCCACCACTGGAACAGTCCGATCCAGGTGTCACTGCTTTGTCAGTTACACAACCCAACAAAAGAGGTGCAAGCATCAGCAGAAAACAAAGATTTTATTATCTCGCTGTACAGGCACAAAAATGAAATAGCACAATCAGCAACAGAGGAAGCAAATGAAATGGTAAACACACTGACTGCAGGTGCAACAGAAAGCAGACTGACCCGAAAGATCAGCAGCATAAAAACCAACCATAGTCTAGGTGATCCTGCAGTGGCAGTGCGATTGGACTAGATGATCTTTCAAGGTCCCTTCTGATCCCTAATGATTCTATGGTTCTATGATTCTGTGTTCTGCTCTAGCCACGCAGAGGCCGCCAAGGAAAACACCTGAAACACGTAACCCCATTCCTCATCCTGGTCCAATTCATCCTGTCCTGCTGTCACCAGAAGCTCAAATTGTGAGCTACGTATCTGGGGGAATGGGGGGCTTTGAGGTGGCCTCGCAACAACAGGGAAGTTCTGCAAGATACATCCACCCACAGGTAGACTTTGAAATACTTGTGCAAACAAGCCCTGCTTTTGTACTGAGAGGGACACTAGGTGGGGTCGCTCAGGGCCCCAGTGCAAACATTTAGGGCTGCTGAGAACCCTCAAGTGTTTTTCATGAGCCTGGCTTTCCTTCCTTCCTGGATGGCCCTCTTACAACAGAGGAGTCCATCCCTTATGTCAAGGTCTGGTATGGTCTGTATCCCCCATCACTCACCTGAGTTGCAGCCAGCAGCAGAGCTAAAGGTCCTTTTTGGTGGCAAACACAGAAGCCAACCCAGTTTTTCCCCTGATTATGGTAGGAGATGCCTGACCAACTTTGATCCTTTCACTTGGCTATGAGATTCATCCATGTGTCAAATTTAATTCTCAGCACTCCAGTCGCAAATAAAATGGCAAACAAAAGAGTGGGCAGAAAGAGGAAAATTACTTGTGCTCCGAGAGTCTGACTTAGACACTGAAATCTGAGGTGCTCAGCCTTAATTTGGCAAAGCGGTAACTTAGTCACGGTCTGAACACAAAGAAAAAGATTACCCACTGTGGGTGGCTCTTTAAGTTTGCAAAGAGGCAGAAAACAGAAGCAAGTAAAAAAACCCCACAAACAAACCCAGATGAACCGGGAGCAGAAGATAAACAAATTCAAACCAGAAATAGCACCTTCTGGGTGGATAATTTAGTCTCTGGAACAGTTTGCATGTGGTGAAGACAGCAAGTCTTCACATCAAAGTTGGATCTGTTCTCCTCTGTCCAAATAAAAGTTTTGATCTTTATACAGAAATAAACGAGGGCTTTTTTTCTGGTGTGTTGTCCTGAACATTGGGCCACAGGATTTTTCCGTTTCCTTCTGGACTGTTTATGATCTGCACATACAACAGAGTGGCACTTTGTTGACATTTTGTTCTGCTTTCATTGCTGTCTATTAAGAGGATTCTCCAGGGTCCAAGTAAGTGCCAGACTCCCCTCAGGTATGCCTCAGCTCAGTCAAAAGATGAAATGCATTTGTGCTTCTAAGAGAACGTTGAAGGATGTCTCCAAGAGCAGTCTGCTCCCCTGGGTTGGACACCACAGCCCATTCTGAAGAGTGTAAGTGCTAGCTGCATCAGATGGGATTTAGGGTAGGCAGAGTGGGGTAACGGAGAGACCTAAGCAAACTCTTAGACAGCAACAAGACACAGATGTTTATTTCTCCCTCTGTTTGGCCCAGTTCTGAAATGCAAGGGAATAACCATTGCTACCCTGTGGACTCACAGGTCCAAACCTGACTCCTAAGGTGGTGCTTCCAGAACCCAGCTAGGCTTACAGCAAAGGGACTGCCAGTGCTGCACATCATCAGCAATTACCTGTCAGAGGGCTTTTGGCTGCCACAGTTCTTCAAACCCTGGAATGTTGGTTCAGGCCCAGCCTGGTTTAAACAACAGGCAACACCATGAATGTGAGCTCTTTGCAAACCTTGCACTGACTGTAAGGTGTGAAAAGTCTTACTGGACGGTGAAAAGGAAAATGAATGTGAAATAGATGAAGATTGGCTTTTAATTACAATGGGAGTCCAATGTAGCCTTTGTAATGCATCTATGGAACAAATACATCAGCACTTCCTTGAGAAAAACCACTGTCACAACAACAGTAGCCCATTGCATGTTTTCTCTTGAATCCAGGACTTTTCACACATCAGGTGCTGCTCACTGTGTCCAAACCACATGAGAAAAATCCTATTTCAGATGGACCTCTGTGGCTTATTAACTGCCACTTAGTTGCATCTCTTTAGTTTTAATTGCGTTAGGCAACTTCTGCAAAAGCTTCTCTAGGTGGGAGAGAGACTGGCCACTTGTTTTGAAAAGATGAAGCAGCAATGTAAATAGCAATTTCTGTTAGCACAGGGCAAAGGGCAAGGGTTAACTGCCTCCTCAGAGACACAGTGTCTAATTTTGTAGCAGCACAAGATGACTTCTCTAAGGTTAGCGTTCAGAGGTTGTTCTCATGGTGATCGCTTGATGGAGAGATCTTTTTTCATTTATGGGTGAACAACCACAAAGAAACTTCCCGCAGAAACTCAAGGGAGAGCTAAAAAATTAATTCTTAGGAGTTTTACCAGGCCAAGTTGTGAGTAACTGTATCAGTGACAATGCTGGCCCTTTCCTTCCTCATTCTCTACCAAATCAAGAGTGTAGGAATTGGTAAACATGAACTGTAGCCTGGTACTCTCAACTACTGCTCATCAGATTTTTCAGTCCAAGACTGAAGAAGACTGAAGAACTTCTCAGTAAGTGCAGGTGGGGTAGTTGCTCCTCAGCATTATGACTCCTCCTGATCCAATCAAGACTAACCTATGCATGAGATTTTCTAGCTATTTAGCAAAATTGTTGCCATTCTTTGTAATCACTTTTAATCCTTTCAAATCTCTGATTTCAGTGTCTTTCTGCTTTCATGTTTGTTGTTAAACCACCCTTTTCTGAACTTGTTCTTTTCCTCTCCCTAACATGGTTGGTTGTATTTTAGCTGGAGCTGCACACTTGATTACAGTATTATAACTTTGCAGGGTTTATCACCTCACTCTTATCTCCGTGGCGTATCCTGTCTGTTATCGACTGCATTCAGCAGAGCCCTAATGGCATGATGGTGAGAGCCTGGTCTCTTTACTGGACTGATAAGGTTAATTGAGAATTCTCTGACGTCTGGGTAGTTCAGATAGTTCAGACATTTCTCTTCAACGGGCATGACTTTATGTTGCTTAACACTGAAAATCACTTGCCATCATTCATCTGGGTAACTTAAGTATGAATTCCTCCTCAGCCCTCTGGTCACCTTGACTCATCTTTCTCTCAGTGGTGGCTCCTCCTTCCCATTCATGTAGACACACATATATGTGCATATAGATATATATGTATAAAATAAACCCTCTGTACCTAAGCAAGCTGATGTATCATATCCTAATCTTAACCACTATCACTGCCTCTCCACCTTCTCTTCATCTTGACAACATGATCATGGGAGGCTACACAAGACTGCAGCCACCGAGTCACCAGCACTTCACAACTGCCTCAAAGCAAGGCAGCCTGGAGGGAGCCAACAATGAGCAACACAGGCTGCAAGTATTGTAAGATGCTACCTGTTATCAAGATGTGCTACTGCACAGCATCCTTCTGTCTCCAGTTTACAACATATTGACAAATTAGCAAAAGAAATCCATTCACTCCTGCTGATCCCTTCAGGTGCTTTGGAGGGTTCAAGTGAGTGTGGGATTGCATTTGATAATACTACATGTTTAATATTACAGGCATCTGATCTGATAGAATGCCAGGAAACTTTATTTAAGTCTCTGCTATGACTGTGTTTCAGTTTTTATCAGGCATTTCATAACAATGAGAAACGCATCATCATTTTTCTCACCGCACCGAAACCGTACCGGTATTTTGAAAAGCTGGTGGTTCCTGTTCAAGTGTAAAACAGCTCATGTTTCCCTCTTACCTAATGGTGACCTTAAACTGCATCCTGCCCTACCGAACAGTAGGAGTGCATCCTATAAAGCTTGGGAAACCTACATGAACTTGGCCAAGCTACCTTTAATCTTGCATATGGAATAAAGCTTCTGGGAATCAGAGCTGATAGTTTTACATGGAAATCTTAATGGCCTGATGAACAGCCCTCATTTTTCCAGAACAAACAGGCATTCAGAAATATATAAACTATGGATTTGATCAAGTTTGACCCAGCTAAAATTGTATTTTTATCAAAAAATCACTGATTAAGCTATTGCTCTGCTGCTGTGAAGGATGGGGGAAAAGAAAGTTTAACAAAAGCAAGACCTCTAACATATTGCGCCCATCAGACACTCATTAAGCATTTACAGGGTACATAGAAGTTCAGTTAATTCCCTGTTACTTGTAGGCTTTTTACACACAAGAGCACTTTCTGCTTTTATCCATCCTTTTTATGGATGCATGACTATCAGAGGATCGCCTGTGCGCAAGAGCTGCAGAGTCACCGGAGGAAGGGAAGTTGGTTCTCGCAGCAGTTTCAATCTGACTTTTCACACTAGAGTTGTGATCAGCTCCAGGCACATCTAAAAAATATATGCACTGCATTAATTCCAACAACTGGACCATTTGGGTTTCTAGTGCATGGTCTGTGCTTGAGATACAGAAGCTGTTTCTAGTTTGGGTAGTGTTTTAAACTAAGATTTAGATCGCTCACACTGAATTTACCCCTGTTTCTTTAGCACAGCAACCTTAATTTTCATCTGCTTTTCAGCTTAGGCACCTTAATTTTCACTCCCCAACAAGGTCAAACAGTCAATATGGAAGAATTCCTCAACTTGGTCACCATTAATAACAAGAAAGAATGGAAATCAGTGAAATGTTTCAGCAAAATAAATGCTTCAGTTTTGTTTGAGCAACCAAATCACAAACAACAAATTCCTTAAAATCAGTCCTTTTCCACAAATGCTTTCAGAGGAATCACTTTTGATGAAAAATAAATTCCATTTCCCTTTGAGTAAGAGTGAAATTCCCAGTTACTCGCCTCATTTGCTAATATCAGAGAGCTCCAACGTTGTAAGAATGTGACTGAGTCTGCCCTTTTTCGTTTGCATAAATCTCTTAGAAACTGCTGTTGCCTTCAGTGTCAGTGTTTTTATCTCCCTATAGGAACAAGTCATCCTTGGGAAACTTTTCCTCATTTTGATAAGCCGAAAGCAGATGCAGTAGGAAATGTGCCACCCATGCTTTTCATGAACCAAAGCAGTTTTACTGCTGAGGCATTTGATTAGGCTGCTTTATTCATTCCAGTTATCTTCTTCAAGGTCAGAAAACCCCAGCCCTGCAGCAGCTGTTCTCAGCGTACACTTCCTGTGTGCTAACCTATACCCCCACAATACCACCAGGTCAAACAAAGCGATTAACCGTTCATAAACAAAACAGTGATGTATTGTAATCACAGAAAGAAAAAGAAGTTGTTACTTCCTGTAAATGGAAAGACGTTTTCAATAAAGTGAAGGGGGAAATGGCACCGTTCCCAGTTTTTCAAGGCTGTCTGTGTAAGAGTCCATTTATCACCTCCGTGACAGAAGTTCTGGAACTCTTGTCATTAATGCTGAAGCAAAACACATTTGAATGTCATGTCAACAAATGGTTTTCCAACCAGAGGGTTGAAGGGGTTTACAGTTGTTAAACTGGCTGGTCTGGGAATAGAATTTACACACTGTTTTACCTCATTGCTAGGAAGGACGTAAATCCAGATTATTGCAGTCACAGAATAAAAAAGAAGGAGCCTCCATTTCAAAGTTCATTAAAATTGCAGAGCATATACAAAATACCATCCTTTAATATGAGAAACAATAGATTTTGATAAGGAGACAAGCGCTTATGTTTCTTATGCTGTTACACCGCATAAACTGGGTGCAAAACCCAACTGTTTGGCTCACAGTAGGGTGAGATATTCACAGAAGGGTGAATAATGTTTTTTCCCCGAATGAATTGTACTGCGTTTTGTCAAGAACCAGGGAAAACAAATGGGCACTGAAACACCATCTGAAAACGAGCTCATCGAAGCTATAGCGGCCAAAGGACAGGGAAACTTTGCAGACTCATAAGCCTGTAAAGTCAACTTCTGTTGTCAGTTCACGCTGTCCTATGAAATGGAGGTCAAACAACAGCCTCTCGTCTGCCTGTAACCATGTCAGCAAATCAAGAAGGACTTACGTGATGGGATCTTTCCCACAACCACAACCTGGCTGTATTAGTTTATGCTCCATTTATGTCTTTTGATGGATATAGAATACAATTTTATATAGCGGGAGGAACCATCAAGACAGTAAGGTAGAAGCCAAAAGAGTTTCTTCAGCAAATATTTTTTCTAACACTCATGTCCAAACTAAAACAATTGCATACATCCCCAAAATGGGAGAGATGCAAAATCACCATAAAGTGCTGAGAGCCTGGAATGGGCTGCCCAGGGAGGTGGTTGGGGCCCCATCCCTGGAGGTGTTTAAGGCCGGGCTGGATGAGGCTCTGGCCAGCCTGCTCTAGGGTGGGGTGTCCCTGCCCATGGCAGGGGGGTTGGAACTGGATGATCCTGTGGTACCTTCCAACCTGGCTGATTCTGTAACTTCTTCTAGTGAAGGTGACAGGACACTGGAGGGAGCTGCCCAGGGGGTTTGTGGGGTCTCCTTCTCTGTAGACATTTGAAACCAAGCCTGGACTTGGTCTGGGTGGCAGGGGAATTGGACTGGATGATCTTTCCAGGTCATTTCCAATCCGTAATGTTCTGTTCTGTGACTTGGTCTAGGTGATCCTGCTGTTGCGGGGGATTGGACTAGATGATCTTTGAGGTCCCTTCTGACCCCTGATGATTCTATGATCCTATATGATCCTTTCCCAGCATCACCTTAACTACGTTAATGTCTTGCATTTGTTGAGTTAGGAAAAATAGGATCAAAACAACAGTTGTTCACACAGGCAGCTTCATTTCTGATATACATCATGTTTTCCACAGGGTAAATAAGCCGATAGACCAGGCATGGTAGGCAGAGAAATGGAGTAAAAACCAGTGAATGCCTGTAGAGCAGTGCCATGGCTCTGCGGTGGTGGTGGCAGTGAGCAGTATAATCTCAACTCTGAACTGTTAGGTACCAGTTACACAGCTCTTGAAGAAAAATCCTGCTTTTTTACCTCACACCAAGTACTAGAAGATTATTCGAAGTATAAATGTGCACCTACCATCCGGCGGAGAAGCAGAGAGGATGCCACTGTGCCATAGTAGCCTCATAAATTGTGGTATTTGCCACCACCGTATTGTGCTTTTGTCTCAGCCCTTTTCTAAGGCAAAGCACCAAGGCTGGATGTTAGTCTTGAATGAACGTATGGTGCAGGAAATTGCAAACACCATGGATCTGTAGGTGAGTCTGAGACATGCCAGATTTATAAAGAAAAACGTGGACTCAGCAAAGTCAGCATGTTAGGCTCAGCGACAGAGCTCGACCAGTTGCAGAAGACTAAAACTTTAGACCAGGTAAATGGTTTCTGTACATTTGAGTAGTCTTAATGTTGTACAGAGGACCAGGAAAATACTGAAGTACCAACCAAGTCTTCTTGGCTTCTACTGAAGGCTTTCACAGGAGGAAAGTGTCTACCCCAGACGTCCCAGGGCTAAATGGGATTTCATGTATGAGCAAGGACTGCTCATCCTCATGGAAGTGGGGATACTATTGAACACACTAAATGCTTCCTTGAGCATCCAGAGCTACTGAAGAATGTAAGAGCTACCACTCCCCTTGGATTGTGCTATTTGCTCTTCATGCACCAGTGTCTGTCCAGCTTTGCTGGCCGTGGCAGCGAACAGCCTTGACACTTCATTTGTCAATGATCCCAACGTTACTGAAAGGAGACATTTCTCCCCTTGAAGCTGAAAGCTTCTTGGGCTTTGTTTGTCCTTCCAGTTTAAGTACAGGGCACAGTTTCATCCCAATGGAGTTCAGGAGATGTGAGGGAATTACCAGTGCAGAAGTTATTCTAAAAAATAATTACTAATTCATGAGATCTTCAGAGAGGGGAGCATGTCAGAACAGCGTACTGAGGAGAGAACAGCCTATAAACAACAACTAGATTATACATATTGCTTTATTGGTATATTATTTTAATTAAGAGACCCTATGAGAGAATAATAACTTTTGAGGGGACAATTGAAGGGGAAGTACCAGTTTATTACTAGATTTAATAGACTCTGTTTAACATAATGTTGATAGTTCTGCTGCTGCTTTCTCAGTACTTCTGCCATGGAGTTGATAGAAAATTTCCTGTTGTGTTGTAAACAATTAGATTTCAGTTGAATATTAACGCATGCTTGGCTTAGGAGAGAAATTTCACTTCCAGTTCACTCAGTGTAAATACTGGTATAGGATCATAGAATGCATTGGATTGGAAGGAGCCTTTAAAGTTCATCTAGTCCAACCTCCCTGCAGTGCACAGGATCATCTTCAGCTAGATCAGGTTACTCAGAGCCTCATCCTGCCTGACCTTGAATGTCCCAATGGGATGGGGCATGAATCACCTCTCTGGGCAGACTTTTCACATGCAAACCGAAGTCCAGATCCATGACTTGGGCAGCAGAGTAAAACAGACCCCCTTAAGATAAATTCCTTGTAATTTGGGGAATCAGTAGCCTCGCCAACAGTTAGGCTCCACTTACAAGCTTAAAAATTAATACATTTTAGCATTAGGAGGTAGACTCTCTAGTTTTCCCTGTTTCAAGAGTACAACCCAGCCTGATCAGCTCTTTGAGCTTCTTAATGCATTTGTTCTCCTTTAGCTCCACTTGGGAGTTCGGTCATTTCACGATGCTGGTAGCCGGTGTTGGAAGGGAACTGTTAGTTCAGCAATTGGGTCTTAGCCCACAGTTCGTCTGACCTATTTTAGAGTATGTCTGAGTTGAGGGTGAATTGCCCAGAAGTGTGTATTTCTGGACAGATTAATTTGTTGAGTGATCAGGTGAAACCCACCTTTACTCTCAGCTTGAGGAAGAGGATCTGAAGACAAGTGTGGACAGCTCTGGGTAGATTATATTTGCTTTAGTTGTTCTGACCATTACTGCAGCAGGGTAGTGCATGAGTATTAACGATGACAGAAAGCATCACATTCCCCACGTGTGCTGCACAGATGGTCCACAGTAACCCTGACCCTGTATTTACAGCATGCCAAGAGACCACTTGTACCACACATAGCAGGATTTGAAACATCAGCTTTGAGAAACATCAGCTTCATTGCACACATTATGAAAAGTTGATCCTCACGTAGCAGGAAACCTGTGATGAAGAAACAATTCCAGTGTGGTTCTTTGTTATCCATAAATCCCAGGCAAATGTACGCATTCCTGAAATGCCGCCATACAGCTCTTGCAGAGAGCCAACGCAGGATGCATGTGGGGAGATCCAGATACTAGACAGTCTCACCATTACTGTCACGAGGAGAGCAATCCCTCAAAGGAATAGGGTAGCTAAACTACCATGACGGCAGCACTCGGTGCAGCAGAGCTGCAGATGGCTGTGTCACTGCAGGAAAAATACTTCAAGGATTGATTTAATCCAGACTCCCAACAACAAACAAGCTGGAAAGTCATATCGAAATCCTATACAAGACTGAAATTTCACCACATATTTGTCCCAAAGAATCGTGTCTTTAGAAATATGGGCCATTATCATTGAATTTAAATAACTTTCCTGTCAGCTAAGGATTTTGTAGTGTATAAATCTGGCTGCTTTCTCTCAGTTCAGCTCAGATTTTGCATCAGTTCCAAGAATAAAAAATCAAGGCACTCTATTTTATACACAGTACTACTATTTTAGCTTCAAAGTTCAAAAAAAAGCCTTTTTTTTTTCCAGAATGACAGTTTCTTCCCATCTCTCAGCCAGCTGCCACTGGTACTATGCCATGAGAAGATCATCTGTTTTCTACACTTTTGTGCACTTCAGGTGATAGAGCAGTAAATCAGCGCGAGGTGCTCAGACACTCTAGACTTGTTCCTGTTTAAGTTACTCCCTGAAACTCGGGTAGGTTGGAGTCAGCCAGTGGTATGTCAATAAGATACTGGGTTTCCTCTAAAATTCCACACCAGAAAGGTACCCCTTTAAAAACATTTATCGAACTCCATCAGTTTATTGAACTGAAGCAGTGCAAGACTGTTCACCCTAAAGCCATTTGTACACTTCAGTGATCTTTGCCCACATGTGTGATTAGATTTAGAAATGAGAGGTAAAGGAGTCCTCACTGACCAGCTAAGAGGTTGGGACACTGTTTCTGGCCCTGAAAACTCCGAATCTGATGTTTTCTCCTGGTATGAAAGCGCTTCAGCAGACAGACAGTTTTAACTACCCCACTAGTGAATACAGTGCAGGTCAGAAAGAAAACTAAGGCTAAGTTAAGTGTTGTCCAAAATCTGTAAAGATTTATTGAAATAAGGCAAAAAATTACTGCTCTGTCAGGGAAATGGGCTTTGGTCTGTCTGAAGAGAGAAGAGAAATTAAATTCCCTACTTTATTCTGAGAATGGTTCTCAGAGCTCTCGAGATTTTTAAATGTTTGCATTTCTTAAAGGCGCTTGCTTGAAAATTAGCCGGTATCATTTTGGGATACTTCGTTCTTCCTTGGGAAAACAGAGCAAAACGCTCTTATTTGGCTTTCAAAAGTGTCCTTTTGCTTCTTAGATTTGAGAGTGACAAAAACTTAACCAAACTTCGTCAAGGAAACCAAAAAATGGATTATCCATTCCATGCTCTAACTGGAAGAGGACAAACTCTACGAGTTACTTCATGACGGAGCCTGGCAGATTTACACATGCGATTATACGATGTGCTGGTGACAGCAGCAGCCTTCACACTCACTTATTTATGTAAGGTTTCTCTTTAAGGTTTCTCGCTGCTGGCAGGAGTAACAGGAGGCAGCTGAGGTTCAGCTCGCTGTGTCCAAAGATAACGGAAGGATTTTTATTTTCCCCTTTTTTTCTTTTTCAGATGAGAGCAGCTGAACGACTCTGCATTGAGGAGAGATCGAGGAGTTGGTAACCATGGGAACCAGGCTGATGCTGGTGTCTTTGTCTACAGCAATCAAAACTCCCAGAAACTTCTTTATAAGAGCAACAACACTAGAACTAACAACAGGAAGAGCAGCTTATTGATGCCCTGCCAGCAGAAACTGAGACTGTCAGGATTTTGGAGGACTGTGACCACAGTTTAACAAGAAAACCATAGGCAAGAAAACGTGGGCAACCCCCCAAAAAGCTACAGAAGACGCTGCATAGCAGCTGTTGGGAACATGAGGTTTTATGTGGGAGGGAATGACTCAGTCCTCAATTAAGTGAGATGTGCAGGCATGACTGTCACTTGCACGAGTATAGGATGGAACTGGGGGCTCCGGTTCAGAAAACACGGTCAGCAGCTCTTAACACTCGCGCCAGAAAGCAAACTGCACGGCACGTTTTTCTCCATGCCATAGGAACAGGGAAGATCTTTGGAATCCTACACAGCTCTTCCTGAATACAGTGGCACCACAGAAATGCCTGCTCATAATTAAACCAGAGAAATTCCAAGCACCAAGATGGGAAATAGTTTCATAACAGATTTGGGAGAAGAACATCGCTAGGCAGATGGGATTCAACCATGGAGCTTGCTCACGGGTGAGCTAGCCAAAGCTCCTCAAGACCTGGCAGCGAGCACAGATCAAGGTATCTTTAAAAACAAGAACTTAAATACAAAACTCTCTGCTAAAAGCTTAACTGGGATCTGATCAGCGAAGAGGCTGAACCTCTGATCTCACAGATCAAAGGGACTATCTCTGCCGGGCTGACTCCTGGCCAGCATGCTCAGGGCATTGCAGAGCTCAGCTTTTTGTTCTCTCTTTTGACAGTGCACCCGCATGAAAAATCCCTTGGTTTGCTCCCAGCCTGAACATTATGTAATATTGAAATGCAGCGATGGGATACCTGGAGGAGAAAGATCTGCATTTATACATGTGCTCTTCCATGAAACAGACTAAGCCCTCAGGAGCTGCTAGCAACAGTCACTCACCCAGACAGATGTCTTCTGGGAACCTGGTTTTAATGCTATCAATAAAAAAAAAGACTCTGGGAAGTGACCTTGAGAACTATTGTCTCACCCTCATATAGATACTGAAACAGCAGAGCATCTGATGTTTTGATGCAGTCATTTCTGGAGAAGGATGTCTGGAAGTAGTAGCAAAGACATGTAAAGGTGGCGGGTCGTCTTGGAAAAAGGGGTATTTCTGGGAGTAAAAAATGGTTAAACCCAAGAATTCAAGCTGAGCTGTTTAATCTGCATTCCCAGCTTCTCTGTGAGCTTGTTGAGCAGTTCGCCTATGATCAGGCCACAAACCTTCCCTTCCACAAGGGAAGTAAGTATTTCTCATCACAAACAAATTGTGAAGCTTTATTCAGGAGTATTGGAAATCTTGACTTGAAAATGTTTAATAGGGTGAGAAAGGGATGCTTCTGTCTATAGAGCTTCTCTCCTTTGTAAGCACAAGATTTATTACGTGTATAATTCTACTCAATATTCTAAGTACTCATCCCATACTGCCTGGTGTTGTAAGGATCTATCCAATCCTTAGTATCAGATAAGTATCACAGAGGGAGGTTCTCTCCTTTTCTATGTGTGTTGGGTCGTCTTGGTTTGGCTCCAGACATGAAGCAATTAGGCTTTGCAGTATTTGCAGCATTACTAATGCTAATGACTTGGAGTAGTACCTGGGAAAGAACACCCAGCGTTTTGTTTTGGCAGTGAGTACTTGATGGCATCTCTTTTCACACTTCCATATCCACTTACCTCTACCCTTACTACTCAGGAAGTCAGCATTTGTGAACTGGAATGCATTTAAAGATGTGTTATTATAGCGTTCTTTATGTGAGAGAAGAAATTACAATCATTTTCATCCTCAGGTGTTATTGTAAGGAGATTTAACATTTTTTCAACATGCTCTGCGTTTTATCCGAGACCTTCTATAAAAGTCAGCAGACTAATGTCTCAGTCTGGAAAAAAATTGTAATGTCACAGCTAAAAATATTTCAAAAACTGAAAAATCTGCTTAAATTCAGCATCTTGCAGAAACCTCCCACATTTCTTTAAACTATTTCTTTTATGTCCTGAATGCCAAGTGAATGTCATAAAACCTTAAGCTAGCTCAAAGCACAAATTCAGTAGAATAATTATTTGGGTGCTTAATTGAAAGTATATGAGGTGTGCAATTCCGGCATCTGCAGTGAGGTCACTCACAAGTCTGAGCAAAAGCACATGTTTAAGTACCTTGCTGGAGCAAGACTTTGAGGAAATTAATGTTGTGATGGAGAAATTCAAGTCTCACTGATGGTGCCTGACTAGAAATTTAGCACAGGTAGTGCAGCCACCCTTCTGTGGTCAGTAACAGACAGGCAGCAGTGTTATCTTCTTGGTTTGAAACACAGTGACTTTCTTCCCCTCCTTTTTCAGTCCGATAGGAGTCAAATGCATCTGAATGGGGTTGTGCTTTGTTCTTGTTCATAATAGTTTATTCCAATATGAACACGTGGTTTTTTATATCTTTAGAGGACTGCAGTGAGAAAAGAAAGGCAAAAATGGAAGGAAAATCAACTTGCTTGGAGAGGAAAGATTACATGGGGAGGAGAGTAGGATGAGGAGAAACCTTAGCAATAACTAGAGAGATGAGGAGAGAAGAGAGAAACTACAGACGAGATATAGTCAGATAAAGGCTATGAAGAGCTTTATGAATGAGGATAAGAAAGCCTGAATTTTATGAGGAAGATATATGGCAACTCTGGTGCATGAACCTGAGTATCGGGTGAAGTTCATTTGGAATGGTGCACATGGTGTAGGATAAGAAGAGTAATGGGAAGTAACTAGTGCCACTCCAGAGGTCCTTACCAACCCCTACCAGTTTCTGATTCTGTGATCACTGTCAGATGTTTTTTGTCTACCAAAAAAGGTTTGACATTTTGAATATTCAAGAATATTCTGCTTAGGAAAATTTAGTGAAAGTCTCAATGTGAGAAAGATAATAAAGTCAAGAAGTTCAAAGCTAATACTGAGCTTCAGAGAAAAGCAGTGATACAGCAATGAGGGAAGGAAAGCATGCTGGAAGTTAAAGGCGCTCCAATCTAAAAAGATCTAAGTGGAGGGACAGAAGTAGAGACAGCATGCTCAGAGGGGAAAAAAGAGGTCTTGGATTTGCCAGTCAGAAGCATCGAGGCGGGAAAGTGAAGGAGAATAAGGTAGGCTGCAGGCAGGGAGTGGTGGGCAATACAGGGTGGGAATCTGGAGAGCCCCAGGGAGCCACTGAAGACCCCAGAGAGGCTTATTCCTGGAAGAAGCAGTTACTGCATGATGACAGCTGGAAGCAAAGGAAATGCATTACTGATGAAGTGGGAAGGGAACGCTGTCAAATCTCAGTTCTCCCTCTCCAGAAGGAAGCCAGGGTACATGATCCTGTTCTAGCAGGCAGGTTGGACTAGATCTTCTAACCCCTACCACTGCTGCTGTTTTAAACTTTCCTCCAAAGAAGCATACTCCAAAGGGTGTGTTTGTCTCAGATGACAGCTGTTCCTCACACATCTGGAATGGTATTCTGCAGGTATTTAATGGAATGCTTTGCAGTTCAGCTGCAGGTCTAGAGCAAATGATCCATTTCTTTGCTTGAGGCTCTCATTATGCTCTGTAAATAATCAGGATGGAGATTTATTCTCCACTCCCTGATTTCCTGCTCTCCAGGAGAAGCACAAGGGGCACATTAGAAAGAAAGTGCTAAGATACTCATTATCTGTTTCTCCAAGCCAAATTGGTCTCATTTGCTCCAGCCCTCCTAGCAACAACTTTAATATTATGGAGTTAATTTCCCCAAAATACTTCTAAAACAATTCTCAGATTAATGTCTCAGATGAGAAGAAAGTATATGCATTAACTCCCAGAGCTGGTCTGCTGTAACAGGAGCTTCCAAACGAACATGCAGGTATGGTTTCATTTTGATATGCTGGTTTTTCTTGCTTGGTTTTTTGTACCTTTTTTAGACTGAATGGTTAATAATGATCAATATACAAGACAGTCACTCCATAAATGAGAAAAAAAAACTTTTCTAGGTGAATATTTATCTGCATTATTAGCATATTCCATTTATTATCTTTTAATCTAGCTGTAGATAGGCCTCTTTATACATACATACATCATCTTTGTTTACTTACCAGCCAGCTATACTGCATATTATGTTGGAAGTAAACAGAGATATGAAAAATTTATTTAGCTCTACAATAATTGCAGTTTCTGTTGTTTACAACATTATGGAATTCAGATTTCTTCTAATTTCCCAGGAGAATTATGATAAATTATGAGAAGTGAGTGCATCTCATGAATATGCTTTTTTATCTCTTTGTTTCATGGTCAGATTTCCAGAAGTTGTTGTGTTACGTAGACTCATACATCCTAGTAACCACTTTTTAAAATGCACAGGTAGGAAATCTGTTACACAGTCTTGTTTTGAAATGTAGCTTAAGCACCTGTAAGTCAGTGAGACTTGGCCTCACATGGCAGTTCCTGCAAATGTATTTCTTCAAGCTTTGTCAGACAATACGGCCTTGTTATACAGATCATAAGTTAAAATTCTATAGCAAAGACACAGAAAGGAGTGCTTTCCTCCTTCTCTGACATTCCTACTATGGTACAGAAGGAGAAGGGGTTGTTTTGGTGCTGTCTCATGCCTTAACCGTAGGTATAACTTTCCCAATTGCTCTCCAGAGGAATGGAGACACTAAACTTTTTATTTCTGCTTCTTTGTGGACTGCCATAGTGATAAGGTTTCCAGTGGGGTCAGCAACTGGCTCCACTATGACACTTTGCTCAACCACAACACAAATTGCTGCTCCTGGGGAAGGCAAAAACTTCTTACAAGTTTTCTTAACAGAGGACTCTCTCAAGAGAAGAAACAAGAGGAAATCACTGCTTCTAGAGGACAGGAGTAAAGTGGTAGGAATGGTTTGGAATGGTTTGGTCTGGTTTGGTTTGGTTTGGTTTGGTCTGGTTTGGTCTGGTTTGGTCTGGTTTGGTTTGGTTTGGTTAGGTTTGGCTTGGTTCTGTTCAGTTGGTGTCACAGCAGCCCCATGAAAGGGCAAAATACTGAATTGGAGGAATATTAATTCTTTTTGCTCAAAAAAGAGAATTACTAAAGCATCCACAAATGTCTAGTACCTGCTTAGATCCAGCATAACATCAGATCCAATGTAATATTATATTCAAAACTCCACCGGGGACTAAGTTCAACACGCTTGACAGTTGTACCAGTGCTTCCTGCCTGCTACATTTAAATTCCTTTCAGCAAAACAAAGTTGATGTTGCTACAAATCAACCACAAATTTAATGAAAAGCAGAGGACAGAATGCACTGTTTCACATGTCCTTCATTTTGTAGGTACAAAGCCAAAGTGCCCTGTGGTGGAATGATTCCCCTCCACAGCGATGCAGAGTGCAATGGGAAAAGATTGGCATATGCAAAGCTCACACATAAAATTCCCAAAAGTTTTCAGAGCTCTAGGATGTTTAGAAAGAGCTGAGACCCATTTTGCCAAAGAGCAGATGTTTGAGGTGGAGATTTTATTACCTGAAGAGCTCCTGCATTATTGAAAAATACCTACTGCAGCACAGCAAACAAGTAATGATTTATTATGGAGTCGGGAGGATTAGCAGCACAGTTTTGTCTCTTTCTTTTATGAATAAAAAACATCAGTAACAGCTTCATAAAACTAAGTAAGGTAGAGCATAATATAGCAAGGCCTGTAATAAATAATAGTCAGAAACATTAGTAGGCAAAAATATTTATGTCTCTCCTAAAATCAGCTGTACACAGCTTTCCTAACTGTTTTACGTATCTCTGAAGAAACTTTCCTTAGTGTAGCACTGAACCTATTTAAAGTTGAATGTACCTCTTGAATGCAGGGCTCAGTTTGACTGTAGCATTAACAACAAACATACCGTTCCTGAAAGGTAATGGTGTTCTGACCATATTTTTTTATACTTTATGAATATGACATATAGCTGGGCAAAATTCAGGGAAGTGCTTGAGTCATGGTTGAAGTCTATCACTCAAAGCATAAATGCAGTCTGAGGCACTGCTCTGAAGAGATGCTTCTGCTCTCAGGTTGCACTTTGTGTAAACACTGCAGCATTAGAAGTTATAACTGCAAGTAATGTTCCATATATTGTTTGTGACAATACACATTAAATATTGTGCAGTGGCTTTGCTGCAGATGAGAACTGTATCTGGACCATTTTAACAGGGTATAAAAGGTGAGAGAGAACCCCATCTTTCTTCACATGCACCAACAGGTCTCCTATCACTTCATTCACATAAAAGCTCTTTGTTGCTAGTGAAAAATGGATGATGAGTAAAGTAGGATATATCCCAGTATATGGTAACTTGGATAAAACAGCTCCCCACCTGAACAGGTGAGAGTTACTTCAGGAGACATTTCAGAAATTATGGAAAAGAAAGTTAAATACACTTATTTAAAGAATAAGTAGTATTTTTATAGCCAAGTCTTAGTCATAAGTTATACTTCCCATTTTTATAATGTTACTATAATAGAATCATAGGATGGCTTAGGTTGGAAAAGATCATCAAGTCCAACAATTAGCCCAACTGTCCCAAGCCCACCCCTAAAGTATGTCCCTAAAGTCCAGATCAGCACGGCTTTTAAACACTTCCAGGCTTATTGCTATACCACACCTTTGCAGAATGACCATTCCCTCACCCAAACCCCTCTTTTACAGTTAGTTTTCACAGCCTTTTAAAGTTAAGTCTAGAAGACATTGCTATTTTCACAACAAATGCTGAGTAGCACGCTTTTTCTGTTACTAAGTTCAGTGTGCTGAGTGATCTGAAGTTTTGTCTGACAACTCTTCTACATACATGCGGGTAATCTTGAAAGCACCCTGTGGTTCTGCTTCCCATTGACCTAACCTGGGAACTCCTCATTTCTCTTCTATAAAATGTAAAATACCCCCTTTTGGAAAATACTTGATGATCTACAGTTGGACTTGGTGATCTTAAAGGACTCTTCCAACCAGAAATGATTCTGTGACTCTGTGACTTGTAAAGATTTGTTCTCTGCTAGATTATATCTGTTCCTGCCTTCAAAGAAAGTAATGGGCAGCACATGAATAAGTAATATGGCAAAAAGGACTTCATAGCTTATGGCTCTCATCACCATTCCTTGTGTACAGGTAATTTACAAAGAAAAGCAAAAAATACCAATGAAAATGCAGTCGTCAGCTTCCCTGGAGTCACTGAAAGAGCTCCACAAGTTCACTTAAATGCCTTCCCTTGCATTACTCCTCTCCTGCTGAAATAACCACGTTGTTCCTATGGGGGTTAAACATAATATTTGTTACAGCTCAGCCTCATCACCATCCAAATTGCTTTCACACGACACATACCCATCACCCCACCTGCTCCTGCTGTTTATTTTAAATAACTTCACAAAATCCTTTTTAACTTGCGAACTAGAGCATCTCACAATCAGTGGGACTTCAACACATACTGGTTTTACAAAAGCACCCATATTTAATAGGGTGCTGGAGTCAGCAGTGACTATATGGCAATTCAGACTACACTTAAAAACACTGTGTTCAGGTTTNGACAGGACAAGGGGTCACAGTCTTGAGCTCCATTGGGGGAGGTTTAGGCTTGACATTAGGAAGAGGTTTTTCACTGAAAGAGTGATCCGGTTTTGGAACAGGCTGCCCACGGAGGTGGTTGGGTCACCATCTCTGGAGGTGTTAAGGTTAGGCTGGATGAAGTGCTGAGTGGCATGAGCTGGATGTCAGATGTTTATGTTTACTTGGTTGGTTTTAGGTTGGACTGGATGATCTTTAAGGTCTTTTCCAGCATCATCATTACTGTGATACATATTGCAATGTATGTTTTGAATCGTTTGTCTGTTTATATTTTTTCTTATCATACTCCCATGCCCTTTTCTCTTGTTTCTCCTTGTTTTTTCTCCCTGTGTTTTTTTTTTTTTGTTTCTCTCTTCTGTATATGCCCTCACCTCCTGTCCTTCCTTTCACACTAACAAACGCAGACTGTATTCACAGACTGGATTTTTTTTAAGAATAACACACCAAAGTCAGACTCCAAATATTACTTATGCCTGATGTCAGTTATTCACTGCTTGTCACTTCCAATGTGTGCATCCCCAAAGAGCCTCCACTGGCACTCTGGCCAAAAACCCCTACCACTACATTTTAAAAAATAACAAAATCTTTTAATGTATGAGCTATCAAAAGAAGCTCTTGGATTCTCCAGCAGAGAAGAGGACAGAGTCAATATCCATGTGCACTACGTAAGCCATGTAACTCCTAGCAGCAAGAGTTGGCAACTCGGGGGGCTGGTGAACCCTCCTGAGCAGCTCTAATACAGTAACATGTGTCGATAGATATGTGTGTGTATATACATATACATATATTAATCTATCCTTGCCAGGGGTATTTCAGAAAGTGGCACCTGTTCCTTCTAGCTGAGTGCTCTAAAAGGAGAAAAAAACTGGAACAAATCAAGCCACGGTTCCCAAGGTACCTGTTCCCTGACAGCATTATTGTGTTGGGAACATATAAAACCGATGTGAGAGTAACATTCCCCCAGCAGCACATTAAACAGTCCGTGGGACACACAGCCAATGGATCTAATTTGTAAATGTGCATGGAGAATCAGTCCTAACAGCGTTGTTTACAAAGGCAGGCAGCTCTTTGCTGAGAACAGATATTACATGCTATTCATCCTGCTCGCCAAAGGGATCGCAGTGATGATAAACTGTTAGATGTGATTGTCGGAATGCTTATGCAATGTTGGTAATAAATGGTGTTTAAAAGCGTATCTCATTTGTTCTTGGGCAATCACAAGATATTTCTTACAATAATTTTCCTGGGGCACTTAAAAGGACAAGCCTAATTAAAGAACTGCTATCTGTCTGGCTCAGATCTAATGGCTCTGTATTCTCAAAGTAGGTGGATGTAGGGAAAAGGAGCAAGACGCATCTTTATTTCCCCGCTTGCATGGGTTGAGGCAGGATGTCATACAATGTAGTCATAGCCTCATACCTTCCAGTTCCTCTGCTCTGGCTGAGTGTTCTCCACACACCTTCTGAAACTGGAAAGTAAACACAACTGTCACAACCTCGTAAGTAAAGCCCAAGATGATGGTAGAGGAAGCAAAGTAAGAGAAGTAAAACTAAGGTCTTCTGCTGGATCCTAAATATAGGTAAGTTCCAGTTAATGGGGAGAAGACAGTGACTAAGTGGAGGCAACAGCAAGTCCTTAGTGCTGGGACTCTCAGGGAGCTGAGAAGGGGCTTTCGGGCTTGTTTTCTGTGGCATTTGAGCACCAGAAGAAGAGGTCAGCAGGATTCTCACACCTCTTTGCCATCAGTTCCCTGCTTCAAATACTACTGAGATCACACCTTTCCCAGCACTCCTAAATACCTGCACCATTTATAGACCCTACTAGCATGTTGATCACACATTTTCTTCAGAGCTTATTACTGAAGTTAAAAAAAATATACTGCTCTGTGTACAAATCCAAGAGTAGAGTGTCCTGAGTCACCTTGTTTGTGCAAGCATACATGAAGGGTGGGAATGGAGAACTCAGCATGGATATAAGTCAGCATGAGTCCACCAAAATATGTGATGGAGGTGTAGCTGCTGCAGATTATAGCTGTTGCTGACCTCAGTTCCTACCTCTTGGTCAATAGACTGGGGGGACTTGAGAGTATGTGCATCCCACAGTCATTAGGGAATGGAGAAAAGCTACACTACCCACTACTTCAGCTGCTGTGGCTCATTCAGCCCAACTGCCACCATAGTTCAAGCAGCAATCCACATTTTAAAATGTATTTTGATCATTACACCCAAGTTTTCACAAGCAGGACAGATCCAAACCCCAAACATTCTGTCTCTAGATCTAAACAGAGGGAGATGAGCTGGTTTGCTCTCAGCTGTTGTCACTCTCAGTCACAGGAGACTCTGTGAATAAAAAAAACACCAAAATGCAACAAAAATTCTCTGTGAATGCAGGCAGGGCTTTGGCTTACAGCAGCTGTGAGATGGAGACTTACTGTTAATGGTTGATTCCAGTGGTGTGAACAATAATGACATGTTGTTTAAGGTGGACAGAGCTTGCTTCACACTGGTGGTGTGCTGCATTAGAACAGGACCTTGAGGACCTCTGCTAATTAATTCAACCTTAAGTAGTGTCAGCTGTTTCTGTGTAAATCTATTGATAGAATAACAAATGCTCTATTCTCTGTCTTGTATGATTATGGATTTAGGAAGTTGTGTCCAGTAAGTGGGTTATTAAATGTTTCTATCTCAACACATTTTGAAAGCTGTGAAGTATTTTAATGGACTGACCAGCTCAACACACTCTATAATAATCTGTTCTCAGCAAAGTGTAAAGAAGAAATCAGTCTGGGATAAGGTAATTTAATGTTAATTTCCAGAGGTTCTTAGCTTAGTTCCATAGCACACAATTTCCTATGTATTTTATTTTACTCTTATTGTGTAGTCTCGCCAAATTTGAAGAGCTTAATCAGGTACATGTGTGTTTAAAAACTGGAGTTTCTTGCTTTAGATTTATTTATAAACCAGCAGTTATGTTGTCTCAAAAGGCAAAGGTCTGTGTACAAGGATAATCGTTTCAGGAACACTTAACTGCCATCCTGGGGCCAGGGTGCTGTTTTTGTTAAAGATGTTTGGAATGTGATGAAGTCCACGGGTGTTCACAAGCAGACAGGTCTGCAGCTTGCCTTGCAGCTGGGGCATCTGTAGCCACTGCTTCAATAGTTTGGTCATCCATCTGCGGCAGAGGTGTCTCACTGGTCTTAATGGTGAGAACAAAGATCTTATTTTAGTAGCAATATTAAAATTAAAAGGTGAAACATTCACTGTGTTGTTCCACACTTCTTCCCAGAGGCAGTGGCTGAACAGTGTGGTGTAGTTTAATAAAATTATCCATCATGTGGTGCCTTGCTGTGAACAACCTATCTGCTAACAGTGTACAAAACAACTCCATGGCTCTTGTTTCAGCAGTAAGGGCACAGCAGAAGGGCTGTACAAATGCCTGGGCTTTAACAAATATTTGTATATTGATCTGGAATCAAAATACTGGTTTGACTGGGAACAGAGAAAACATCTGGCCAGAACAGGCCATCTGATTTTTCATATGAAAGCAGATGAGCTGGACTTGATGATCTTAAAGGTCTCCCAACCAAAGTGATCCTCTTTCATTTGCCTCCTCCTCCTGCAGCCTAAAGAATGGAGGGCAAATACACCTTCTGCCTTGTGACAAGCACATCATGAACCTCAAAGACAATTCCTAGGCTGTAGTTAGAGGAACTGATAAAGAGCATGCCAAAGAAACTTGGTCTAGCACTCAACACAAGGAGTTGTCTTGGTACTATAAACCTTGTGTTACCCTGCCCCTTGAAGTCTGAGAAATGAAGATCTGAGTAAACAGTAAGGACTCCCAGGTGGGATCATGTAACTGTTGAGGGGGCATAAAGAGCTTTTAAGGGAGGCTGCTTAAGGAGGTTCTTGGTTTATGTCTAGTCCTAACCAACCTAGTCTGGTTTTATTACTGCCTTCTCAAAAGGACACTTGTAGACAAATGGTCCTGTGGGCTGGGTGGCTGTTCTCATTCCACCATGGACAGGAACATTTATAGGTCTGTCTGCCTCTTCTCGGTGAGATGTTAATGATGAGAAATCTTCACTTTCTGCGGTTTTCACTGGCGTGACAGAACCATGTGCATTGCCTTCACCTAAACCATTCTGTGATTCTTTAAGCACCAGAACTGACCAACTGACAACAGGAAGGTTGGAGGAGGTTCCCTGGAGGACTGATAGAGGTCTGTGGCAACCGAACCTTCTCTCATAGGGAATCTCGGCCATCAGCGTGTAAATCAATAGGGGAACGAGCTACAGCGTTTCGAAGGAAACCTGCGAACTCCCACAGCGGGGTACGGGCGGAGAAGTGCAAGGCTTATTATTTATTTTATTAATAAAATCGTTAGACGCTAGTTTCTATGGAGACAAGGGGCGCTTAAATATGACACTTTAAATTATTCATTTCGCCCCATCTCGGGGGCTGGACAAGGAGAGGGAGGGGGACACGGGGTAGCGGAAGAGTCGAATCCGCCCGAGCTTTGGGCGGGCCGCAGCGGTAGACCCCGGCCCCCGGCGGGAGGAGGAAGCGGCGGCTGCTCCCGCCCCGGCTCCTCCCTCCACCGCCTCCTTCTCCTCCTCCTCCTTCTCGTCCTCCTTCTTCTCTTCGCGGCGGCGGTGGTGGCTTGTTCAGCCTCTGCTTCGGCTCCTCTTCGGAGGCTCCGCGGAAGACGGTAAGGACGAAGCGAAGCACTGGGCCGGGCTGGGCCGCTGCTCCGTGCTCGGGGGCTGAACGCGGCGCTTTCCCCCCACACCCTGTCCCCGCCGGCTGGGGGCGGCTCCGGCGGGACCCTCCGGGGCGGGTGAGGGGCTCAGATCAGCCCGGAGAGGTCCGCGGAGCGGGGGAGTCCACCTGATGTGGCAGAGAACGGCGTTTTCCCCAGTGTGGCAGAGGGGTGCCCAAGCGGGGCCGGGCCGAGCCCGCTCCGTTCCCCAGCCGTAAGTGCGGGCGGGGCAGTTCGGCTGCTCCGAGGTCGGTGGCTGATGCCAGAGGAGAAGCGATGGCCGAGGGGAACCCTCTCGCCGGGGAACCCCCACCCCGAAATGTCCCATCGAGGCGGGGGGACGGCGACACGCACATGGCCCTTGGCCACCCCCGGGGCTGCCCTGCATCTGTCACACACCGGTGCCACCGGTTCCTTCCACAGAGCCGGTCTGAGCCAAAGAAACTTCAGATGGGGGACAGGAAAATAATTCAAAAAGCGTGGTTTGTTTTGACATGTGGTGGGGTTTTTATCTCTTCTTTCCTTACTCAGGGTATCTTTTTCACTCATCTGAGAAGGCAGTGGAATCGTTTGTCTCCTAGGCTGTGATATAGGTCTGTATGTGTATACGTGTGGCTATACGGACATGTCAGCTTTGCCCTCGTGTTAGGTACATCTCTTACATGCATGTTTCACACACAGATACACATCTCATATCACATGCGTATGTCTCACACACACGATGTATGGAAAGACATGAAAATGAGTACCTGCAGAGGTGGGCCCAGGTGAACCTCTGTGTGGCTCAACAACACCAGGTGCAGGGTCCTGCACCTGGGTCAGAACAATCCTTGTTGGCAGTCTGGGAGAGGAGATGATGGAAAACAGCCCTGAGGGATAGGACTTGGGGGTGCTGGTGGCCTAGAACCTGGACAGGAGGAGACAGTGTGTTCTTGCAGCCCAGAAAGCCGTTCATATCCAGAGTTGCATCAAAAGCAGCGTGACCAGCGAGTTGAGAGAGGTGATTGTGCCCCTCTACTGTGCCCTGGTGAGACCCCACCTGAAGTGGTATATTCAGCTCTGGAGCCCTCCATACAGAAAGAACATGGACCTGATATAGTGGATCCAGAGGAGAGCCAGGAAAATGATCAGGAAGCTGGAACCCCCTCTCTTAAAGGACAAGCTGAGGGAGCCAGAGTTGTTCAGCCTAGAGAAGAGAAGGTTCCAGGAGGACCTGATAGTGATTACAGTACCTGAAAGGGGGCCTGTGAAAAGGCTGGGAGAGGGTCTGTTTATGAAGGCCTGTTGTGATAGGATAAGGGACAGTGGCTTCAGATTAGAGAAGGGTAGATTTAGACTGGATGTTAGGAAGTTCTTGAGCAGGAGGGTGGTCAAACACTGGAACAGGTTGTGCAGGGAAGTGGTTGAGGTCCCATCCCTGGAGCTATTCGAGGTGAGGCTTGAGAAGGTGCTGAACGACCTGATCTAGGTAAGGGTGTTCCTGCCCGCTGCAGTGGGATTGGACTTAAATGACCTTCAGAGGTCTGTTCCAACATGGGCCATTCTGTGCTGTGTTGCACGTGTCACACACATACCTCAAACATATAAGACATAACTCACATACATCTCCCTCGTGCACACATGTACATATGTAGATGTGTATATATGTGTATGTAAGTGTGTGTTTGTATATATATATAGGCAACTGATGAGGCAGAGAAGGAGGTTAAATCCTTTGAAGACCCTTTGTGTAACTTGAATGTTACAGGTCACTTGTGTTGATCCTCACTTGTGTTTAAAGCTTGCAGTCATTGTACTTAAAATGATGGCGTGGTTGTGCTTTGTAAGAAGCAAGGCAACTTTTTATCTTTTTTTCAACACTTGGCCCTATTTATGCTGTAAATCTGCCACTGGATTGTTGCCCAACTTTGCTGAAGCCGATTCACTTCAACCTCCTTTGCTTTGTGAAACACCTATATTGATGGAATTTGATTCTAGGTCACGTTTATCACTTATCTCAGGTTCATACTTCGCTGTAAGAGCAGCTTGTCCTTGTCTGGCTGGTCTTGATGTACTGGAGGTGCAACAGCCTGGTTTGGGTCTGATGTTGAGTGTCCTACTTAAAGTGTTTGAGAGCTCTAAAGGGGTCAGTGTAATCCACACCACACATGCGCTCAGCTGACCTAGAATTAACAAGATAAAACCGTTTAAAGTGCTTTCTGGATTTAAAGGTGGCTCATGGTTTTCTTGTGTGTGACTAACGCAGTGAGCTGCTTTTCTGAAGTGTGCAGCACCATACTTGTCAGTTCAGAGGGTGGTTGAACACTTGGGTTGAGCTGGTGGAACTGGTGGTGCAAGCAGATGGCACTAGCAGTTTGAATGTTCACTGTGGGAAGAAGTTCCACCAAGGGAGGTGGGTAGAGGGACCACCAACAGCCCCTTAGAGATGGTTGGCAGCAGATGTGGGGCTGTTGGATCTGTTGCTGTCAGGGCCTCTGTTTTCCGTGGGTTTGTAGGTAACTTAAGTTGTGCTGGATCCTGAGTATTTACTGCAGTGGGTTTCCAGCTCTGTGAGCAGGAGGTATCGGGGAGGTGGGGTGTAGGTGCAGGTATACCAGGAATGTGGTGCTTAGTGTGATTTACTGCCTAGATGGAACTGATAGCTTATTGCACAGAAGGCCCAGACTGCCCTCGTATCTGCATTAAACAAATGATATCACTAGCTTAAATTTAAGAGGGAATGGTTTTCTCCAGATTTCTGTGGAGATACTTGCTGTCCCTTTGCCAGACTGGTTCTTTACATGTCCTGCTGTAGCACTTGGCCATTTGCACCTTTCTTCCCTGCTCCTCATAGGCTTGTGCTCACATTGGAGACATCAGATCACATGCTGTTGCTGGAGGGACTGTATGTGTGCAGTCTTGCAGAGGTTTTCTGTTAAAGGCTCACACTGTGCAGCAAAATCTGGGGAAGGAGCCTTTGCTGACTTAGTGAGGCAAAAGGGAGTCAAGTTATAGGATGTAGCCTTGCAAATGTGTTCAGGTTACTTGGAGCTGCAGACCATGTTTGAGTTGCTGCAAGAGTGGTGTTCCTGGTCACCATATCATTGTACTGGAAATCCGTGCAGTGAAATATCATGGAGATTTTATCCATTAATTGGCGTGGAATGCTGAGTAAATGAAGGCTCCTGTTTGCAGCCTGACCAGAGAGAGAGGGTGTAGCTTTGAACTCTGGGTAAGGAATGTTCTCTGGTCTCTTCTTGTGGCTCACACGGAGTTTTGCTTTCGACTGCTGGATTACAGCTCCATTCCATAAGGCCTTAAGCAGAGGTGTTGATTAGCCAGGAGTTAATAATTTTAAATTAAACTGAAGGATAAGTACACGTCAGTCACAAAGTGGTTTTACGTGTCAGTCACAGAGTGGTTTTATTTCAAGGAAGTTTTGCTTTAGCAGGGCAAGTTCTGAAATGTTAGAGGAACCCGTTTGTGAAGTCTGTGGGGCTGATGACCTGTAGAGGTTTAAAAAGAAAGAAGAAAAGACTTGAAGTGTTTTAAGTGAAAGGTACAACAGCTGCTTGGAAATGGCATTTCAAGGAGGAGAAAAAGCTTGCCAAATGAGGCTGGGAGAATAAGATACTGTGCGTTACTGGAAAACCTGTACGGAATGAAGTGAAGGGGGGGTTGATCACTGGAGAACAGAAACTGCAGGGGTAGCATGTGAATTGCCAAAGAAATTTAAGATGAAGAGAAGGGGGGGGTGGAATAAAGAGAACTTGGCTCTGGCTATAGTTGAAAAATATGTCTAAAAGATTCCAAAACTAGCAGTTGTAACAGTTTTAGGTAGATATGAGACTTTGAACATGGGGAAAAAGATACAGAAACAGTCAGACTAAGTAGCATTTGCCTGCTTTCACGTTTTAGTGCAGCCAAACAAAGGAAGCAAAGGGTCTCTCTGCTTTGGAAGTTTGAAAGGGTTTGCACATAAAATGGTTAGTACAGAGGGTTGGTTGTTATCTGTCAAGTTGAACTTAGCAGTTGTGATAGCAGTGTAGTAAGAGAAATAAAACTGTGCTTATTTTAAAAGGAGAAGAGAATGAAATTGTCACACGTTACCCTGATCTCAATAGTAATCAAGGTTTCAGAACAACTTTGTAATGGAAAAAGTAATTAAATACATGATAAGTGGAAAACAGGATAAAATGCATCACAGATTTGCCACAATTAGGTCATGGAAGACTAAAAGTGCATTGTTACAATTCAAATACTAAATGCCCTAAACAAAGGGAGCAGGAGGCTTTATTTTGGTGTGCACATGGTAGGTGCAACACTAAAAATGACTAAATTGAAATTGTGGGGTTTGAAGGAGAAATTGTGACTGAATCTGCATGGATAAAGGTATTACTGTTCCTAATGAGGCTTGGTCTTGTTACTTCACCCTCCTGGCTTGGATTTACTCTGTGCAAGGAATCATAGAAACATTAGAGATGGGAAGGGACCTTGAAAGATCTAGTCCAATCCTCCTGCCACAGCAGGATCACCTAGACCAAGTTGCACAGGAACACATCCAGGAGACTCTGCAACCCTCTTGGGCAGCCTGTTCCAATGCTCCGTTACCTTCACTGTGAAGATGTTTGATTGTTGATGAGGCAGAGTTAGGAACTGGAGTCAGTCAGCATTGTTGCACAGGAAGAACTCAATGTCTGTGGTGACTGAAGCAATAGGAATGAGAGGAAGTCAAATAGCTCTAAAAACGAAGTTATCTACTGAGTGACTGTTAACAACACTGTCTGCTATCAGCTGGCAGGTAATCCCTTAGAACAGGCCTGGAGGAAAAGGCCTGAATGCCATAGTCAAACAGAGATGACTGATGATGGTGAGTGTGAAATGAGAGCAAACATGAGTCCTCCGTGCAGATGGGCAAGTTGTTATACAAGGCGTTAAGGAGACTTCATGTGAAATACTCCTGTGAAGTTCCCATCTATTGGGTATGGACACCATGTGCAGGGCCATCCACCCTACAAAGACAATGAGATGTGAACAGAGACTGAAACTTAAGCCTCTCTGGCTTCTGTAGGTTAGTCATGAGAAAGAGGAGATAGCAGCTGCTTGTAAGTCCCCCAAGGCAAATTCTTGGACAGGAGGAAGAGTCATACACTGAAGGCTCATCTGTAATTTTTGGATAAATTGATGTGTGGGAAGGTTATTTGATGCCTAGTTGAATGAATATTAGGATGTTGTACGTAGGGAATTCAAAGATCAAGGTAGCATGATGTTTGAGCTTTGGTTTTCACAGAATTAAAGTCTTCAGTGAAATAACTGATAAGCAGAGATACTGATTTTTGGGGAGTACATGTTGTCCAGTTGCTCGATGGTGAATGAAATTTATGACAAGTGAAATTCCCCATCTACATCCTTAGTAGCTGCTGCTTTTCCTTTTTTAGTGTGCAATGGAGTAGAATCAAGTACAGCTCATAAAATATTAAGTTAACCACAAATGAATATGTGTAGTGCTGAAAGAGCATAAAATGGACATGCAGTCTGGAGGTCAGGGTGGCCAACCTGAACCCATAAATAAAAGGATTATGCTCTCCTGTTGACTGTATGCCCATATCAGACAGAGGACAAATCTCTCTCTGGTCTGAAGAGTACACCATGGCACTTCTGAATTGTTTTAGATCATGTAATTGTTTAGGTTGAAAAAGATCTTAAAGATCAGTGTGTCCAACCATTAACCCAGCTAGCCCAAGTTCACCACTAAACCATGTCCCTAGGCTTGAAATCTACATGACTGATACATGTCTGGGGATGTTCATACAACCCCTTCCTGGGCAGGTTGTTCCAAGGCCTGATGACCCTTTCAATGAAGGTCAGTCTTGTTAATGAAGAACAGGTGGCAGAGGAGCCCATGAGAAGTGCTGTGCTGGACATTTCATCAACAAGAAGGAGCTGGTGAGGTCTGTGAAACTCGGGGAATACAAAATTGCAGCGATCATGAGACAGTGAAGTTAATGGTCTTTATAAGGCAGTGAGGAGGGTACTTGGCAAGTTTGCTACTCTGGACTTAAGAAGAGTGGATTTTGTCCTCTTCATGGACCTACTTGGAAGAGTGCAGTGGGATAAGAGTCCTGGAGAGACTGGGTGCCCAAGAAAGCTGTTTAACGTTCAAAGACCACTTCCTCCAAGCTCAGGAGCACTGCATCCCTACAAAAAGAAGTCAGGCAAAAATAACCAGGAGGTCTGCGTGTTTGAGCCAGGAGCTCTCAGGCAAACTGAACAAAGGGAAGCCTGCAGAGGATGAAAGTAAGGACAGGTGGTTCCAGAGGAGTACACAGTTGTCTGTGCAGCCAGGGATAGTTAGAGAAGCCAAAACCCAGATCAAATTAGATCTATGCAGGGACATAAAGGGCAACAAGGAGAAGTTTTTATAGGTGTATTAGTGAGGAAAAAGAAATCTGGGGAGAATATGGGCCCTCTGGAAGGGAACGGGTGACCTGGTAAGCCAGGATATGGAGAAAGCTGAGGTTCTCAGTGACTTTTTTCCTCAGTTTTCACTAGCGAAAAACTCAAACCAGGCCATGCAAGTCATGGAGCTGGAACTGAGAGAAGCAAGAACTACCTGTGGTAGGGGTTCACAAGTTCATGGGGCCTGATGTGAAACACCGAAGGGTTCTGAGGAAACTGGTGGATGCGGTTGCTAGGCCATTATCGATCATATTTGAGAAATCCTGGCAGTGCGACAAAGTTCTCACCAACTGGAAAAGGGAAGAAACTCAACCCTGTTTTAGAAAAGCAAAAAAAAGATGACCCAAGAATCTACAGGCCAGTCAGTTTCACTCTCTGCCTGGCAAAATCATGGAGCAGATCATCCTAGAAACTTTGCTGAGGCACATAGAAAATAAGGAGGTCACTGGTGACAGCCAGCACGGCTTCAATAAAGGCAGATCGTATCGGACAAACATGATGTCCTACAGCAGTGTTACAACATTGGTGGATAAGGGAAGAGCAACTGATGTCATCTACCTGGACTTGTGCAGGGCACTTGACACTGCCCCGCAGAACATCCTTGACTCTAAAATAGAGATATTTGACAGATGGACTGTTTGGTGGGTAAGGAATTGGCTGAATGGTTGCACTCAAAGAGTTGTGATCAATGACTGAATAACTAAGTAGGGATCAGTTACAAGTGGCGTTCCTCAGAGCTTTGTTTNATAAAGGCAGATCGTATCGGACAAACATGATGTCCTACAGCAGTGTTACAACATTGGTGGATAAGGGAAGAGCAACTGATGTCATCTACCTGGACTTGTGCAGGGCACTTGACACTGCCCCGCAGAACATCCTTAACTCTAAAATAGAGATATTTGACAGATGGACTGTTTGGTGGGTAAGGAATTGGCTGAATGGTTGCACTCAAAGAGTTGTGATCAATGACTGAATAACTAAGTAGGGATCAGTTACAAGTGGCGTTCCTCAGAGCTTTGTTTTGCATCTGGTGCTGTCTAACATCTTTGTGGTGAAATGGACAGTAGCAGTGAGTGCACCCTGAGCAAGTTTAAAGATAACACGAACTTGTGCGGTGTAGTTGACAAGCTGGAGGGAATAGCTGTCATCCAGAGTGACCCTGACAGGCTTGAGAACTGGGCCAACAAATTCAAGTGCAGGATCTGTATCTCAGTTGGGGTAGTACCAAGCATAAATATTGGGAGGTGAATGGATTGAGAGTACTTCCAAGGAGAAGGACCTGGGGATGTTGACAGATGAGAAGCTTAACCTGAGCTGGCAACAGAATCTGTTAGGGATTGGAAGGGACCTAAAAAGATCATCTTGTCCAATCTCCCAGCCAGACCAGGATCACTTAGATGAGAGTGTAGCCCGGAAGGCCAACTGTATCCTGAGCTGAATGAGAAAAAGTGTCATCAGCAGGTCAAGGGAAGTGATTCTTGCCCTCTACATTGTTCTTGTGAGGCCTCAACTGGAGTACTGCAACCAGTTCTGGAGTCTTCAACATAAGAAGGACACGGAACTGTTGGAATGAGTCCAGAGGAGGAAGACAGGGATCATTAGAAGACTGAAGCACCTCTCTTCTGAGGACAGGCTGAGGGAGTTGGGGTTGTTCAGCCTGGAGAAAAGAATGTTCCAGTGGAACCTTAATAGCAGCCTTTGTATACTTGAAGGGGCTACAGAAGAGCTGGAGAGGGACTTTTTCTGAGGGACTCTAGGAATAGGACAAGCTAAAATATATGAGGGGTGGGTGTCAGGAGGATGGAGCTAGGCTCTTCTCA
>VZRI01011364.1:172641-196925 GCA_013397515.1 Upupa epops
TGGATGTGTTCCTGTGTGAATTGGTCTAGGTGATCCTGCTGTGGCAGGAGGATTGGATTAGATGACCTTTTGAGGTCCCTTCCAATCCCTGATGATTCTATGATAAAGGAGGGTAGATGTATACTGGATCTGAGGAAAAAAATCCTCACTATGAGGGTACTGAGGCTCTGGAATGGATTGCCAAGGGAGGTTGTGGATGCTTCATCCCTGGGAATGTTAAAGGCCAGGTTGGATGGGGCTCTGGGCAACCAGGTCTAGTGAGAGGTGTCCCTGCCCATGACAGGGGTTTCAGAACTAAGCGATCTCTGAGCTCTCTTCCAACCTAAACCATTCTATGATTCTATGGCAGTGAACTGTGTGATTGTGATTGGCACTGCCAGACTGGGAAGTAGTGACATGAATTGGAGCAAGGAACAAGAAGTACAAGAGATGGAGATGACATCTGGAACACACACAAAAAGTACAAAAGAGAAACTGTGATTGAGACAAGAATTTTGTAAAGGCTGTGAATGAACAAACTGGTGAGCTGAGAAATGAAGAATTGTCCAAATTCAGTTGGGAATCTCCTGTTGTATTCATTGTAGCCATGTGGCTGTAGGATCTCTATTAGCTGCCTGGGGTTGCATTGTTTAGAAAAGCACATTTGGAATGAAGAGATGTTACAGCAGGGAAGGAACAAAGCAGAACCTTAGAGTAAACGGCAGGAAAACCTTTTAGGTGTTGGTAGCTGTAAATGACAGACTGGACTCTTGCATAGTTTCAAATCAGAGCAAAGGAAAAGAGAATTGTGAGCGAAAAAATGGGAAAAGTGTTTTACAGCAACATTTGAGTGGTTTAACTTTCACATTTCCACGTAGTGGGCTTTTTTGTGTGAATAGGAGCTGAAGGAGTTTCCTGTTGTGACAGGACCAGTGGTAAATGGTTGAATCCTCCTCTACACAGAATTAGACAAGTTTACTTTAAATAACTACCCAAATTCATGAGGAGACCCAGACCTCTGTATTTGTACTGACCCTTGTGTGTTGTTGGGTTTTTTTTTCTTTGACAAGCTAATCTGTGTGTTACCATTTGGGAGGTCAGAGGGCTGCTAGAAATGGTTTCTCCTGTAAATATGCAGCTTAAACCTAGCATAGAAGAGAACTGGTTAAGTAATAGTTGGGATGAACATTTTTGAGTTGGTGGTGATGCTGCATGCTTGATTTGTATTTCATATAAATTAATGGTGTTGTGATCTGTTTGACTGTTGTTTTCCCTTCTGTCTACCTCCAGTGGATAATTTAAAAGGTCTGTTTTAGATCATTTAAAAAAAAAGTAAGACCATCTTGTGGCCTCCCATGCATCTAGAAAAATTCCCATGTAACCTCTGCAAATGAGTCATATCAGTACAAGTAGTTAAAAAGTGACTGATCTCACTTCCATGCTGTATTTAATGGATAGATTTCAATGATCTGTGATGATCTGTCGTAGTGAGGTGGGATATCATGGCTGAGTTCTCTCAGTTTTGAATATTGAACAACCACAGTGAGCTGTGGTCCTGAATGAATGGAAGTGGTAGTGAGCAAAAGGAGAAACTAGCTGTACTGAAGCATAGAATATAGGGATAATGTTGTAGGTGCTTGAATTGAGAAAGAAAATTTCTCTGGTCCTGTTGTAATAGTTTGAGGTGTTCACTTGTGAATGTAATAAATTTGCTCATTTAAGGAAAAAAGCTGCTTAATTTTTTTTTCCAGATGGCCTGTTTATTAAGCAAGTTTGTGCTATCAGAGTTTCTATTTTAGGAATGAGATCTCCTCTGGCTTTTCTTTTTCCTGTTTAATTGAAGGATGATCAGTGTCATTTTTCTTTTCCTTCCCTCTCCATCCCCCTTAAAACAAAACCGTCAGTCCTTAAACAAAAGTGTCTTTGTTTTTACACTTGTTTTATGATATGGCTTAAATCCTTTGGGAAAAGCTTTCCTCTCACAGGAAGAGTTAAAAAAAAACAACGCAAAAACCTCCTAAAGCCAACCCAGCAAGCCTGCTACCAGTGTTTTGCTGTCTGAATCTGAATGGTAGCAGATTGCCGTGAAAAAAATTTCTCAGCCTAGAAAACGCAAAGTGCAGTTGCAGAAATTCACACAAATAAATGCGGCCTTCCCTCAGCAAATGTAAAATGGGTAGCATTCATGGTAAAAATATTGCTGCCTTCCTTTCTTGGAGCTGCTAGGGCTGTTGTTGTAAAGGTTGAACTTTAAATAGATTATTTCAAAGCTTTGACAGATGGGGAAAATCAACTGTTGGCCTTTATGACTTTTTTTAAGTTTTAAAAATTATTTGTAAAAATTTTGGTTCTACATCTTTGGGATGTTCTGATGTTGTGACTCCAGCCATGAAACCATCTCTTCTGGTAGATGAGGCAGGTATGTGGAATACCCTCTCTATGTCTGAGCCCGGCAAGTCACTCTTAAGTGAGAGAATGAAGCATAAAGACTAATAACCACACAAAATACCACACTGCTAATTGGTCTGCATGGGCTTTAGAAAATGTACTGAAGAACAGGGGTGCTGATGAGACACATTAAGATTATTACACCACGTTTTCTCCCAAATGTAATAAAGATGCAAAATCAAGTCTGTGGCATGCTGTTCTCTCACCTGTGTTACTGTGTGAGCTGGAGCAATCTTGAGTGAAAGAAAAATTTCCTGGTAAATACTGACTGTGAATGAAAAAAGGGACTACCCTTAATGCCCAGTACAGTAGGAAGTCACACTGGACTCACAGAAGTGTCCTCTCGGCCAGTCCAGTTTAAGAATTACAACAGGGGGTTGGCCTACATGACCTCCAGAGGTCCCCTCCAACCCCTACTATTGTATGGTTCTGTGATTACACGGAGAATTTGGAGTGTGATGTCCTCACTGGGATTCAGTGGCATCTCACATAGCATTGTCTTTTATCTTGGGCAGGTCTGGACTTGACTTAACAGTCCCTCTCTTCGTGCCCTGCTTTGCTGCTGTCCTCAAAGGCTGGAGAGTGTGTGTGTTTACAATTGCAAGCCTGTGGATGTTCAGCTTTATATTTGAAATATTTTTAGTGTTCTTAATGAAGACTAGACCAGAGAGTTACAGGCTTTGGGTTTATAGAAGCTAAATTAACTTATTCTTCACTGGCTAAGCTGCATTGTTTTCATTACTTGGCCTGAAGTGGAAGAGGCAAAAGCTGTAGGGAGTGGCCCTGTCCCTCAGCTGTGTTGGGTTTAATAAAAGATAGGATTTCTCCTTCTGAACTTTGAGAACTGCTCTGAAGATCAGATGAAGCTGTTTAGATTGCTGCAATCAACTACTTTGATTTCCCAATTACTTCTGGATGACTGTTGGTAAAGAGACTTTTACAAGGTGCTCTACTTCATTAGGAAATTGAGTATTCCTGGAGCTGTTGCAGCTGAGATGGTGCAAGGTAGAAGCTTGGTGGGATAAAAGCTGGGATCAGAAAAGCCCTGGCAGTATGTGTGTCTACTAATTGTGCTGGTTATTAGTTGGGACAGGCAGTTTTTGTTACAACAGCTGTAAGGCAGGACCTGTTTAATGCAAAGTTGGTCGTGAGGTTCCAGTCTTTCTGCTATGTCTTTCCCATGCCTAGAACTTCCACTAATTTAGTGTTGAATTTCTAATGAGAAACAAAACCTGTTCCTTAATCATTGTGATTTGCTTTTGTGGAATACTTCATTGAGCTTAAATGGCTTTCACAATTTGCACCAGTATTTGAAAATGAAGTTGACTGTTTTTGATGCTGAAGCAGTGTGAGGAGTGCTGGCCATCCCTGGGAAGTTCTTCAGTGAAGAACGGCTTATTTGGTAGCAAGCTAAAAGAAGTAGTAAAATAGTACTGCACTTCATCCTTTCTCCATTACAGGTCTGGAGTTGCAGTAGTGGATTTACCATTGTTTCCTTAATACCTTTCTTGTCTTTTCAAGCAATATATAGACCATTCAACTTTGAAAATCCACTATAAGTGACAAGTTGGAGGCAATCTCCTCTTGTTTTTCTGAAGAACAGTTACGGGTACATTACTTCTTCCTGTGATGGAAGCTGTCTTGCAGGGTTTCACAGAGCTGCGCAGGGACCCTGGTCTGGGATGTTTCTCAAGGCAGCGTTGTAACTTGCTTTCTCACACTCGTGAAGATTGTGGTCTTTTACAGCGAGATACCTTATTCATCGAGTCAAGCAATTATCAAAATTATTATCAATGATTAACTGGCTCATTGGCATGATAATTAATAAAACCATAACCAAGAATGAGAGAGAAACTCTGTGAGCTTCCCCGGAATCTCCAGTGTGTGTTTTCCAGGGATATGGAAGAGACATAGGTTGGTAAGGATGTGAAGGAGAGGATGACACTGGTGGAGTGTGGCTTGGTTAGCAGGACATACCTGCTTAGTTATTCTCAAATACGCCAGGGTTTTTGTTTTAACCAGTTTTTTTTCTGCCTTGGGATGTGCCCCTCACCTGAAGGAGTGTATTCTACTTGCACATGGTTTTTTTTTTTGGTTGGTTTTAAAGGACGTTTCAAAACTGATCTGAATTATCTACAGCTGTGTAGTTGGTCTTAGGCCTGAATGAACATGAAATATGAGGTGATATAAAATGAAGATGTCTGTTTTATTATGGTGTCTGCTCATAAAAAACCAGTTTCATTTTTGATGTCTGTAGTAGCTCTGTACCTCTATGCTAATGTATGTAGATGAACAGGTCAGGACATGACCTATGTAATGTAAGTGCCTTTGCTCCTCTATACATTTCAGAGTGCGGGCATTGAAATAAAAAGGGGGGGAAAAAAGATGAGCCAGTGCCCACTGCAGTAATCATAGCTGGAGTCCAGCAGTTGTGAAAGAAGTGCAGTAGTCAAAATAGCCACCGGCAGATACTGTTTTTCACCTCTGCTGTAAAGGCAGCTCATGGAGCTACAGCTTACTTCAGCTGGATTGTGTAGGACATAGTCAAGTAGAATTCCCTTCACGTGGTTTATAACTTGAATCACTAACCATGGGACCTGCAGTGTTCCTCAGCTTTCAAAAAATGTTTTGTAGGTGTCTATAGATAATCTTGAGTCATCTTGGAGACAAAGGACTTTGAATCGTCCTTCCCATCCCTTGGTATTTTTGACATTACATGATGATGTCCATGTGTGTATACACACACAAAGTAATAATCTTTGTTTAAAAGTCCTAAGTGTTTCTGTAGGGAGCTGATCCAGTCTTTTAGATGAGCTTTCACTTTCTGCAGCTGCTTTGGACTGAAGCCGAGGAAACAGTACAGTACATAGTATGCATCCAGAGGAGGAGTGTTGCTCCTCTGAGGACCATTAGCTATGATAGGAACATAGTCCTTAAGGTTTGGCTCAAACTCATGGTCTGCCTTAGGCTTTGGAGAGGTCATTCATGAGTACTCAGCTACAGCACTGCTACCCCGGATCTTCTAAGGATCACTGAAGAGGCTGACAGTTACCTGGTGAATCGTATTCCCCAGGTCTCTTTCAGGTATCTCTCCTAGAATACTCAAATGCTTTTACTTTCACATACTCTCTGTCCTCTAGCTGGTTTGTCTGGAAGTAGTTACTTGCACATGAAGTTCTTGCTGGTGTAAGATAACTTGGCAACAGCTATGAGAAAAGGGTTACATGGGGAAGAGGTTATTTTTGAGGTTTTTGTCTTATCTGGACAACTACCAAAAGCTGGAAAGTGCAAAATACATGTGGGTTGGCTTTTTTTTTTTAACTGAAATTTCACATTGCTTTTCAAAATAAATTCTTCTGCCTTTAAGTGGGTGAGTCCTTGCTCAAAAGTAGCGGTTCCCAAATGTTCAGTTTTGAGCCAAGAATACAATCTTTATGCAAGCTCTTTAGAGCCTGCCTTGGAGAAAGGATCAAGTCTTTTAGAGACTTTATTCTCCTTATAGGGCATAATGAGTTTGCTTTTCAAAGGGGAAAAAAACTGGGAACAGCAGTGAAGATGCTCTGTTGCATTTCTGGCTCGATTTTCTGCAGGATAAAGCGCTTCAGCATTTAATACAAGAAGCTGTTTAAAAGGGTAAGTTATGTAATTACCACAGACTTTATAAATAACCATTAGCATCAGTACTCGATTGTCAGTAACATCTCACTGCAATAATATTCAGAAATGTTATGTGTTAGGATCGGTTATTTTGGATCTGAATATTTTCTTCTTACTAAGCTGCAAATCAAGGATGTGGATTCATAAGTAGCTATAGTCAGATCTTCTAAAGTAGTTAATTTGCTTTTCTTTTTGTTTATCCCTATTTGCATATCTTCATTACATGAAAGTCTTCAGTTTAGAAGCAGAAGAGCAGTTTTATTTCTCAAAGTATTATTTAGCTCAGTAAATTCTGGTTTTTAGAACTTCTTAACTTGATGTGTTAGTTTCTTCATAGCTCAAATATGGCAGCTGATCTCCCATTCCTTTAGAATTCTACAGAGCACATTATTATTGTGTTCTTAGTAAGGTGATCCTGAAGCTTCATTTGGAACAAGAGCTATGCATATGGTGTATGGAAACAAGTTCCCTCTGAATCTCTGTCTTTTGTTGCTGTGGTATTTAAACTTTTATAATGAAACGGCTTAGGACTGAAATCAGTAGTTTCAGTCTGTGGAAAAGGCAGACTTCTAGCAGTTGCACTGGAAAGTCAATCCTCCTCTGTGGTTGTCCTTTTCAACTGTTCTGTATGCCAATCCTATAATCACAGGCTTTAGAAACCCTTCCCCATGCACATTTTAAAAGTGGTCCACGGTGGGTCTGTGGACTTACGTGTGGCTGATGTTCTTTTCGCTCCCAGATGCAGCAGAATACTTCCCAGTTACAGACAGGAGGAATTTATGAAATCACAGAATTGTTTAGGTTGGGGAAGAAAAATTTCAAGATTGAGGCCAACCATTAACCCAGCTGTTCCAAGCCCACCGCTAATTCTTCAATGAAGAATTTTTTCCTAATGTCTAGGCTAAACTTCCACTGATGCAGCTTGAGGCCATTTCTTCCTGTCCTGTCACTTCTTACTTATTACTTGTAGAGGGGTGAGTTAGACTCTTCTGACAACCTCCTTTCAGGTGGTTGTAAACAATAATAAGGTCTCCTTTCAACCTCCTTTTCTTCAGGCTAGTCGGCCCCAGCATCCTTAGCCTCTCCTCACAAAGCTTCATTTCTGGAACTTTCACTGACCCTGTTGTCAGAAATCTCTGGCTATAGTAGCAAATGCATCACTTCATGTCCTAGTATAAAACTATCAGAAAACATGTGAGGCAAAATGAGATGCCAACTTGCTCTTCTAGTCAGCATCAGCCAAGAGCCACTGCCTTCTAAGATTACTTAATTGTTAGGGGAATTCCATCATGTTTGAAGCATTCCTCTTCCCCTCCTCAGTGTGTGAAGATCTTTACCAAGTGCTCAGACTCCTTCAGTTAATCCAGGAATTTACAGAAAGGTGATGTAAAGTTCACAGAGCAGCAGTGTGGTAACAACACTGTCAACTTGTTCAGTCTGTTTGCAAGTAGAGAGGGGTTTTTTGTTTTCTTAAGGCTTTTTTTTCTTGGAATCGAGTCCATTCCCAGGATGGATGGGTTGAGGGTCTGTGTATTGCACCTGAGTACCGTTCTGGTGGAATCACTGGCACGTTAATGCCAAAAAGAAACTTTTTCTCAGGCTAAGCTTGATCTTTTTGTAAGTATTTTAAATCCTGCCTGTGTATGCAGGTGCATGTCCAGACTGTGCTGCCTCTGTGGACAGAAGGATTAGAGTTGAGTTTCAGCCCTAATCCTGGGTTTCCTGCGCAGATACCCTTTACAGTCTTACTTCTGTTTAGTTCTCAGTGTTAAGGAACATGTTTTTATTTATATTTGCTCTAGAAAAAACAAATGTACTTACTGCAAGACTGAATATACCACTGTAAAATGAATTGGTTATCTGCTAATTAAAACTAAATCATAGCAATTTCAGATTTCGGTGATTTTAAAGTACCTAAATTATTTAGGAAATCATGGCTTTTTTTTTTTTGTTTTCAATCAAATTTTTAATCTACTTTGTTACTTTCAAACTCCACAGTAAATATATGTATAGTTTCTTATGCATAGAATGATACCTTGTCATAAAAGACCTGCAGTTTGTCTTCCTCAGGGCATGAGCTGACCTTCAGAATTTGTGTAATGTGAAAAACCATGTAATGACATTTCAGCAATCTCGCCTCTTGTACTTTTTATGATTGTGGCAGTGTTTAAATGTGGTCTGCGTGGATAGAGCTGCATCTAAAATTTAATATTGGCCAGGCTAAAACACTTAAGTTTGTTCACCATTCATTTGATCAGGAAGTAGGTAAAATACTTTCCTTAAACAATTCCTCTTTTTTTATCCTCCAAGTTTTTGTATTCAGGGAGCTATTTAAATTAATGACAACAAATTATTTAAAAGAGTACCTTGCATACAAGCTGGTTTAAGTATAACATTAGTTTCTTGACCTTCTAAGAAACCTGAAGAAAATGCTTTTGTGTTGTGTACCAGTGGCAAATGATGGCTTTTTGCTTAAAGAAAACTGTAGTGGAAGCATGTGTTTGTGGTGTGTTAATTTTTTTGCTGGGTATTCCATGCCTTAATTGAATTTTTTTACCAGTCTCTTGAAAAACTGGTCATGGTGCCCTGTGAAACTTCTGAGAGTCACTGTAAAAAGCTAGGAAATCTGAAGTCAAACCTTCAGAGGTTTCAAACCTCTGAGTCAGTAAGATGTTTTACAGGGAGACGGAATTAATTTAGGTTTGTAGTAGCACCAGTTTTTTATGGATGTTGCAAAAAGACGACTCCATGGTGAGACAGGCATGAAAATGTATAAAAATGCCACTGCAAGTGTAGAGCTTTCTGTTGGCATGTCTTTGAGACAAATTAATTTCTTTTCCATACAATTGAGGGCTGTTTGGTTGGTGGTTTGTTTTTTCATGCTCGGCAATAAGTCTTGACTGCAGAATAAATTCTGTATCCTGTGTGATTTGTGTATATCTGTCTTTTAAATCTGTTTTAATAAACTAGTGCAACAAATTTAGGATTAGTACACACTGGTTAGCTTTGCTGTGAAGGAGGCCAAGACAGAAAAAAGGGGTACATTCATGTTTCTTTTTTTTTTCATTAGCTGGCACAAAGATTAGCTGTATCATGCATTTCTTTTCAAATGATGCCTGACCTCGTGGAAGTTGTGATCCAGCTGCAGGAGCAGAAATTTGGCAAAGAAAACAAGCACAGAATTTGCAGAGATTTGTTATATTGGCAGCTGAATCATCTCAGCTCATGGGCTTGGCTTTTTACTGCTCACAAATTTTAGAAATAATGTTGATTTACTGCCAAGTGTCTGCTGTTACACATGTCTGTTTGTATTTTAGTGCTCTTTACCGCTTTCAATGTCTTTGTTTTACTCTGGGTCCACCCTGACACTTAGGGAGGACTGTTAATACCAGCTTAAATCAGGTATCACTCACTAAGGTTCCTGATACGGGATGTAAAACCGAGTTTTAAATTTCAGTAATATGAAGTCTGAATTGCAAAAATCTTGCTCTTACTCTTGGCTTATTTGGTTAGGCTGTGTTAAATCCGTTCCTTGAAATACTCAAGCTTTGCTTTAATTTTATTATTCTTTTTAAAATAATTTTCATTTTGGATCAGATCTCTTTGAACTGGGTAGAGGTGCACCTGCACTCATTTTAATCCCTGTGTAGTTTTTTCATCAATTATCACAGCAGGCCAGAAGAAAATCAGATTGTAAAATGCTTTTGAAAGTAAATGCAGTCAACCTTGGGGTTCACGTTTTCTGTTTTAATCAAACATCATCTGTATTCATGTTGTTACACAAGGCTGGGTAAGGGAGGGGCATGAAAAGGCCTTTTTTTATTTTCTTTGTGAAATACCTGTTTTGAGGTGCTTTGGTGTACCATGAGTAGAATATATTAGTGCTGAGGAAGGCTGTGGTATGTGTGTACAGATTTTTATTTTTAAGCTAGAGAAAATCTAGGTCAAGAGATTTTGTTCTTATTAATAACTTAAGGCTTTATTCGACAAATAAAAAAAATACCCTCAATGGTTAGAAAGCTTCCTGGCTAGGGAAGAAGCTCACTCCTCTCACACATGGATGGGGGCATTTCCTTTTCCATCAGGGCATGTGCATTTGATCATCACCAGAAAAGCTCACAGGGGACGCATGGAGCTGGGGATCTTTGGTGTTTCCCAGTTCCTGTCCAGCCTATACCCTACTTCATAGTCATAGCCTTCTAGAGATAGGTTGACCTCCTGTCCATGGATGATCCCATTCCACCCAGACGGGTCCAAAGCTGAGCCACAAGTTTGGTGAAGGATCTGGAGATCAGGCCTAATAACAAGTTGCTGGGGGAGCCAAGGGGAGACGTTATTGCTGCCTGCAACTACTTGAAAGGAGGTTGTAGAGAGGNTAACTTAAGGCTTTATTCGACAAAAAAAATACCCTCAATGGCTAGAAAGCTTCCTGGCTAGAGAAGAAGCTCACTACTCTCACACATTCATGGGGGCAATTCCTTTTCCATCAGGGCATGTGTATTTGATCATCACCAGAAAAGCTCACAGGGGACGCATGGANTATCACCATCACTGTATGTGTTTGGAAGTCATGGAGATCTGGAGCTTAGGGACTGGATTTAGTGGTAACCTTGGGACAGCTGTGTTAATAATGGTTGGACACAATGATCTTAAAGGTCTTTTCTAACTTAAATGATTCTGTGGTTCTATGAAATCAGGTCTCTAGCAGTGGTGCTGCTGTGGTTGGCCACAGGACACTTTTTTTTTACTATGCTTTTCTGCAAACAACTATTTCAGCAAAATGAAAGAAGAACTTGCAAGTGTCTTATCGACCAATGAAGTAAATAAAAACATGGAATCTTTCCCTTGGCCTTGTCTAGCTTTCCTGCTCTTCAGCGCTCAGTACCTCTGTTTAGCTACACAGCATCAGCACCTTGTCCTAATTTACATATGTAAAATGGAAAAATTGTGAAAAGTGCTGTAAAATATGTAAACTGGAGGAACAGGGAAATTCTTAGCTCTTTCACATACAGTAATCTGCAGTCCTAGAGCTTTAAACAAACTTGGGGTAAATTGGTGTTGCAAAGCCTTTAATTTTCTCTAAAGCTTCTGTGTCACCTTAGGACCGAAAGCAAAGGTAGTTAAATTAGGATGATTAATCATGGAACAACTTACACAGGGGTTATAATGAATTTTCCATCAGTTTGCAAGTTCTGTAAATCAAGATAAGGGGCTTGTCTGAAAGACTCTGCTTGTAAGTGAAGGCTGCGGCTCTTCACAACAGAAAATTACGTTAAGTGAGTTAGATGCCATCTGTGTTGACATCTTGAAGTTGTTTCTGGAGCATTTACTTAAATGGTGAAGGTTTTAGAGAATCAGTTGCTGTTTCCATGTCTGACACTGTATTGAGGAGTGCAAACTTGAGGGAGAGAAGGTAATTTTAAGTTCAAGTTTGTGTTCAGGTCTCCAGAGTTGACTGTTGTTGTTGACTCTGCTTCTCCTGTGCATGTGGCAAAGTTTGGAAAGCCCTGCCCATCTTCTGATAGTGTTGCCTATCTGCTTCATAAAGCTTGGGTTTTCTGTTGATAAAAGACAAACGTCTTCGTTTTTGGAGGACATCTTACAGTTCTGTGGAGCTGCAGATCCTAATTCCCCATTCAGAATGTACAGAAGTCTTAGACTTTTCTTCACCAAAAGGGTTATCAAACAGTGGAATGGGCTGACCGGGGCAGTGGTGGAGTGCCCATCCCTGGGGGGATTTAATGATGTGTGTATTTGATGCTTAGGGACATGATTTGGTGGTGACCGAGTGGTGCTAGGTCAAAGGCTGATCTTGATTGTCTTAGAGTTCTCTTTCAGCCAAAAAGAGACTCTAGGACTCTGTGACTAAGGTAACTGTGTGTTCTTGAGTAACTATTGTAGATGTGAAGCAGACTTTGAAGCAACTAAGTTCGCACCCACACAGGACTAAATTATCCTGAAAAAAATTGCTATTCGGATGAAGTCCTAAACTGTGTTGTAAATACAAAGAAAGTTTGCTCCCAACAAACTTCATCTGTAGAAAATCACTTCGAATTTGCTGGATTAAAGTGTTAACTCATGTCACTCGATTCTTTGCATGTAAAATGAGCGAAGATTATTAAGAGCATTAAACGTGCCAAGCACGGGAGAGAAAAATGTCAAACATATTGTAAATCAATTCTGTTCGTTTCCCACTTATTTTATTGTAGCTGTTGTAGTTAGTAAAAGAATGGCAAGTTTTGACATAGATATCTATTTCATAGTAATATATATTTATACATATGTTTTATATATCCTTTGAATTTTTTTAAGGTGTTATAAAATAGTTGTTGCCTATTCTGTGGCAAACAAACAAACTGGCTGAGTTGCATCCTATGAATCCCTCTAGCAGGGCCTGAGGAGGCACATTTCTGCAAGTGTCATCTCTTTTTCATTAGCACACAAACAAGATTAAGGTGGGATTAAGGTAAAAAGTAAGGCATATAATGGACTTGATTTTAAAGTTTGTTTGTTCAGTCCTTAGTGCTGCTGATACTTCATTTTTCTATGTTACACAAGCACCTTCTCAGATGGGTTTAGTACTTATTTAGGTACCCATTTTTGTAGATAATGTGTGCAGAACTTTTTGCAGGAACACCAACACACATGATACAGCAAAGGTCACCAGCTTTCCTAAGGGAAAACACAGTGTTCACCTTTTACTTGTCTGGGGGAATCATCAAAATGAACATTAATAGCTGTGTGTCAGTTCCTCCATTGAAAAATATTTTATTTCATATAATTACATTTTGTATATATATAATTACTTTTGCTATATATAACGTATATTAGTTGAGATACAAAAATGGTATGGGGTTTTTGAGGTGATTTTTGTAACCCACGTGACTGGTGTTATTTTTCCTAGCTGTTGGATCATTTGATTTCAAAAATTGACAAGTTCAAGTGTTAGTTGTCCATACATTATTTAAAAAAGAATTGCTAGGTTGTTTATGAATGAATGACTGGCCAGGATGATCTTCCAGTTACCTTTTGGCTTCAGGGTAGAACTTTGCTTTATGGACTGATGACATTGAACTGGCAACTTGGAACCTCCTGTGTATCCTTTCTCTGACTGCTGTTGTGAAGTATCTACTTTATGAATTCTATTCCTATTTTTAAATATTATATGCTCTTTGCATCTTCCCTTAGTGCTGTTAAATGAAGATGAGGGTTACCGAAGGAAAACTATGTGTGTGGAATTCATGGAAGAGCACTATCAGTGGTCTGTGGCTTTTTGTCCTGGATCTGATGATGTGGTACAACTACTTGATGTCCTGCTTGTTGTCTTTATTTTAAAGGTGTAAGAGAAGTGTCACATCTTTAAGTTATTAGGACAGATAAGAATTTTTAATCTTACACATTGCTTCTGCTTTGACATTCAGCAAAAATGTGGCTCAAATCAAGGCCAAACTGATGGAGGTACTCAGCAACTCTTGCCACTGCCGTGCCTTGCCATGGCAGCCTCATAGGAGGTTGATAAATGTTTATAAAAGCAGCAAATAAGTGGCTAAATCCTCAAAAAGGAAGTGTAAAACCTTCTGATTCAAACTGTTGATTTATATGGCTCTTAGCCTTAGTAGTTGGTTTGGCTGCTTGCCCCTTGCCTGTGTTTGCCAGCTTCCTGCTACTTGGAGCAGAGCAGGATTCCCCTCTCCTGGGGTATGTAAGTGCTGTAGCACTGACCTGAAGTTCTGGGTAGAAATAATTTCTATTTTCCTTAAAATAATTTAACCAATAATCAGACTTTTTGATAACCAGCATTAAACAAAGAAATTTAAACAACTTTATATGCTGATCTACTCTATCTTCAAAACAAGCTATTGTGTGCTTTAATGGTTATCAAAAAGTCTGACCAGCATTAATGAGGCCTGATGACTCTTTCAAGGAAGACGTTCTGTCTAACCTCAGCTTCTCCTGGTGCAACCTGAGGTCATTTCCTCTTGTCCTATTACTCAATACTTATAAGAAGAGACCAACCCTCACTATTCTACAACCTTATTTCAGGTAGTCTTTCAGGTAGTTGTAGGCAGCAATAAGGTCTCTTCTTGGCCTCTTCTTCAGACTCCAGGTCCCTTAGGTGCTACTCACAAAGCTTGTTCTTCAAACCCTTCACCAAGGTTGTTGCCCATCTTTTGACCTGCTCCATTACCTCTTTTGTATTGAGGTGCCTGAAACTGAACCTGATCCTACTGGGTTGTTTTAAGAACTGAGTTTGTGGCCTAAGTGCTATGACCCTTCTTGCTAGGTTCCCTTCTTGTGGGCTGGGTAGCAAGGCTTTGGGTAAGGCATCCTGTCTCAGTGTGTCACTGAGCATGGTGCAAGGAATTCTTCTGCAGCCTCGTTAAAGTTGGAGCACTGATGCCCTAAACCCAGCACTTTTTCCTCCAAATGAGATCTGTTTTAGTGTTCCTGACAATGATGAGGTTTCAAGTCTCCTATTAGTAATACTTAATCTTTTGACTGATCTAAAGTCTAAATCTGAGTTCCTCTATATCCTTTCTGTCTCTAGCTGTAAGAAAACCATTTAAACTTGGAATTACCAGGAACCGGGTTAGTCTTTCTGCTTATACCGAGTTGTGAAGAGAGAATTGACGGTCTGGGTCTGATGCAGGTTGAGCAAGTGACTGTCCTCAGTGAACAGAGATTAAACTATATTTTTGCTACTGTGGGGTTCTAACAACTTGTGGGTGAAATTATTTTTACCTGGAAACTTGCATGTAAGAAGCATGGGCTGAAGAGTCTCAGGCCAAAGGAAAATTTGCTTTTGTAGGCTGTGCTTCAATCATACCTAACAAAGTGATAAATTGCTGACTTGCTCTCTGCTAACCCCTCTTGCCAGTTGTTGGTTAGTTCTTCTGGATTGTGGAGTTGTTTGGTTTGCAGGTTTTGTCCTCCCCCTTTTTTTTTTTTTTTTTTGCAAATATCTCATCAATAATTTCTACTTACTTTATCTCAAGCTCATATTGTCGATTCAGTTCTTGAGTTGGCCAGTGAGCAAACAAAGGTGACCCGAGACTCCTCCAAAATGTGTGCACGGCTCGATACGCAGCAGCCATCTGGCACTTCCATACTTCCTGGTCTTCCTGTAGATCTGATGAAGGTGGTGAACTGCCTCTGGTCATTCAAAAAAACACTCTTGTCGTTCCTTGGCGTTATTCCCTGGCAAAATTGCTTGGGCAAGTTTCATCTCAGCATCTAACACTGACCTGAAAACGTAGCAGATCTCTTGATCTGGCAGTTCCATGGGATTGGGTGTCACTTACTGTGTTGAATGTGGGTCATTGTCTCTTGGTTATATTCAAGGGAAAAGAGACACTTCTCATGTGATGGTTCAGTACCAGGATAGAAGATTTAGGACTCCCGTGCCTCTTGCACAGCTTGTCTTACTTGAATATGAGACAATGAGGGGGAGATCAGAGGTTACAGCAAATTTGTTTTATAATTTGCATAAAAATCCTGCTTCAGCTGCTGCTAGCTGTGCAACAAAACTAATCACAAGTCCAAATCTGTTGAAGGCATTGAGAAACATTTGTCTGTCTTTGGTGTTGCAAAGACTTTTCAAAGTGTTTGTGTGTTCCAGAGCATCTTTTTTAACATGATAATGATATCACTATTAAAAGCCAGGGATGTGTTATCCTGTCAGATTTAAAATAAGTCGTATAAATAGCTCATGCTTTTAATTCCATGCTTTTCTTACACTTGGAAGACTTCTGGCTCTACCCATTAGGGGCTGCTAATCTTTAGAAATTTTGTTGTGAGAATGCAGTGTAACACAGTGTGATTATCTCTCTTTTCCGTATAGCCACTCTCCTGTGTATTTGCCTGAATGTCTTAAGATTTCTCCCAAACAGCAGGTGAAGATGGTGACAATATATGGTTGCCTCTAAGGTCTGTCCTAAAGTCAAAGCAATTACTCAGCTTGCATCTCATGAGCTACAAAGTGGCTGTGCTTTCACAGAGACTATGATTTCCTCCTTTTCTCTCTGAGCTAACTCCAAAGAAAAGGCCAACTAGGTGTGGTTTGCTTCAGGTGTTCTACTTGTGCAGTCCTTAAGAAACCTTTCTTTTCTGTACGTTGCTCTTTACGATAGCGAGTGTCGATGCATTTCCTGGATCATCAGTAGATTCTGAGTACACTGGGTTTTATTGAAGGAAATCTCAGGGGCTGTAGCCGTGTCTTAAAGCATTGTCAGAAGCTCAAATTCATCAATCTCATTTGCATGCATGCATGTGTGGTCATTTGAAATTTAACCAGGTGGGCTTCAAATCGAGGATGTTCTGCTTGTAAGACTGACAGTGTTTCCATTGAAATGAGCCAGCCGGATGCTGCTTCCCATAATCCTATTCACTAAAGGAATGTGAGGAGTTGGGAGCTGTGTTGCTTTAGGGCTTCCAGTAGTTGCCATCTTTTCAGAGTTTTCTGCGGCTGGCTGTGTAGCAGACTCTCTCCAAGCTCCCCAGTTGTTTGGGATGAACAGTGGATCGTTTATTCTTTGTATCTATTTGTTTTCCTCCTTTTCTCTCTGAATAGAGCACAATTTGGTTTTTGCAGTGTTGGGAGCACAATGCAGCAGGTTTCGCCTGTACCTGGAGGAGGGTACAGCATTACTGCTGGGGGGGGTAAAAAGGCTCCAACCCCCAGCTGTTTCATCTTTTAAAATCCTTTCTTTACTTTTTTTGTTAATAAACTCCTTATCTTTGTAATAAGTAGCTGGATTTTGCTTTTGACCCTGAAATTGATGAGTAAATATCAGCACAATATATCACTATCCCTGAATTGAGTCGTGCCTAATTTTTAAAATGATGTTCCTTTTTTCCTGTAATTAATTTGCTTGATAGCCAACTTGCTGTTCCTCAGGTGCACAGAGAACAGCAGAGGGAACATGTCAGGTCCTTGATTCAAGTATGGTAATTTTGCTGTCTTCTGTTGCCATCCAAGGCAATTTCCTCCCTAAGAGATAAACCATCTCTTTTAACTTGTGTTCCATAATCCTGTTTTACCAGGCTACCCACTGATACTTAAGCCTATTATTTTTCACCGTAATGTCTAGATTTATGTTCATTCAATTTTTTACTAAAAACAGCCCATCCTGCAGAACCATGCAGCACACTGGCCAGAAAACCAGCTCTTATGTGGTCCTTTTTTCTTTATGCTGTCATACTTTCATGAGTGTTTGTACTTCATTCCAGGAAAGTGCTAGGCTTCTGCTAGAAATTCCTAGAATAAATGAATGTTTTATCATTTACCTTTATAAGTAAGAGCAGTGACAAAGGTTGTAAGGACAAACTTGTTTTTGTACAAGTAATTGTATGATTGAATTAAGGACTCGTTTTGTTTTCCTGATAAATTGTGCAACAGAGCACATGGATCATAATATTATTATGTATTTCCATGGATGCAGACATGCTTAATCCTTGTATTTAAACCCATACTCTCTTTTCCAGTGTCCAAGACTATCTGAGATCGTGGGCTGAAAACTAACGGGTTTGAAACAAAACTCTGCTTCTTGTCTCAAGTTTTTTGAATGCAATTAAACGAGCAACGAAAAAAACCCTGCTTTGTTTTGTTTTGTTTTTTTCAATGAAAACAAAATTAATGGCTAACCAAACTCTACTAATTAATTTTTCTGAAGACCATGTTCTCTAGGTTGACTACACTTTCTGATTTATATTTGATGAGAGCTTTTTACCTGAAAACGAAAGAGATGTGAGGGTAATGACTGGGCATCCTCTGCCTGTTAAAATACAGAATCTGCATTAAATGGACTAATCTTTTTTTTTGGATGGGGACACAATGACATGATACCCACTGGTGTAAATATTTCCTTGCTTTTGATTTTGTATGTGGCTGAGCTTTCCTGCACTTTTTCTCCTTTGCTAAATAACTAACTTTATTCTGTCTCGGGAGCTGTGCTCTGGCTGCAGAAAACGTTTCTGTCTCTTGGCACAGAAATTACCTTATTTGTTTGAGCAGCTTAATTCTTCCAGCTGCCTCATTTCAGTTTCCTGACTCCAGTTTGTCCCCAGTGACAGCGATTTAAGGTAACACCTTATCAAAGCATCAAGTTATCAAATGCTTAATCGTCTGCTGTTGGGTTTCCACATCAGCTTATTTCTTCATCAAGAAATCCTGCTATTTTAAAGAGTTTAGTTTGGATTATGGAAACCTCAGGGAAGGCGTGATTGGGGGTTTGAAGGTTTAAATTAGTTCCTTTTGGGATTTTTAGAATAAGAAACCCATTCATTCATTCATGGATCCTTCTGAATTAGGCTTGGCTTCTCTTCCTCAAGATGTGTATTTTTGTAAGTAATGAAACTTTGATTTCATACTTAGCAAGGGAATGAAAGAGAGGAAGAACTGAGGATGAAAACTCTTTAGAAAGAAAGCCCCAAAAAAGCATGTTGAAACTGGACAGTGAAGCAGGAAATCATGTGTGTCATAAAAGGCTCCAGTGTGTTGGTTAAAGGCTGAAACTCAGGATGTAGTCTATAAATACCACCTTTCCTTAAAGTGCAGCTCTGAGTGTCTCAGAGAAGCTGACTGATAACCATTAGCTACTTTAATCTGTGTATTTGGTTGTGCATGTGCATACATTCATACAGGGATCTTCAACTATGAGTTGGTGCCATGCTTTTGCTTGCAAAGTTGCTTCAATTTGGGGGCTGTAATAAGCGTCAGTTCAGAATTACCGCTTAAGATACAGTAATTTGGAACGTCAGAGTACTTTGTGGTAATACAAGAGTGTGGTTTTGATTGGTAATCTGTTGTTGAGCTTTATTGTTGTACTAAACAAGACAAGGCTGGAAAGCATCTCTTTGTTTCCTTCTGTGTGTTTAAAATGTTTATTTTTGCTTTTTTTAACAAATACCAGAATAACAATACTACAGCAGTCCCATAATAGCTCTGTAGCCATAATACTACGTCACTCTGACTGTGCTTATCCATTCATCTTCCTCTGGTTATTTTTCTGATTTGTAAGTGCTTACATGAAGATGCCCATCTGTTTCTGAAATCCCTTTGTTGCTTGTTTCTCTTATTCTGCAATTTCAAAACAGTCAGCCTCTTAAGATGAAGCTCCATCCACCCACCCAGTGCTACTAATGCTAAGACCCAAGCTCAGGCAGGTTGCTCAAAAACTAGGAGTGAGGAAACCCTACATTATTGATGCCTGATAATGCGCCAAACGGGCAGCAATACTTGAGATGTATTAGACAACAGGCCTCTTGAAATGTAAATGTTTTTCTACTAATACTGAGTGGTTTTTTAGGAACCCTGTGTTTCATCATCTGGTTTGTACTCCTGTTACACTCCCATTTCTAGAGTGAATAACTGATTAGAAAATGAGACTCATTTGAAACTGCAGAAATGTTTACTTAAAGGAAGCTGCTGTGCCATCTGCTTGTGCCCCTAAGGGGTCTGAGCACAAACTGTCAAATAAACCCAAACTGTGGAACTCTCAGGTACCCAGGTACTTCTCTTCCAGAGCATTATAATTAGTGCGGATCTTACCTCAGGTAGCAGTTTGGGGGGGAAAAAAAATCTAAACTAAAACAGGGATTTAGGTCACATCTTACACTCTCCGAATTCTGTATGACTGTTTTGGATCTAAGAAGGTAAATCAGATTTATTTTAGGTATGTTATCCTCCCCTTCCCATGGCAGAGTTTAAGGATTTTTATATTTAGTTATTCTGAGTGAAAGTGCATATTCAACAATGGCTGCTTTGTCAGCTGGTTGGAGGTCGTGGGTAGAAAGGGAGGGTGCTTTGCAGGCAGGTACACCTTATGGCAGTTTTGTCTTGTCCTGTCCCTTGTAACTCAAAAGAGACTAAAACCTGCCTCTCTACAACCTCCTTTCGGGTAATTGTGGATGCCAGTAATGTCTTCTCTCCAGCCTCCTTATCTTAAGACCCAGCCACTCCTCACAAGGTTTGTTCTCCAGATGCTTCGCCAACCCTGTTGCCCTTGTCTGGATCCACTCTAGCACCTGAATGTATTTCTTGTGTTGAGATCTTGTATTGTGTTGCCCAAAACTGAACCCAGTATTTGAGGTGTGGCCTCAGCAGTGCCAATCACTTCCCTACTCCTGCTGGCCACACTGGTAAATTCTGGAGAAGATGTCTTACCACTCATGCTGTTTGCTCTGAAGCACTCCTAATGGGTGTCTCTGAGCAGTTTTAGTATGGGATAAATAATCACATGAGAGAAACAGAATTGGAATTCATACCTATAGGTCACCCGTTAAATGCCTTCCCTGTTGTTGTGTCTCCAGGCACTGCTGCAAGGAGCCTCTGGAGATCCAGGGTGAGGCAACCTGCCTCCATCTCAAGACCTCTTTGTAAGGTGAAGACTTCCTCACAGGCCAGGCAGCCTTAGCAATAGCTCAGAAACCTCACGTCAAGGTAAGGAGATTCATTTTTCAAGCAAACTGAAGGGATGGATTCAATTTTCAAAATAAGGATTTATTTTCTTACTGCATAAATGCACAAATGCACATCTGAGCTTTTCTCCCTTTTATGGGTATTGCTGGTTGCTACTTAGTGCAGATGTTGTCATAGCAAAGTTTGGGTGAGGGAGGTAAAACCAACATAGTGGACTACAGCTTAGAGCCAGAAGTAATTCTGTAAAAATTAGATATATCTGCAGTACTTTGACAGGGGAGCAGGCTGTTTCAGAGCTCTACAGCACACACTGTTTTTAGAGATGTTCCCACTTTAATCACTGCATTCAGAGCTTGTGTCGAGTGGTCACAAAAATATGGAAATGCTTTCTGGTGTCTACAGTGGGAGGAGAAAAACGGTTGTGTACGATGAATTTCTGTTTAGCAGCACTAGAATTATTTCTTGGTATGGTCATCCAGAGCTCACCCTTGCTTATAGCAAGGGCAAATGCTGATGGATGAAAAGGAAATGTGACCCCAAGAACTCTATTGAACCTTTCACCTCTGCAGACTCTGGGAGATTAACTACACTGTAGTTTTGTTAAATAGCCAGGATTTTGATGTAGTGATGATACAGGCAGAATCTTTTCCTTCACACCGACAAGATTAATTGAACTTTGTGTAGAGAGTTGGCTGAAAAAAGTGAGCATTAGTGGAAGTGTTTTGTACAGATTTCATCAAGACTAAATGTAGGTTCTTCTAGAGGTCTGCCAACTTCTGTGTTTTTTCTGAATAGCTGTTGCAAGGTATTAATTTCATTGTTGGAAGGTTCCTTAAATAAATATTCTTTGACTCATCTGAAGGAAATTGTGGATTTTTCTTGTTAATCCTTTATTGATGTTTCTAATTGGAATTAGAGACCAAAGGTCATTTGTCGTGACATCTGTAGAGTAAAATCAAAATTGACAAGAGTTTTTCCATTAGCACAGTCAGCATCTCCATAACCTTTCCTCATGATCAGAGTAAGATCACACAAAGTACAGTTAAACCCTCTGACTCCTTACTTACACCATTTCTCTGTTCTTACTACGTCCTTGAATTCCATTTCAGCTGTGTTTCTCCAGCATATGTCTTGAACAACTGAGGATGCTGTACTGAGAACTTGTCAGAGAGGAGAAACTGATGAGGATGGTTACAGTGATTTCAAACTGCAGGGGGGAAAAAACCATTCCAGAAATATTTTTCTCAGTGTTTCTGGTTTATTATGTTTGCTTTAGGAGGCCATGAAACAGTACAAGTGGAGATAATTGTGAGCTAAAAAAAATAGGGTATTTCTTCTGAGTACTTAATTTGGCACCTCAATACAAGAAAGATGTGGAGGTGGTGGAGTGTGTCCGAAGATGGGCAGCAAGGCTGGTGGAGGGTCTGGAGAACCAGCCTTGTGAGCAATATTTGAGGAACTGGTTCGTCTGAAGAAAAGGAGGCTGAGGGAGAGACCTTACTGCTGCCTACTGTTACCTGAAAGGCTGTTGTAGAGATATGGGCGTTGGTGTCTTCTCAGAAGAAGCAAGTGATAAGATAAAAGGAAAGGGCCTTAAGGAGTACCAGGGAGGTTTAAGTTAGACATTAGGAAAAACTTTTGAAAGGGTTGTCATGCTTTGGAACATGCTGCCTAGGGAGGGGGGGTTGAATCACCATCCCTAGAAATATTTAAATGTTATGAAGATCTGGAGCTTAGTGATGGGGTTTAGTGGTGGACTTGGGACAGCTGGATTAATGACTGGACACAATGTGATCAGGAAGATCTTTTCCAACCTAAACAATTCAATGATTCTGTTAAAATATGTGCAATTTTACATTTGGAGAGACTAAAGACTTAGTAAAATGTGCATGCAAAGGCCCATGGGGTGCATAGATGTGTCTCAGGAGGTTGCTGGTGGCTAGGATTTCTGTACAGCAGTGTAGGGTGCTGTCAGGTTTTGGTGATGGGCAGTGTCCAGGAGTGAAATGCAGCCTTGAAGATTGTTACCGATCCCAGCAAGGCAGTTTATTTGCCTTTCTCCCTCTTGTTTCTTTGTTGGAGGGGTGTGTTGCTAACCAGAAACACATGATACGAGGCAGACAAATGTGCTGGTGAAAATCAAGGGCACTTCATGGCTGTGAAGACATTTATATTTGCCCTAGATACTCTTAATTTTTTTTGTTGTTGAAGCAGCTCTAACTGTTGTTGTAAGTCATATGAATAATTGATCAAGGAGTTCTTGTTACCTCAAGTAATGCCATGATTATTGCTTCTCAGAACTGTGCTGCTCTGTTGTACTAAAGCAGTGCTCTTGCACTGCTCTGTGGTTTTTTTTATTCCCTTAAAGCTTTCTTCTGCTTCCACCCCCTTTGCTCTCTCCTCCTTTGCCTTTTCTTGCAAGAGCTTGTTGCTTGTGCTTCAGTGTATGATTTAACTGAGAAATGGGGTTTTTAATCGAAAGTAATGCATTTAAAACAACCTCCTCAGTCCTGGGAGCTGCAGCGGACGCATCTGGTTTCACACAAGTCTGAATAGTTGGCTCCACAAAACATGAAACACATCGTCCTGGCTGCGGAGTTAGCTGAAGTGTTCCGTAACTTGATGCTGTATTCGAAATAAAACCAAAATTGTATAAGATTCTTTACTGTGCTAATGGAAAACTGTTTAATGTACCTCCTCAGGCCAAGTGAAAGAATGACTCCATGCTGCTCTGGCAGATTTATGGTGCTTTTTCTTTCGTGGAAATCGATGCAGTTCGAAGGTGCTGCTGTGGGAGCCTGGTTAGTTGACTGTGATCCAAATGTAAACTCCTTCGCCGCAAACCAAAACTGATGATTTTGATTTATTTGACTTGCTATATCTCCTTGAGATATTATGGTATTGAATTGTGTTCATGGCTCTTGTCTGCTTTACTGCCATGAAGACTAGATTGGAATTTCAAAGCAGCAAGCTCTATTTGCTTACAATTTTATTTTTTCTCAAATGATTCTGTTAGTTTTCTGCATTTCCTGATTTAAAGGGCTGAGCTCTCCAAGAGTGATATCTGCAAAAGCAGCTCTGTGTACATGCCATGTGTTCCTTTTNTAAAACTGTATATTTTTTGAAGTGAAACCAACAGGGCAGACTTTCATAGCATGACAACTTTTAGAGCTTTGTTTTCTTTCCTATTCCCGCTAACCTCATGAAGAGCTTTGACTTTATTTACACACTATACTTGAAGAGGCTGTTGATGTTTCTCTTTTTTATTTTCTTCCATAGTGGGATTTCAGTCTTGCTTAAGCACTTCTTAAAGAAGCCAGAATAGCCCTTAGGTCTCTGAGTCTCTGCTGCTACTTTTCTCCCCAGGTACAGTGTTTGTGGGAAGTACCTCACTAGTGGTCTATGTGCTGGTCATGCTAACTCCTACCAGAAGGAAACCTGACTGTAATATGTTACTGCTAGATTGCCAGAAGTACATTTCAACTCCTGGGTTTTTTTTAAAAACAGAGAATTTTTGTTTCCATCTCTCAAGTAATTTAAATCCAGGTTCTTTTAATCTCTTTTTTCTTTCACATGTATTTAACGTGCTCATGGTAAATAAATAGCTTCAGAAGATGACGTAGATCCCTTTTTGTAGGGATGTTTTGGGATGCGGTGGGTTAGCAAAGAGGTATGTGGAGATTTATTGCTGTGTGAGAGCCTGAGATTGGAAAATTTTCCACCTTTTTCCTGTAGGCATTGAGAATCATAGGATTTTTTTAGGTCTTGGAAAAGACCTTTT